>CM077242.1:34383249-34745749 GCA_039654775.1 Spinibarbus caldwelli
TTGTCACTGAGACAAATGTAAGATAGAATACAGTTCTGGGCTGGGGTCCATTAAATGCATTTATCAATTCAATCTTGTTTTCCATGATTGTTTTCCATGTTAAATCAATAGCCCTTGTTAAAACATTATCAGAATTTGTTAAAACATTATCAGAACGGAAGGCTTGGTGACAGGGTGGACAATGACAGGGTGGACATTTTTGGTTAAAGTTAGCATTTAATAAACACATGGTGTACCTTCAGTCAGCAAAGTGGTTCATTGTTGAAGCTGAATGTGTACTGCTTAAAATATATATTTTGAATTCCTGAAAAACTTTTATGTAAATTAATATTTTACTATGACAGGGTGGACATGTTAAGCTTGGCAACATGCAACTACAAACACAATATGATGAAAATTAGGAAATATAAGTGTAGATACTTAGTGTACTTGCAGCACATGTTTGAACTTCCACTGAAGAAAGGCAAAATGGGGGGTGAAGTAGATCAGAGGGTTTCTTAAAGAGGCATTTACAACATCATGACAGGGTGGACAGCAATTTCAGGGACACATGCAAAATGCTTAATATTATTATGAAAATAGAATATAAATGAACAATCTGACTAGTTTTATTAACAGGGCAATAAGAATATTTAAAAAATATTTCAATATTGTGTTATTTAACCACTTTTTACACTCGTTGAGGTTAGCTGAGCTGCGTGAGGGACATGCCAACATCACATACATCCAATCAAAAGAAAATGGTATAAAATGAGAAAAATACATTTCAAGAGACTGCAGTTGTAGTTATATTTGTGCAAATGTTTGGTAATTTATCATATAATTTCAGAATTTCATTATGTTGTATTATGTTCATGATGACTGAGTGATTCTGATGAGGACACCAAAGGCACTTTATAGTGATTTTGACCCAGGCACTATTGAGCTTTAGCTCATCGGTATTGTTGGATCCACTGTTTCTCATCTTTCTCCTTGAAAATATCCCCATAGATTCCATATGGGGTTCAGGTCAGGCATGTTGGCTGGCCAATCAAGCACAGTAATATCATGGTCAGCAAACCACTTGGAAGTGGTTTTGTCACTTTGGGCAGGTGCTAAAGTCCTGCTGCAAAAGGAATTCAGCATCTCCATAAAGCTTGTCAGCAGATGGAAGCATAAAGTGCTCCAAAATCTCCTGGTAGATGGCTGTATTGACTTTGGACTTTATCTATTAGAACTTTTGTCATTTTGCTCACTTGGCTGTTTCCTTGATCTAATTATATGATGTCATTACAGGCATAGATTAAAATAGATTACAATTAGAATTCCTTTAGATAAGATTTAACACTATTAAATTGTTTTGTGTTTGATGAGAAATAAAACCAAAACCAAAATCACTGACAGTGATTAACCTCATTCTTTTGTCTCTATACATAAAGAAGCATCTGCATAGATGGGTGAGGCATAATCACCTGATTTTTTAAATGTGGCCAATTACATTTGAAAGTGAAAGTGAAAGTCGTGACGTATTGTCAAGTATGGTGACCCATACTCGAAATTGGTGCTCTGCATTTAAACCCATCCAAGTGCACACGCACAGCAGTGAGTAGTGAACAAACGCGCACACACACACATCATGAACACAAAACCCGGAGCAGTGGGCATCCATTGCTCCAGCGCCCGGGGAGCAATTGGAGGTTCGGTGCCTTGCTCAAGGGCACCTCAGTCATGGTATCGAAGGCAGAGAGAGTGCTGTTCATTCACAATCCCCACCTTCAATTCCTGCCGGTGCGTGAATCAAACCGGCAACCTTCAGGTTACAAGCCCGACTCCCTAACCATTAGGCCACAACTTGCAATAACGCCCAGTTTGCACTTGTCTATAATTTAAATTGATAGCTTACATGTACAAAATGTAATTTTTTTTTTTTTTAATGAAAATAAAGGGTAAATGCTTTACAATTTCTGTGTATGTGCACAATAGCACATAGAGTTTGCTGAGTTCATCCTACCTTGTGTTTTTCTTTTAACAGTTGATGCATTTGGCCTTGTAAGGAGGTAAAACCATCTACATTAATTATAAACTGAAGCAGGAGGCCTTATGATAATCTGTTCGTTTAACCAATCAATTTTGAGAGTCTTCGATCTATAATTTATGAATATATGCATAACAAGAAGAGCATATAAACTGTGAATCTGACCAATAAACTTGGAAAATGATGTGAAGAAAACCTGTATGTGTGTGTATTGTTCTTCTTGTGTGTGTTTGCATGAAGAGGATCTGAAGCAGAAGGGATGGAAATGCAGACAGTTCTTGTTTACATGCATCTGTTGTAGTAATGAAGCTTCTCAAATGCAGCATTATCATGAAATAAACATTTTGGTAGCCCTCAAATGTCAGCTTCACAATAGTTGGCCTGATTTAGTCATTATTTAAAGAAAAAGGCATGATGTTTTGTCAGTAATTCAGCTGTGAATTGTGTTCCTGTCTCTGCTGTTTCCAGGTATTTCCAGCAGAATCACGTATGGTTAGTAAACCTTTGCTTTTTAAACTCAAAATACATTGTTTGCAGTATTTGTATTCGAAAGATTTTCATGACTTTTATTAAAAAATAATACAATGTCACAATACATATCTGTAAACATTACAACATATTTCTTTAATGTTAAATGTGATCTATGAGGCGATCTACTGGAATTTCACAATAAAACATATTGTTTAATTCAGAACAGTAGTCCGGACTCCTGAATTTCATCTGCTTCCTCTTGATCCCAGTGGATGAACTGTATGAAATACAGTTTTCCTCAAGCGTTCTCCATCAGAGTTGTGAGAAACTCTACCTCAATGATCTGCTCAGAGGATTTCAGTTTAACGCTCTGCTCTTCTCTAAGAGCAGGAATCAAATTGATGATATGAGTAATCAGTATTACTACAGTATTACTGGAGATGAGTGGAGTGTTTTTATCAATGTCTCCACCTTCAAATCCCCAAACCATGACCAAAATTTGTAGAGCGTCCCAAGTTTATCTGATGGCACAGTTTTATTTGATTTTAGCTTTTTTCATTTGATTTTAGATTATAACTTCAGTTTCATCTAGTCTAGTCTATAATCAAGTCTCTTTGTTCAATTCATATTATTCATTCTTGAGTGATTACTCTCAGATGTTTCAGATGATTTTAAATTGTTTGTTTAATTATTTTAGCAATAGAAATGCTTAATTTTGAAATCAAATTCCTCTTTTTACCTGAGCCGTATTAAAGGGATAGTTCACCCCAAAAATAATAATTCCCCCAAGATTTACTCACCCTCAAGCCACGGAGTTATATTAAAGGGGTCATATGATGGTGCTAAAAAGAACATTCTTATGTGTATTTGGTGTAATGCAATGTGTTTACGTGGTTTAAAGTAAAAAAAAAAAAAAAAAAAAACATTATTTTCCACATATTTTACATTATTTTATCTCCTCTAAGCCCCGCCTTTCTGAAACGGGTCGATTTTTACAAAGCTCATCGGAGTGAAACAGCAAGGGTGCTCTGATTGGCCAGCGATCCAATGCTTTGTGATTGGCCGAATACCTCAAGCGTGTGATGGAAATGTTATGCCCCTTACCATAATATGATGCTGCGTCCCCACGATGACACAAAAACATTAAAAGCTATTTCAAATGAGGCATTTGTTGCATCCAGTGGGGACATAATTACTGATTATAATGACTTATACTGTCTTTTATACGCGTCGTGTTGCATCGCGCCATGTAAACATAACACCATGTCTGCATTTGTGATCGGAGAAACACAAACAACAAGCACTACTTGCACTCACGTTTGAATAGTAAGTAGTAGATTTTTTAGATAATAAAACATAACGTTACTTACAGGCTGTGAGTCAGAAGCGCCAGACTGTCCTTGTAAGGTTGGAACTGCCCACTTTTGAGTAAAAGTCTTTCTACATGTAACAGCCGTGGTGTCCAGCAAGCCAGGAAACCTCACTCCCCCTGATCTAGTGACTCTTAGCGCCCGTCTCCCGCGCTTAGACTATGGTTCGAATCTCGCTCGGAGCGGGGTGAATAGGACCGGTTACACACAACCGGCCTTGTACTCTCCCATGTTCAGAAAACAATCCTCTGTGAAGTGTGCAGCACGAAGTTCAATATTTGTGTTGTACCGCTCTGGGACAGTGTTGTAAATAAAACTCAGCCACAGATTTCTTGTTATGTCCTCTTTACTCGCATCCAAACACACAGCACCTCTCCACGACATGGCGCCGGCGGAAGCAACAACATAGAGTGAGAAAGTTACGCCTTCTTTCTTTGCGTATACATTTGGGCGTGTGTTATGCAAATCTTCCCACATCGTGACGTAGAGATGTGGGCGCATGTTAGAATGAGCCGTTTTAGGTAGGTGTGGCTGACTCTTAACTAGAATATCTCTTTGGATTTGAGACTTTGGTCTTTGCAACTTTACAGATCTTCTTTATGCACCAAGAGCTTGTAACACTCCAAAGAGAAAGGAAAAATTGAAATCACATCATATGACCCCTTTAAAAAATGTTCTGGCTCTTTCAAGCTTTGTAATGGCAGTGAAAGACTGTTGATATTCAATAGTCCAACAGAAATCCAATAAAAGTGCATAAATCCATCATAAAAGTGGTCCACACAGCTCCGAGGAGTGAATAAAGGCCTCCTGAAGCGAATCGATGCATTTGTGTAAGAAAAATATTAATAAAACTTTATAAACCGTAATCTCTAGCTTCCACTAACTGTCGTACACGTTCATTGAGTTATTAGGCTATTAAATAATTCCATGAATTAAGTACATTTCAAACAAGTTCATTATTCATCACAGCCTACAGAGACAGAGCGCAACGCGTCATAATCTGAAAACCACACCCACCAGGGGGGAAAACAATCCAACTCTCTCCATTGACTCTGTATTGCGGGAAGCTGCCTCCTTATCATTTCTGACTTATAACAAAAAACAGAGCAATGCCTAAAAGCTGCTATGTGACAAGGTGTACAATAAACAAGCTTAAAAAAAAAAGAACTAAGTTTTTATAAGCTGTCGACCCAAAAAAACGAGCATTTAGGACACAAAGTAGAGCGCAACCTGTCATATTACTCAGAGAACTACGCCCACTGGCGGGAAACGTAATTGGCGACAAGACCATTCATTATTTTTATCCATGTCAAAGGATTATTTCACCACCCGATGTGAATCTGAGAGGAGGAGATATACAGATGCATCTCAATAAATTAGAATGCCGTGGAAAAGTTCATTTATTTCAGTAATTCAACTCAAATTGTGAAATTCGTGTATTAAATAAATTCAATGCTCACAGACTGAAGTAGTTTAAGTCTTTGGTTCTTTTAATTGTGATGATTTTGGCTCACATTTAACAAAAACCCACCAATTCACTATCTCAACAAATTAGAATATGGTGACATGCCAATCAGCTTATCAACTCAAAACACCTGCAAAGGTTTCCTGAGCCTTCAAAATGGTCTCTCAGTTTGGTTCACTAGGCTACACAATCATGGGGAAGACTGCTGATCTGACAGTTGTCCAGAAGACAATCATTGACACCCTTCACAAGGAGGGTAAGCCACAAACATTCATTGCCAAAGAAGCTGGCTGTTCACAGAGTGCTGTATCCAAGCATGTTAACAGAAAGTTGAGCGGAAGGAAAAAGTGTGGAAGAAAAAGATGCACAACCAATCGAGAGAACTGCAGCCTTATGAGGATTGTCAAGCAAAATCGATTCAAGAATTTGGGTGAACTTCACAAGGAATGGACTGAGGCTGGGGTCAAGGCATCAAGAGCCACCTCACACAGACGTGTCAAGGAATTTGGCTACAGTTGTCGTATTCCTCTTGTTAAGCCACTCCTGAACCACAGACAACGTCAGAGGCGTCTTACCTGGGCTAAGGAGAAGAAGAACTGGACTGTTGTCCCTTGGTCCAAAGTCCTCTTTTCAGATGAGAGCAAGTTTTGTATTTCATTTGGAAACCAAGGTCCTAAAGTCTGGAGGAAGGGTGGAGAAGCGCATAGCCCAAGTTGCTTGAAGTCCAGTGTTAAGTTTCCACAGTCTGTGATAATTTGGGTTGCAATGTCATCTGCTGGTGTTGGTCCATTGTGTTTTTTGAAAACCAAAGTCACTGCACCCGTTTACCAAGAAATTTTGGAGCACTTCATGCTTCCTTCTGGTGACCAGCTTTTTAAAGATGCTGATTTCATTTTCCAGCAGGATTTGGCACCTGCCCACACTGCCAAAAGCACCAAAAGTTGGTTAAATGACCATGGTGTTGGTGTGCTTGACTGGCCAGCAAACTCACCAGACCTGAACCCCATAGAGAATCTATGGGGTATTGTCAAGAGGAAAATGAGAAATAAGAGACCAAAAAAAGCAGATGAGCTGAAGGCCACTGTCAAAGAAACCTGGGCTTCCATACTACCTCAGCAGTGCCACAAACTGATCACCTCCATGCCACGCCGAATTAAGGCAGCAATTAAAGAAAAAGGAGCCCCTACCAAGCATTGAGTACATATACAGTAAATGAACATAATTTCCAGAAGGCCAAAAATTCACTAAAAAGTTAATTAATTTATTTATTTATTTTTTATTGGTCTTATGAAGTATTCTAATTTGTTGAGATAGTGAATTGGTGGATTTTTATTAAATGTGAGCCAAAATCATCACAATAAAAAAAAAAAACAAAAAAAAAAAAAACAAAGACAAACTACTTCAGTCTGTGTGCATTGTGTGCAATTTGTGAAATTCTACAACTATTTGTGTCCTAAACGCTCGTTTTTTGGGGTCGACAGCTTATAAAAACGTAGTTCTGGCTTTTTAGCTTGTTTACTGTACACCTTGTCACATAGCAGCATTTAGGCATCGCTCTGTTTTTTGTTATAAGTCAGAAATGACAAGGAGGCAGCTTCCCGCAATAGAAAGTCAATGGAGAGGGTTGGATTGTTGGAACTATTTAAATTGATTTTAATAATGACAATCACTGCCTTATTTGCTGCCCATTGTTGCTAAAACAACTGGATCGGAGTCCTGTAAATGCTTTGGCAATGTAAAGCCTGAGGAAAACACCACATCTCAGACACATTAAATAGCACAAATACATTCGCTGTTTGCCATGGTGGATCGATTTGATCCATGATCTACATGTAGGGCTGCTTAAGAATAGCATGCACATTAAATTATCCTGACTCATGGAACCTGGCTCAAATTAGTGAGATTCCATGAACTTAAATAGTCATTTATGGAACTGCTTTAGACCTGATTGATTTGTTACATTAATTCAAGCAGTGTTGCCAACTGCTTTCAAATGAAAGTAGCTAAAACTGGTAGCTAAATGTCACTGGATGACATCATAATGGCAAATTCACTGATCTATATAAAGATGAATAAAGATCAGTGGGCAAGATGTGAACTTAGATAAGGTTTATCCAAGAAGTTGCTATATTTGTCCCAAAACTTTTGAAAAAAAAAAAGTTCTCAAAAGGGGTGGGGAAGTCGTTAAATCTAGCTACAAAACTGCTAAATTGACAACACTGAATTCAAGTCAGATTTTGTAAAAAAAAAAAAAAAAAAAAAAAAAATCTAAAGTTTTCTTAGCGCAGTTTATGAAATAGATCTCAGGGCAATTCAAAGTTTTTGAATCTGTTGTGTGTCAATTAAAGGTGTTTATAAATCAGTGCTCATTAACACAATGACTCAACACAGTGATTGATGAATGAACAGAGGTGTGTACAAATCAATGTGTGATTAATTAGTGAGAAACTAGGATTCATAAGCGAATTAAATTAGGGGCCTGACTCAGTAGTATGTAATGATATGTTACTTATGTTTACATATGACTCTTATGAATTAAAATATTACAAATATTTGTAAAAGGTGTTGTTTTGTTTGCTGAGTTCTTATTGCTTTCGCAGGCTTTTCACCACCATGTGTTTGTGATTTGTCATGACTAATAAATCTAAACAGACTTGTGATTTTATGACATCAATTACAGCTTTATTGATTCAGAGACTGTAGTAAACTTCAACGGTCTGCTTTCATTTGACAGACGCCCCATTTTTATTTTTGAGGACCATGCAGATAATGATGATGCTTTACTTCATATCCGTTTGAAATAAAACTTCATTCTATATTGTAACTATGCTGTATAAATAAAATTAGTTTTATCAAGTGTTATGTTTTTTTTTTTTGTACTTCCTTGTGTACACTAGCTATTTAGATCAAGACTATCAATTTAACCGAACGACATCATCTTTTACTGAAGTACTTGACAACAGAACAGCTCAGTTGATCATAATGTCACTCCTCAGTCATTTCATGGTCAATTTTCCTGTGTTTTCCTCCATCATTCCTTCAGTAAAAATATGGAAAATGCATCAGGTCAAGTTGTCTTTCTTAATCCAGATGGCAATAAAACAAACTAAATATACTGTAAATATGATGTATGATTCACAAAAAAATTTCAGTTTGCTAAGTGCGTAAATGAGATCTTAGATCTGGATAATGTGAACTTCACTGACACCAACTATGGAACAAATGCGATTATAAGTTTGAGATTTTTTTTTTTTTTTTTTTTTCCATAAAGTGTTTATTTTATATATTAATTTCAGATTGCTGGAAGGAAAACATCCTAAATATTTAAGTGTTTCTTTTATAGCACTTTATGGTACGCATGTGTACCGAATGAATAGCCTGTAGTATTTTATTTTTTATTTTTTCCAGGAAATTCAAATAATAAATGGCCTTTTGACAATCTTTGATGTGGCATGACAGATCATTGTAAAAATGCCTTGGAGAGCTGCTTCTGGGACGGAAACGTGCTGGTACAGTATAAACCCAACACAAGCATTGAGTAGAGAGCCGCGATCAGCTCCGGTTCCCGTGTCTGATCCGTGACGCACCGCAGACTTGTGCAAAGCGGAGCGTGAGTGAACGTCATCATTCCTTCCTCTGTACTACTAGTTTTAACGCGAATAAAAATGACTGAACATCTTATACCTCATGTAATTGCTCAATCAGTGTTTCAACCGTGGAAAGACATCTACAAAACAGCGTGGGAATAAAATGTCACGTAGCATTTCATTTACCTCAGCAAGTCATCAGTGTCCACAGCTCATTAGCTCACTAGAGAAATGAAATCTAGAGAGGACCATTCCGCGAAATATTACACCATATACTCATTATATTTTACTAAACCTGTTAGTCTTAATTATTTAATGTTTAAATTAATCTGTTATGAAACACAACAGCCAGTGTGTGATTGAATATATTTTTAACAAATAGCCTAGAAATGTTATTATTTGTTAAGTTAATTTAAAAACTGCATTATGTGCAATTTACATGTTTGCATACATTTTTTTTTTTTTTTTATAAAGTTGAGTGTTGATCATCTATTTAAAAATAAATAGAAATTAAATTTAAGTTTGGGTTCAGTTGTTAGGTGTCACATTTCGCTTGGAACAAGGAATGAGGGAACGAGGAACTCTTCAAATAACAATATCTTTAATGGTAAGTCCATCAGGAATCCAACACAGGAAGACATATAGAGCGGGGTGAAGACAAACAATACCAGACATGGGAGACATGGGAGACACAGGGCTTAAGAACACAGATGGAGACTAATGAACTAATAACGAAGACAGGATCAGGAAACAGGAAGGACCAAATAAGGGCATGGAGCACATGGGGAACAAGACACAAGACATATCACAAGTCTGACATCACGCCCCCCTCCAGAAGGTGTGTCCTCGCGCCATATAACATCCAATGGGGAGGGGGGGTGGGCACTCTGGAGGCCTCCAGGGACAGGGTGACTGGACGGAAGGCCTCCAGGACCCATGGCGGAGCAGGGAGCTCGGGGGGCCATGGCAAGACAGGGGACTCAGGAGGCCATGGCCCCCCAGAGACCCCCCAGAGTTCGTTGGCTGCTCTGTCTTACAATTCAAAATCACCAACAATTTTACCGACAGAGGATGCTAATTGCGTCAATACATAGGTCAGCAACATTCTGATGGGTTCTAAAAACTAGATAAACTTAGACAGTTTCCACATATGGATGTAAACGCTTCAGCATATCTCCAAATGATTATTGTAGGCATCAGCAAATGAAGACGACGACACCTCAGCTCGGCTCAGGATGGCGGCAGGAGACAGTCTTCTCATCTAACACAGAGAATAGATGCCGACACACACACATACACACAGAGCCCTTATCTGCATCTCAAGGTTTTCTAGCTTCTAGCGAGCATCTTATCAGTACGGTTGGTTACACACATACTATGCAGCCATCAATCTTGGAGAATAGAAATACAGGATAGAACAGGATTTTTAATATCTGTTATTCATCTAAATTCATATCAGAAGGAAGGATATGGTCAGATCGGCTTCCACTCCATCCTCTCCTTCAATAGTTTGCAGTTTCATCAGCAGAAGTCAGGTTCAACATTCACAATGGAGTTCGTAGGCCGCTCTGCGTACATGTTCTATACACCAATAGTTATACTCTAACAGAGGTCACTAATTACGTCAATACATAGGTAAGCTAGATTCTGGTTGGTAGATAAACTTAGAAAATCTCCACACATGAACGTAAAACTCGAAGCATATCTTTTAGTGATTATATTTGGTGACAATTGATCAGAGGTCAGATGCAATTGGTCTCTCCAGAGACGTATATCTGTTACCTTGGACATCAAGGTGGCGGCAAATGACGATTACCTCCTAGAGCTCTCTCTCTGCATCTAGCTGCAAAGATAGACATTCACACACATACGCAGAGAACACTTATCTGTACTTCAAGGTTGCCGGGCTCTGCCCTAAATATTATCAAATATGGTTAACAACACACACAATGAGATCAGCTTCTTAGAGAGTAAAAAGGCAGACTAAAGCCATATTCAACTTATTTTCTAACATGCATAAATGTAACTTTGATAAATAATTATTCAAGAAATATTATAATTAACATTATTATGAGGGCCATTGTAGATCTGCAATCCACTTCTTTTGTCCCGTTTTAGACCGGTGTGGGGTCCAATACCCCATGTCTGGTCTACTAAGTGAGGTCACTACGGAAAAGACATTTCTGACATTTCTAGAAATAAACACATTCTTTCGTACAAATACTTCCCTTATACGTTCATCTACTTACTTAATCCCACAATTTCTGCTTGCACTAGTCTTTCTTCACATAAAAAGTTATGTCCTTTCCAGTGAATCATTCTGTATGTCCTAACTGGAAAAGTGTCCTCCATCCATCTATGCTTTCATCAACACACCTTTGTAAATACCTCTCTTCCTACTACAGCTACTTCACACTTACTTTTTAAACAAAACATTTAGACAACAGCCTTAAAACTAAAATTGCATATTCATTAACCAGATTTAACAAATCATTAATATATTATGAAAGAAAAACTGCGTGCACAATAGGTAATTCATTTTTATGACACTTTAGATAGAAATTTGACTTGTTTGTTTTTACATGTCTTATACAGGTATGGTGGCTTTTGGTTAATTTGGATATATCAGAAAATGAACTGATAACAAGAAAACTGCATATTCTCTGCAAGCCAGGCTAAATGAATAAAGACCGTTATTGCATTCCTGACATTTCCAATCCATTATATAGTGCAAGAAGAGGGATTGTAACTCCACTCATTCATTCTCCCATTTGAAACCATGTTGTGGTTCAAAACAAAATGGTAGTCTAACTTCAACTAAAGCATAAATAAGACCCAGATTAAGCCATCTTTAAAAATAGAAATAAAAGAAAACAATCAATATTTCCACTAAAACATAGAATAGTTCCTAAATTTTACTTAATAGCCCTTTTATTAAGTTTTACTTTCATCACAGATCGATTTGCAATCATCATAGCCCACAGCACTGTTCAAAATAACTGAACATAAACCTAAACTTGTCAATATTTGGTTGAAATGACATTGTAATTTAAAAAAAAAAAAATATATATATATATATTTATTGTCATGCATGTATTTTTATATCATGACACTACTTTTAATCATACTCAATGCCTAATCATTATTCTAATGCACATCTTATCAACTATCATACCACATTACTGTACTCTGTCTAAATTAACAGCACATTCAGAAGCAAATCCTCAGGAACTTGTGTAAAGTCAATTTGGTCCTCACTGTCTTGTCAGTTAGAAATGCTTACAGATCAGCTACCTTATCAAAGTCTTAAAAACTCTTCATTCATATTTGTCTTTTGGCAGTGATACTTATTGAATCAAAATTATTATAAACTGAAGAGACAGATTTCACAATCCTATCAAACAATACTATTGCTCAGATCTAAACTGCCAAATATTCATTAAAAAGACATCCTCAGTTTCTTTTAAGCTGCTTTGAAACAGTGTACATTATCAAAAAGCACTGTCAGTGTTCACAATAATGTTAATTTGATTTGACTTGACAGGTGTTCATAAACAGTTCCATAGATCCTATTACAATTTCGTTGTTCATACTTGTCACTGTATTTCTCCATCTTCTGGTTAGCCAGGAGTTCCAAAGGTTTTTGTTAACTTATCTCTGTTCTACAAAAACCAAACTATTACACCACTCAGACCTTGAGGATACACACAGACAGTCTTATAGCAGCTTTTGCCTTTAACCCATATTACCTAAACTGTATTCACTCCTTTGTTTTCCCACCAGCCTTTCTTTATGTGAGGGTTCTCTCTGGATAATTTGGTTAGTGACTTACTGTAGCCAATGTGTCACTGTTTCTCTGCCATCAAGTCTAAAATATTTATCTTCATCATTCGAATAACAAAGCATTAACTTATTTAAATTTAGACTCTCAGGTGAATTTAGACATAGGTTTTTAACCCATTATGGATGGCAATTTTTTATTTCACAAATCCAAATCATATAAACACTCATAAACATATTAATCCAGAGAGTGATTCAAATCAGCATTATAAAGGACAAAGGACGTCCGAGCTGGATGACCAATCCAGTTAAAGCTTGTCCCATGTTATGTATTCTCTTTTCGTTAGATTCCCTCAAAATTATTGACTTCTTTAAAGTTTGCCATTTCACTTAACCCATCTGTAATGATAAAACACATTCCAGAGGTTAGTGACACAATATACACAAAACAGGAACAGAATCATTCGCCAAAATATACAGTAGTCATCCTCACGCACATACTAGACACATGAATATTGAAACAGCTCATATTCAAGGTTTGTTTTCGGTGTTAAATCGGAAGGATTTAAACTTAACATTTTCCTGTCAGTTTCACCTAGTCTCTTATCTACTTTCAAAGTTTGCCGGTTCATGAATGATTTTTATTTTGAGAAAAATCAGCTGGGTTGTTTTGGTCTTAATATCATTGCTTTGTTTTGGTTACACTTGCTTAGCAGGCCGATAAGAGAGGCAGAGCAGTATATATAGCTCTGTTCAGTTGATCTGAGTTAACGGGAAAAATAGGCACAGGGATAGAGCTTGGATGGAGAACCATGTCGCTGTGAAAGGATGGCTCCAATGCCAGTATTTGAGGCATCCACCTCGACTATGAACGGGAGTTCAGGATCAGGATGATGGAGAATGGGAGCAGATGTGAAACGTGATTTAAGATCCGTGAAAGCCTCCAGAGCTGCGGTGGTCCATGTGAGATGGGAGGAGTTTCTTTTGGTCATGGAAGTTAGAGGAGCCGCCACAGAACTGAAATTTCTAAAAAAACGTAAGTAGAAGTTCGCAAATCCCAATAATCGTTGTAATTCTTTCAAGGCTGCCGGTTGCAGCCAGTCCAGAACCGCTTTGACTTTTCCTTCGTCCATAGCAACTCCCTCCTGACTGATGATGTAGCCCAGGAATGACGTGGAGGTCTGATGAAATTCGCACTTCTCTGCTTTGGCGTATAACTTGTGGTCAATAAGTCATTGTAACACTGTTCTCACATGTTGCACATGCTGTTCAAAAGTGTCAGAATAGATAAAGAGGTCATCGATGTAAATGATTACCCAGCGGTCTAGCATGTCCCGAAAGATGTCATTGATGAAGGACTGAAACATGGATGGACTGTTGGCAAGCCCAAAGGGCATAACCAAATATTCATAGTGCCCAGTGCTGGTAGAAAAGGCTGTCTTCCACTCATCTCCCTCCCTGATGCGAATGAGATTATAGGCGTTGCGAAGGTCTAACTTGGTAAAGTACTTGGCTTTGCGAAGTTGTTCTAGGGCCGCAGGTACCGGAGGCAGAGGATATCGGAACTTTACTGTGATGTCATTAAGGCCCCAGTAATCGATGTAGTGACGCAGACCGCCATCCTTTTTCTTAACGAAGAAAAACCCAGCTGCGGCAGGTGATGTGGATGGTCTGATAAATCCCTTTGAAAGCTCCTCACTGATGTAGTTCTTCATGGTGTCAGACTCGGGTTGAGATAAAGGGAAGATACAACCTTTAGGCGGTGCCGTACCTGGTAGTAGTTCGATGGAGCAATCACTGGAGCGGTGAGGGGGTAGTTCCAATGCCCTGGACTTACTGAAGGCCTCAGCGAGGTGAGAGTATTCAGAGGGAAGGTTAGAAGGGAGAGCCAGTTCGTCCCTTAGATTAACAGTTTGAACGGTGATTGATGAGCTGTCAGTGAGAGACTTAGTTTGGCAAGAGGAGTCCCTTTGGATGATCCGACCCTCCTTCCAGGAAATAAGTGGGTTATGTTGATGTAACCAGGGTAGTCTGAGGATTACTGGATTATGAGGTGAAGTGATGATGTAGAAACAAGTGCTCTCGGTGTGAAGGGTACCGGTTTGCAAATGTAGATCCACAGTGGTATACAGGCCCCTTCCTTCACCAAGAGGGCGCCCATCTAGCACCTCCACTGCCAAAAGAGAGTTGCAAGGGATTAGTGGGATTTGGTATTGTCGAGGAAATTCATGAGACATGAAGTTCCTAGCCACCCCAGAGTCTAGCAGTGCTAACGTATGTATACTGTTGCCCCCTACTGACAGCAACACGGGAACCTTTATACAAGAACTGGAGTGATGTGCCTGAATACATGGACTCACCGTAGAGGAACTACGAGGAGGAGGTCGGGTGGGACAGGAAGCCTTCAGATGACCAGCTTGGCCGCAGTAGAGGCAGAGATATTGGCGAATACGGCGTTCTCGTTCCTCGAGAGACAGGTGAGTATATCCGACCTGCATAGGTTCCCCTTGAGCGGACGGAACTGGCATTGGATCGGTAGTTGTTACAGTTCTGAAGGGGCGGCGGGAACGAATCAAATTATCCACCTGAATGGCCAGTTCGATGAATTGATCCAGGGTTCTCCCCTCGTCCCGACAAGCCAGCTCTGACTGAAGCTCTAAGCTGAGTCCTTTGCGAAAGAGCAGTTTAAGTGTGCTTTCTACCCAGTCAGTTTGTGCAGCTAGAGTGGGAAATGACAAAACAAATTCAGCTGTGGTGTTCTTGCCCTGGCACAACATTAGCAGCTGATCCTCCACACCTTTACCTCCCTCTGGGTGATCAAATACAGAATATTCCGAAAACGTTGTATAAAGGCATTCAATGAGGGGAAAGCTTATCCATCCTCTCTCCAAACCGCCATTGCCCACTCTAAAGCCTTGCCCGTGAGTAGCGAACAAACAAAGATGATTTTACTCACATCAGTGGTGTACATGGCTGGTTGTTGATTGACAAATAATGAGCATTGAAGTAGAAATCCCTTACATTTAATTGGATTCCCGTCGAACTTGTCAGGGAGGGCCAGGCGGGGATTCACCAATAGAGAAGGTGGTGTTGCGCTAGCATCTACGCTCGGCAGGGTGAACGTTGGTTCCGGAGGCGGCAGTTGTAAACTTTGTAACATCTTGACGAGCTCCTCTGTCAATGATGTCAGTCGCACCAGCTGATGTTGATGAATGGCAAGTTGATTCGCTTGAGCGGATAATTCCGTGGATAGCTGGGCCAAAGCTGCTGGATCGTGTGATGGCAAAGTCTTCTGTAACGAGGCGTCAGTAGAGTGAGGATCCATTTGCAGCTTTTTTATAAACGTGGTCGTACAGGCAGGGTCAATGACCAGCAAACACAACAATATAGGCAAGGCAAATCGTAATCCAATAACAAGCATAAGTCCAGGGCTGGCGGCAAGCTTTCAATAAACAGTCCACAAAAGCAATAGTCCAGAGGCAGGCAGCACAGAATCAAAACGGGAGTAAACAGTCCAGAGTAAAACACAAGCAGACAAAAACATGGGAAGAAATCCTCAGAATGTTCACCTAGGCAAAACAAAACTTCGCAACCAGGAAGAGTCTGAGGGTGGCTTAAGTAGTCACCTAATGCAGGTCAGGTGCAAGCATAATCAATACCAGGTACGTGAGTGGAATTGAAGTCCAAAAAGAGGTTTAATATTCAGGAGAGGGATCCCTCTGGTGGCGAGTGAGGGGAACTGTGGGAGTCTCGTTTGTGACAATATGAGACTTTTTTTTAATATACAGATCTTGCCAGTAACTTAGCCAACTTCATGATATTGATATAAATTAAGAAATTTTGTCTCAAAATAATGGCTGTCATCACATGGTCTCACATGGTTCTTGAAAGCCCATTGCCATTGACTTTATAAATAAGCTGCTTTTACTCAGGGTGTGATCCCCTGGCATAGTTGTATCAAGTTATGGACGCTTGTCACAATGAAAAACAAGCCATCAAGGAATATGGTTGCTGGTGATCAGGTCTGGAGGAGCTCACATTTTTGAGGCAGATTGCTGTAATTTCTTACAGTTCCCCCCTTAACGATGCTCTAGGCCTATCAAGCATTCGCTCAACTCCACTACCATCTCACATATAACCCCTCCCTTCGGGGCAGGTGCCCAGTGGTGGTGACCCCCTGCCTTAGGTTGCCCTCTGCTTGGCCAAAAGAGGAGCTTACCCATCATTGAGAAATCACCTCATGCACACTGGTTACCGCTCTTTGCCGCTGCAACATCCTCGACAGTCTTCTTCCAGAATCTGGTATTTTCTGCAGCTTAGGAAAGGTGCACTCAAGAACTATGAGAGCCATTGAGACCACCTACTAGTGTTACAACATTGAGACACGTTAATCAGAGCAGTATTTAATCAATAAAATCAATTGGATATCTTCAAACGATCACACTGAGATTACTCGGTGAATTTAGATATCACACCCATCCATTCAGTGTAATGTTCTGCTACTTCTGTAGGCGGAGCCATCGGGCCCTGTATGATGGTGGAGACTAAAGATAAGACAGATAAGTTTCAGGTCATAGAACAAGCAGCAATACAACTGTTAAAAGGGGTCATATGACATCGCTAAAAAGAACATTATTTTGTGTGTTTGGTATAATGCAATGTGTTTATGCAGTTTAAGGTTCAAAAAACATATTTTCCACATACTGTACATTATTGTTGCTCATCTATGCCCCGCCTTTCTGAAACGCACTGATTTTTACAAAGCTCATCGTTCTGAGAAACGAGGCGTGCTCTGATTGGCCAGCTATCCAGTGTGTTGTGATTGGCCGAATACCTAAAGCATGAGATGGAAATGTTATGCCCCTTACCGTATTGTGATGCCGTGTCCCGGCGCAACGACACAAAAACAATAAAACCCATTACAAACGAGGCATTTGTTGGATCCAGTGGGGACATAATTACTGATTATAATGATTACACTGTCTTATTACGCATTGCGTTGCATCGTGCCACGTAAACATTACCATGTCTGCATTTGTGATCAGAGAAACGACAAACAAGCACTACTCTACACTGCTCAAAACTCACATTTGAATCATCAGTGGCAAATTCTTTAAATAACAAAACGTACTTACAGGCTGTGAGTCAGAAGCACCAGACTGTCCTTGCAAAGTTGGAACTGCCCCACTTTATAGAAACAGCCTTTGTGCAAGTCAGCATTGTAGGTTACTCTTCCAGCTTCAGGAAACAGTCCTCCATAAAATGAGCTGCACACTCGAGTATTTGCATTGAACAGTGTTGTAAATACAACTTAATCACTGATTTCTAGTTGTGTCCTCTTTTGGAAGGCCAAACAAAGTCCTTTCGCTTTCACAATGAAACACAGCGTCTCCAGGACATGGCGCCAGCGGCAGCAACAGCACTACAGCGAGAATAATAGTTCCACCTTCTTTCTTTGCGTATACATTTGGGCGGTGTTTTGCAAATCTCCCCACAGCGTGACGTAGACGTGGGGGCGTGTTTGAATGAGCAGTTGTAGGAGGGTGTGGTCGAGTCTTAACTTTTATAAAGAATATCTCTTTGTTTTTGAGACTTTAGTCTTTGCAACTTCAGGGATCTTATCTATGCACAAACAGCTTGTAACACTCCAAAGAGAAAGGAAAACTTGAAATCGCATCATATGACCCCTTTACATTTACATTTACATTTATGCATTTAGCAGACGCTTTTATCCAAAGCGACTTACATTGCATTCAAGTTACAGTTTTTTACATTTTATCAGCTCTTGCTTTCCGCTTTCCCTTTAAATATTCAAAATCATTACTTCTATAACTCAGCATCTGTATTATGATTTCAAAGACCTCATGTTTCTTCAACTATAGTTCCTATATTTTTATTCATTATTTTTACAATCTCTTATTGCTTAAATGCATTGGGCAGTTGAAACTTAACTACCAATTGCCCTCTTAATGCATTAAATCTCTAATGTAGAATTTTTGAACATGTCCTTTTACATCTCAGTGTCTATTATTTGACTGAAACACTGCTTTACTATAAATATCTTATCACTTATGACACAGGCTCAGATAACAGCATTTAGCTGACTCTCTGAACTCTGAGGGATTCAGGACTGGTAGCAATGCATGTTTGTTAAATTTTAATATAATTTCATCGTACTATTATTTTACACTAGCCCAGCTTAAAACTTGTCAGAAATGACATGCATTTTCAAATAAACATCTTTAATTTTTGTCTTTTTATTTTATTTAATTTAATTTTTTTTTTTTTGCAATTCAAAGGGTTCTTAACGTTAATTCTTTTGCAGTCCTTGTCAGTACATTTACATCAACTTTTACTTAGCCATTCACTTAGTTCTGGCCATGGCTTTGGAATTTCAACAATGGTTTTAAATCTGTCAGGGGTTATCTGACCCAGATTTGTTACTTCGGGTCGTGCTAGCTGCGCATTCTTCAAATTAACTTTGCACAAAGAATCAGATTAAATTATCAATCAGTTACTTTACACATCTGAAAATAGGCACATACATTCAGAAATTTGTATCTTTCTTGTTCTTTTTTTGTAGCCAATAAAGTTTTTGTTTTAACTTTCCAATCAGAATCAAAGCCCAGACTGACCATTCTTTCAATGAATTCAGAGAATATCTTTAAGGTCAGAGCTTCAGAGTCGAGCTGTTTACAGCGTTTGCTCTCTTCTGTTTCATTATTTCTATCAGGACTGAGCAAGTTACCAAATTTGTCAGTCAAATTTCTAGCACAGTTGAAAACCAAAAGAGATACCTGCAAGAGATGGAGGCAGCAATCTTACCAATAGCACCTCAATATCTCAAATCCAAGTCTACTTCTAAGACCTATAGATGTGCACTCGTACACCTTTACACTCACAAAGTAACTTAACGTTACAGGTGTACCTTAATTATGACACCAGTATTCTCAAACCAAATTCACACAAATTCTGCTAGTGTCCCTCACTCACGTCTGAGCGAGTACATCGCCCTCCTCCTCTCGCAATCCACGAAGACCAGGAGTCAGAGATGTGATAAATTAAATAAAAATTTACTGAAGAACATAGTTTGCAGTTTCATCAGCAGAAGTCAGCTTCAACACTCGCAATGGAGTTCGTAGGCCGCTCTACGTACATGTTCTAGACACCAATAGTTATACTCTAACAGAGGTCACTAATTACGTCAATACATAGGTAAGTTAGATTCTGGATGGTAGATAAACTTAGAAAATCTCCACACATGGACATAAAACTCGAAGCATATCTTCTAGTGATTATATTTGGTGACAACTGATCAGAGGTCAGACGCAATAAGTCTCTCCAGAGACGGCAAATGACGATTTCCTCCTAGAGCACTCTCTCTGCATCCAGCTGCAAAGATACACATTCACACACATACGCAGAGAACACTTATCTGTACTTCAAGGTTGCCGGGCTCTGCCCTGAATCTTATCAAATATGGTTAACTACACACACACACAATGAGATCAGCTTCTTAGAGAGTAAAAAGGCAGACTAAAGCCATATTCAACTTATTTTCTAACATGCATAAATGTAACTTTGATAAATAATTATTCAAGAAATATAATTAACATTATTATGAGGGCCATTGTAGATCTGCAATTCACTCGTTCAAGGGATTGACTTCCGTCGGCCTTAGCTTCCCTGTGAACAGCGAGTTTGAGAGAGCGGGATGGTTCTGGCTCAGGGCAGGACACTCTCCAGACACCGGAGGATCCCTTCCCTCTAGCTTAGTCCTGTTGTGTCTGGGAGGTCCACGGTATGATGGAAGTTGACCCCCGTGCCAGAACAGCGAGTTAATGGTGGCGTCTTCGAAAGCTGTCGCTTCCATTCGACTTCCATTTGGGATGGGGGGTCAGATCTAAAAAAAATAGAAATAAAAAATTCAAAAAACAGAAAACAAAAACGAGGGAAAAAGGCACTGCTCACTTTCGGTTTTGGTCCGGTATTCTGTCACGTTTCACTTGGAACAAGGAACGAGGAATTCTTCAAATAATATCTTTAATGATACAGTCCATCAGGAATCCAACACAGGAAGACATATGGAGCGGGGTGAAGACAAACAATATCGGACATGGGAGACAGGGAGACACAGGGCTTAAGAACACTAGGAAACCAAACGAGGAAGAACTGAAACAGGTGAGGAGTAATTATGCTGCCTTCACGTTATAGGAAATTTCCTGTTTTCCACTTATGAAGTCGTGATTATGAGCTTGTTGTATTCAAGTGCTTTAATGTCGGAAAGAATAAAATGTAGCATCCCATTGGTTGACAATCATATAAACATTCACCGCGCTATACATGCAGTTTGCTGACAATTCTGGAATTTCAGACAAATACATGCTTATTTCACTGCTTATACAACATACAATATGCTTTGACTGATCGTTCATAACTAGCCTATAAATACACTACTTTAGCGACAAGACAAAGGGATGTAGTTGTTGTGAGAACAGCACTGACAGCAGCAATGGTTGTCCCTCCACCATGTTTAAATTTTATGACCCGCCCAACTCGGAAACTTGGGTATCAAAATTATTTCTGAATTTCCCAGTAGTAGATATGACTTGAGAGGCCGTTCACGTGCAATTTCCGATTAGGAAACTCGTATTTACGATAATTCCGATAGCACGTGAAGGCAGCATTAAACACAGATGGAGACTAATGAACTAATAACGAAGACAGGAACAGGAAACAGGAAGGACCAAATAAGTGCATGTAGCACATGGGGAACAACGCACAAGACATAACACAAGTCTGACATTAGGCCTAATTGTAACCTTATAATGTAAAAGAGCTCCCTATAGTTTTAAGCATAAGCTGAGGCAGATTTTTATCACTAAGAAAATTTAAACTATAACTGAATGTATTTAAAGAAAGAGCAACTTGTTCAGTAAACCACTGTTTATTTATTTAAAAAAAAAAAAAAAAAAAGTTTAGTTTCCCCCCTGCTGTACCGAAATACGAGTACGAGGCTTTCAGTACGAGGCTTTCGGTTCGGTACACATTACAAACCGAACGATTCGTTGGACTAACCCTATTACGTTTGGAAAATAAACGAGCTTAAAGTGTGTGAAATATAATGTTCTCAGTGCCACTGCGCTCAACAACACAGCCCAAACGACATAACAGGCAACGTGCTGTCTGCCCCGCGACCTCCCCTTGCTGGAGTGCGTCGAAAGACATGATCTTGTATCGACGATAGCAAGAGATATTGTCAAAAACATCAATTAATGGCAATATTATGAGTATTTGGCATTTCCAATTAATGTAGGCCTGTTACATTCTTATTTTTATTAGACCTATTATTATTAAATTAAAATTACAATTCATTTCCCCTGCAATAATTACTACATAACTGACACGCTGCGAGGATAAGATTAGGCTATTTACTCCTCAATTAAAATGTTTTTTTTTTTTTTTTTTTTTTTTTAAATAGGTCTATTAGGCTATACAATAAATTATACTCCTATAATTAAAATATTAACACTGCAGTCATCAGTAAAAATCAATGAAATAAAAAGCTTTTATTTCAAGCACCGACTTTCAAAAACAACCTATTTAACACGAAATACGTTTCTTCTCTCTCTTTTTTTTCACTATGTACGGGCCACAAGAGAAATTTTAAAGGAAATAAATGAAAACAGCTATAGGCTATACCGTTATCAGCATATGTTGAAGTAGATTCGTCTCTCGTCGTCTCTGAGAGAATATGCGGCGTCAGATGCCGAAAGCTCCATCATAACTCCGTCATTCCGTTTTTACTTTCACTTTCTGCTTATAGTGAATTGACTGAGATTAAGATGTTCACCGGCATAAATATTGCGCAAAATTTGCACGTGTGCAAACGCATGCTTGTGTGATATCCATTGGCTCGCCTTCATGGTTTAAGGGTCATTCCTGGGATTCGGTAATATTTCAGTCCCTCAAAGTTTCTAAAGTGGTGGTTCACCAAAATTAATTGTTAGAAGCTTTTCACAAAACTTTGGGATGCCCATTATAATGAATAAAAATAATTATTGTATTTTAATATTTTTTAGCATAAAAATAATGTCTTATATACGGTGGCCGAGAGAGCTCAACACGCTGCAACTTCAGAAAACTCATGCAAATAGAAAAAGCACCAGCAAATCAAGAAAACATCGTCGTCAATTTGACAGCAGGTGCAGCAAATGCTCACAACACAACCAAATAAAACAATTTTATTTGCAGCGTGTTTCTTTCTTTGGTTGTGTTGTGAGTATTTGCAGCACGTGTGTTGTCAAATTGATGAAGTTGTTTTCGTAATTTGCGGGTGTTTTTTCTATTTGCCATGCGTTGAGCTCTCTCGGCCACTGTACTTGTATCTATCTTAAACCAAACATTTTGTCATGTCCCTGAGGCACTTCACGGAGTTTGTATTTGGAAATTTATTAACAATATGTGCATAGTGTCTGTGATTTTTGGCAACAATGTAAGCATTTATTTGTTCCTTTCTTGTAATTTTTTTTTCCAAAAAAAAAAAAAAATGCTAAATGTTTTATAAAATACAGTTAAAGTTATGTCCCTCAGTCTGAACTCAATCCCGTCACACTAACCATTCTACGCCCATGATACTTTAG
The DNA here is from genome assembly GCA_039654775.1 of Spinibarbus caldwelli. Taxonomy (NCBI): domain Eukaryota; kingdom Metazoa; phylum Chordata; class Actinopteri; order Cypriniformes; family Cyprinidae; genus Spinibarbus; species Spinibarbus caldwelli. Next base: position 34,406,580 of record CM077242.1, read on the forward strand.
ACTCCACTCATATATGACATCATTTACCAGAAATGACATCATTCAGGTCTCTTTAATAGTGGTGCAGAAAATAGTAGTATATTTTTATTCATATTTTTGAGGCATGTTATAGTCAGGGAGGGTACAGTCAGGCTTAACAACTCAACCCCGTCACATAAAATTAAGATGGAAAATGATTACTTTTTCAACATTTTATTTTAATCCATAAGTACATATACAATGTACTTATTTTATTGCTGCCATATATGGTCTACCCTCCTACACTACATGAGGAGCAGTGGCCATTTTGAGTGAAAAACCACAACCCTGTCACAAATATATGTATTTCTCATTGTTACAGGGTTGTAAACTTGTGACAGGGTTGAGTTATTTGCTTCATTTATTAATAATATTAACGAAAAAATAAAAATAAAATAGTCATGGTTTCAGTAAATATATATATATATATATATACACACACACACTCCAAAATCATGACAACTCATATTTTTGTTTTAAATATAATTTTTGATGTAATATGTCCACTTAAACATTGACAAGCATCATACATCAGAAATTGCACCCACATTTTCAGCAGAAAGACAATGTTGGGCATGCAGATATGTTGACCCAGAAACAAGGGGACAATATGAGAGAGAAACAAAACCAAAAATTTAAATTTAAGGCAATGTATCTCTTCAAATGTGTTACAGTCTTCAACCCCGTCACATTAATATTTTTTTAAAAATATAGGGAAGACAATTAATAACAAAAGTATTTCTTGCTGATTACTATCTTACATGATAAGGGCTAAAATAATAAAATTGTGGTTTTAGTTAAAATCTTAAATTAAAAATATTTTTTACAAAAATAAAGAGACTGTAGACACACAATTTGTGTATTTTTAGCTTCAGTCCTATAAAAATGTGAAAATTATGATAATTGTTTTTATTTTTTTAATCATTAAATTGTTATCAGGGACACATGAGCAGTATGTACATGTTTGTTTTATAACAATTTATGTGTAAAATGCTAAACCAAACCCATTTTGTCCGTTACAGGGTTGAGAAAAAAAAAAAAAAGGACATCTAAAGCTGAAAAAAACTGAAAATAATAAAAGGTCTTTAACACCTGAGGTGGGAAAATATGATTTTTTTGGAGGTTTGATATGTGCCTAATGATGTGGGGTATTTAGAATTTGAATCACATGTAGCTGAAAAACAAGTATATTCCAAGTTGAAATGTTACCGAATCCCAGTGTAGCAAATTATCTCAAAAAGGGAATTGTAAATAAATAATTACAATTAATTATGATTAATTACAATTATTTATATCGGCTGACAGTAATAACTGTCGCAGAGTTAAATTGCCATAAGCTGATCTGTTCGTCCAGCGAACATTCAGTGTAAATTCATATCAACTCTAAGAAAGGATATTTCTGTGGCCACAGAAAATATCTTCCTATTAATGCATTAGAGCATGTAGCAAGGGTCAAAATCGTAAAGGGACATTAATATGCAAGGCAGAATCAGAAACTCATGTAATTTGTGCACAAGAATTTTATTAACTAAACGCTAACACACATATCTAATCTAAACAAACAACGAATAACATACACTCAAACATACAATCGCTCATTCATGGGGAAAGGGTTAATGAGAGTTGATGGATGAAACCATCAGGAAAACCAGAGAATACAGTTATGGAAAAAGTCATTTAACCACCTGAGTAAAACCATCAACGCCGTTTATAACGGGGTCTATAACTTATACTAAAACTCTGTTTCGTTTAGTTAAATGTACTATACTTGCACTTCCTTTGTGTCCGGAATGCGGTCTCGTTGAAAAGTCTTGATGGTTTCAAGGTTTTTGGACTCGCGATCACGTTCTTCCGGGTTGAAGAGTGATGAATTCCAAAGATGTTCTGAGGTAGAAATGTTCTTCCAGGTAGAGAGTGGAAAAAGAGTTAAGAAAGGAATCTGCTGAGGTCCGAGGAGCTTTGATTGTATGGAAAGACTAGGCCATCAGCCTGGCACGATAACTTAAGGGTCCAGAAGAGTTCCAGCTCACATCTTCCTCATCCTCTTAGGGTCTAACAGATCCTAGACTGGGTCTTTTTGGTCAAGAGTCATCCCCAGGCATGGCTCTATGTTAGGGGCTGACCGGGCGCGCCCGCAGAAGATACCAGAAGAGCTTTTTCTTGCAGCAGAAGTTTTTAGGAAAAGGTTTTTAGAAGACAGGGCCGGACCTGTGAATGAGACCTTTATCTGGTATAGAGGTCACACCTCTGGGGAGTCAAAGAGCCAATGGGCTCCCTTCTCTTTGGAGGGAAGGTTTTACGACTCTTTGTCTCTGAGCATGGCAATTTGCATGGGGTTGCTATTAAAGAACTATTAAAGATTCTTAGAACACTAATATGTTGCATAGGTATCAACATGTAATTATACACTGTCATTTAGATCATCCGAAGACGAATTGATAGAGATCAAACATGATATAAGTGAGGTAATATTAACTAGTGATCTATCATAAACATGCATAAAACAGGATACAGTGCAAAAAGACAATATACACGAACAGTAACAAAATACACAATGACCCGAGGATATGTGTGTTCATTCAAAGAAAGGTTTTTCAATGAATTAATTAGAGAAGAGTCCATTTTTATGTGCATTACATGTCTCTTTCCTAAGGGAAAATGAGGTCTGCCCGCATTCCTTTGACCAATAAAACTAGTGTTATCAGATAGGTTGCCATGGCACCGGGGGGCCTGGAGTCATCACAGACATACAGGCACTCAGAATTTGTGTTGGGTGAGGGGTCTGTGCTTAGTTGTTAATCTAATAACTAATTTGATTTGTTAAATCTGATGAACAAATGTGTGTCTGATTGGTCCAAATGCTACACCAGGAATGACCCTTAAAACAGAAATATTTCCAACATTGCGACATAACCAATCACCCTGCCCCCCCGTATCGAAAACGTAACACCACGAAAACGTGTGACACCACAACCGAACCTTGAATTTTGTGAACCGTTACACCCCTAATATTATATATATATATATATATATATATATATATATATATATATATATATAAAAAACCCTTTGTACATACCAAAAAAAGAAAGAATTTTGAACCTAACTTCATCCAATGTTCATATTTTTGTTCTAGAACTCTATGCAAATTAGTGTGTATTTAATTAGATAGCGCCTCAAATGCACATCTAAATATAACATTTCCGTAAACCTGTAATACAAAAAAGGTCTCCAATTCTTAATGTAATCAGTCAGCTTAGGAAGTATTGTGATATCTATTAGTTATTTCTTTTTACCCTGTTCACCCGCAGTGTCTCGCCTTAAAATAAATCAACTGAAAAAATGAAGGGAAGGAAATTATTAATTTAACAACTAGTTCAACCTGAAAATAAGGAAACATGCAGCGGAGTTTCATAAAGTGCCTGTCTGAAAAAACGGAGGAACTGAACTGAGGGGGGGTTTCAGAGAAAAAGCAGTATAATTTAACTATAATTTCATATAAGAAATTCTCATAATAATGAGATACTTTTTCATAATAATGACTTAACGTCTCATAATAATGTCATACTTTGCAAGCAGATACCAAATAGTCAGAAAAATTTTCTGTTGCTCATCATTAGGAAACTAATTTTGTTGCTCAGCACATAAAGATGAACTTCTTACCGTGATTTCAGATTGTGGTGATCTGGTTTCTTTCTGATTTGAACTCTTATGTGATGCTTTAGAGCTGATTTGTGTCTGAAACTGGTCCCCGCTGATCACACGTGTGCGGCTTCTCGCTGTTGTGGATCCTTTCATGCATTTTCCGACTTCATGACTGATTGAATCTCGTCACAGTAACACTTATAAGGTTTTTCTCCAGTGTGAATCCTCTGTTGCAGTTTTAAACCGTTTGCTGAAGTAAACATCTTCAATACTGCGGCTGAAAAACTCTTTCCACATACAGAACATGAATGTGGCTTCTCTTTCGTATGAACCGTCAGGTGTTTCTTCAGGGCTGATGGCTCAAAAAATGTTTTGTCGCACTGATCACATGCATACGGCTTCTCTCCAGTGTGAATCCTCATGTGAACATCAAGATATGATTTTCATGTGAATCTCGTCCCACATTGATCACACTTGAACGGCCTCTCTCCGGTGTGGATCCTCATGTGAAGCTCAAGATTTTGTCTGCGTGTGAAACTCCTTCCACACTGATCATATGCGAACGGTTTCTCTCCAGTGTATATTCTCATGTGAAGCTCAATGTTGTTTGTCAGACTCTTTCCACACTGTGTGCAAGTGCAAGATTTCTTGGCTATTCTTTTCTTTAAAAATGTCTTTTTAGTCTCTGAGCGACTCGAAGGTTTTTCTCCAGGTTTGTCATGATGTTTCAGCACACCAAAATAATTCAAAGAGAAAAATACAAAGTGAAAGGACATAAAATATTACAACAATTTTGATACATTTCTTTAAATTAATCACATTTTCTCTCTATCTCCATCTCTTCTCCACCATAGGTGGGTAGTAACGAGTTACATTTACTTCGTTACATTTACTTGAGTAATTTTTTTGGGTAACTAATACTTTAAGTATATTTAAAAATGGGTACTTTTACTCTTACTCAAGTACATTTTTAGTGAAAAATCGGTACTTTTACTTCGTTACTGTGGGCGACGCTCCTCTCGTTACTTTATCTTAATGCAATACAACTTAAAACTGCTGCAATTTATTCCAAACGCGCGCGCCGCCTACTTTTCTCTGGGCAATGAGCGATGCCCATTCGCGAATGATTCATTCTTTTGCGTCAATTATGTTCAAAAGCTTGATCAAACCAGTTGGCAAACGCAACCAGTGAATTGATTCGCGAATCAGTTTGAATGATTCGTTCAGTTCTGCTGCACGCCCCGAGTCGTCTGAAGCGGCTCTCACGAGTTGTAACATCAAGAGCGTTGAAGACGTGGCTTTAATCTACCAAACCCGCGTTAGCTCTGCTCAGCGCCGCGTGACCTGTTCCAGGAGGAATACCTTTGCCTAGACACAATTAATATTGATATTTTCACAATATTTATGCTTGCAGAAATATACAATTGTTTACATTTTGCAAAACAGACAGAAGAAGATCCCTCAATGTGCATTTGTTTCGTCATGTTCAGATGTTCAGTAGCGGTCATGTGAGGAGTTTTCACTCTTCTCCGTGTCAGAGTTTATACATATGTAATACATAATTAATATACTTTAAAATATAATTTAATTCAGTGATGCAAATCAGAATTTTTATCAGCTGTTACTCCAGTTTTCAGAGACATATGATCCTTCAGAAATCATTCTAATATATTGATTTATTACCAGTGTTGTTGAAAAACCAGCACATGCTGGTTAGATATGTTTTGAATCTGGGATGCTGGTTTATGCTGGTCCTTTGCTGATCCTTAGCTGGTCGGACCAGCTTAGGACCAGCACACGACCATCTTAAACCAGCTAAGCACCAGCATCCCATGCTTCAAAACATACCTAACCAGCATATGCTGGTTTTTTCAACAGGAAACATTTTTGCTGCTTAATATTTTTTGAAACCTGGGACATTTTGTTCAGGATTATTTTATGAATAGAAAGCTAAAAAGAAAAGCATTGATAATAAATCAACATGCAATGATTATGTGACACTGAAGACTGGCGTAAAGGCTGAAAAAAAATTCTGATTTGCATCACTGAAATAAATTACATTTAAGAAACATAAAAAAATCTTTTGAACGGCAGTGTGTGTGTGTGTATAAATTTTATCTAAATATCTATATATCTAAATAAAAATAGACTATAGATATTCAGTATATGATCCAAAGTAACTAGTAACTAACTACTTGAGTAGTTTTTTTATCCGATACTTTTTTACTCTTACTCAAGTAACTTTTCAGACTATTACTTTTACTTTTACTTGAGTAAATATTTCTACAAGTACTTTTACTTTTACTTGAGTACAGTTTTTGGGTACTCTACCCACCTCTGTTCTCCACACTTCTTTCTTTCCCTCTCTCTTTCAGGCTGATGACCAACAAATGTCACAGATTAACATAAAGGGCCATGGCTGAAAAAAAAAGCATTTCAGTCAACAGCACTGTAAACTACTGTAATAGATATATTCTGATATTACTTTGAATGTGTTTTATGGAATTCAAAGTGATATATACAAACCATTCAAAATAGACAATGATTAGGATATCAATTGATTAGAAAGATTTGAAAAGGCTAAGTGGTTGAATGAATGAATAAATTAAAAAATCAGAGTTGTCTTCAGGACAGAGTTTGACGGATTGAATACAGGTTATGTTCATGCTTTTATCTTCAGATTTATTACAAAATTGGTTAATGTCATTTTTCTAACATTGTTTTAAATAAATAATTGTCTATTTGTGCTTTATGTGTAAAGATTATGGATTTTTAGTTGTTTTTCCTTGTTCCTGATCTCCTGTCTTTTGCTCCTTTGGCCTAGTTTTCCTGAGATGCCCAGATTAGTTCATTCAGTTCACCAGTGTCTTGTTAATTAAGTAATTTGTCCCTCCCTTGCTTTTGTATAAGTTCTCCTTGTTTCTGTTCAGTCCTGGGGCCCGTTCTTCATACGTTGCTAACTCAGTTAGCTGGATCTGATGGTTGACGATTTCACTTGATCTTGGATCATTTGGTTCTTCGAAGCTCATCCTGGACTTGCTGTCATAGCAACAGGTCCATAAGATTAAACCTGCTCGGGAACAGGCTTATTTCATGTAAACAGGATTAGATCGCATCTTTTTAAGCAGAATTGATACTTAAAATATTTCCCAGCCACCGCTACTTTATTATAAGAGTACCCTACTGATCCAGGGACAATAATTTAAAATAATAATAATCTAAAAAATCAACAAATAATATAATAATGACGTGTAGTCTATAATACTAAAGACACAACCAGTTTTACTCATTGAAATATTTATTCATGATAAAATAATTACTTTATAATTGTATTGGAGTCTTACACACATGCTATAGAGTTAATGTAGAGTCGTGTATTAATTTGAGTGGTGACAGATATTATGGGAGTGGCTTGATGGAGCGCAGGAGAGGCAGATAACTTGATTAATTAATCCTGTCATGTAACAAATCTGCTTCAAAGATAAAATTAAATCAATTGCTAATTACAACATTGAAATAAAAATGTAAAGCCTGTACAAATACTAGAAATCATGAATATAAATAATTGGGAATCATGTAAATAAAAATAACATTCATGTAGTTTTGTTCGCTTGACTGTTTCCTTATCAAGGTCCAGAAATTTGGATATTTTTCATCAGGTGTCTTTTTTATTAATGATATGATGTCATTACGTTGCTGTCTTGCCACCAGCCAATCGCTGCATTGCTGATCGTGGTCTCGAGTATCCATATATCTGCCCTTTTCGGGGAACACGAGAACATGCAGTAAACTTATGTAACGAAACTGTAAGTCTCGCTTCGTAGGGGAAATGAAAACGTTACCCTGGAAGACTTAAAAGTGAAAGGATCCTAGTCCCCACTCTGGTGCTTTGAGTCTCAATACACACAATGTGTGAATGTGTTTTATCTTACACTATTGTATAAAATATTATAGGGCCAGGTAGTGTGGGCTTCAGGTCAGTAGGTGTCAACACGGTGGCTTCCTGAAGTGTAAACGTGATGTAAAGTGACAACTCGAATTCACATTCCCACCCTCCTAAACCTGATAGTGCAAGTGAGACGCCCCTACTCCAAGGTAAGTTTAAAAAAAAACAAAAAAAAAACACCTTTTCAACTGTATTGCTTTAACAATTACTAATTTATTTTTCCTTTCCTTTGGAAACTGGATTTATGTCTTAAAAGTTGTTTAAAATAAAACTTTTATTAAAAATAAATAAATAAATTATTATTATTATTATTATTATTATTATTATTATTATTATTATTATTATAATTAAATAAAATGAGAAATAAAAATAAGTTCTCTGGGATTTCCTTTCAACCTTGGTAAACCTTCAAAAGATTAACAATTTCAAACACTTCTGTATAACTCCTCAAATATAAGTTTTACAAAATTATTTCCAATATCAGGACACAGGCTGTTTAACAAACAACTCTGGATGGATCACAAACTCTTATAATTCAATTCGAATAGCTCACTTCGAGTGAGTCACTCCAAATAACTCATTTCAAACGATTCTTATGAATCAATTAATGATTCGGTTTCCTTCGACTCAGTCCTCACAAACAGTTCAAATCGACACTCTCAGTTCATTCCAACACTCAGTTCGGTTCAGTCAATATCAGTAAAGTGTTTGTGTACGTGTAACGAGCTCTTGTACCAGTCTGTAGCAACGATGGCTTGGAGGTGATGACTTGCAACAATGAGTCAAACAGTTGAAACAGGACAGTGAGATGTCGTAAGGATGGCAGAGTAATAAAAAAACCATCTTCCAACATCTTTCAAATCATCTCAGATGGAATAAACTGTTTACGAAGAATGGGCCCCTGGCCGGTTATTGATAATGTTTGTTGTGTTGCTTTCTGCTCCTTGATTCTATGTTAAGTTGATTAAAATTTTCGTGCGCTTATACTGCACCAGCACGTTACATTATGTGTGAAAAAAAAAATGTGCATTTTTTAAAAGTAGTTATTTTTGTTGGCAGACCTGCGTCATGATGTCGTCGCATGCCTCAGTAGTTGGTGCCAGTGATGCACTTCATACATGTTAAATACAAAGAACCAACACTACAGTGCTCTTCTTCAGTCTTTCTTTAATCTTTATAAAAAGCTATTATACGCGGAAAGCCGTTCCAGGCGATGACATAGGATGTAGTGCATGCGCCGGTGAGAAGTGATGAACACGGAAGTGCGGAGCAGAGAGAGCTAAACAAAATGCCGGTCAGGAATTAGAAGTACAAAACGAGGACTTGTCGAAGAAAAATTCATTTTGGTTGATTTTACATGATTTTCTACACTCATGAAACACAGTAGAGTGTTTCTTTGTAGTTTCTTTCCATGAGTGGGAAAGTACAGCTGTTAGGAGTTTGTAACCTTGAAGGCCGAGGGACATATAAGGTGCAGGGAGACCTCCCTTCTTTGTCACACTCTGCAGCGACTTGTGTGTTTCTGTATGACTGTCTGACCTTCTTTGCAAAGAATAAACCTTTTTAAAGACTACTGAGTGGGTTTGTCTCTTACATGGTGAGAGTGACGACAATTTGGCGTCAGAAGTGGGATTCCTTGGATGTGCCTTCTGGAACTGAGAGCGGACGGTGACTGATCATCCTGGAGTGTAGAAGTCACAGCCCTACCCTGAACAGATTAAGGGACAAGGGACCGACCGCCGGGGCCCAGAGAAGGACACCACTGGAATCAGCAAATGAACCTAGGTGGCATCAGAACTCTCTGGTAAGAGATAAAGTGGTCATTTAAAGAATTTGTGTTTTGACATTAGAATTGGAAGGGATAAACCATATTGGTGGGTCTGGCTCTGCGGAAGTCCGTAATCAAGAAATCTCTAAGAAAGATTGAGATTACGTGGATAGGTACAGCACAGTTAAGAAATTCCTAGAAAGAAGTTGAAACTGGGCAACGAGTCGTGATCGGGAAGTTGAGCAAGAAATTGAGATCACGTGAGATCGGGAGATTTCGAAGCAAGAAAATGAGATCATGCACAACACATTTAACATATTTCTAAGAGGGGAAATTGAAACTGTGCGGGTATTAATCGGAGCTACAGAGAGCGCTCCGCCTGGCCGGCTTTGGGATAAAGGTCGGAACTGTTGGAGACGTCTAACCGATTATAGGTGCAGAAAAGAAGCCCACAGAGAAGAAAGAGCCAGTATGGGGAAGTCCCAGAGCAAGCTCGCTAAATATGATACACCGGTATTTTGTCAATTGAAAAAATTATATGGCCAGAAATGCTTGCAAGATATGGGGAAACTAATTAAGTATCATGATTTTCCAAAAGAGGGAATACTGATACCTTTACAGCATTTAATCTTGTGACACTCAGTTGAAGAGGGAAGCAAAAAGCAGAAAGGGTGTTGTGTGAAGCATATGTGTGGGAAATGTGAGCAAACGGTGAATTGTTGGATAGGGGAAGCAGATAAGAGGGAAAGAAGGGCAATGCAGAAGGAACTAGCATGTAGAAATGGAAAAGATAAGAAAAATGAAAAATGTGAAGAAAAAGTAACTGCATCACATAGACCTACTAACCGCTCTGTCTGTCTCTCTCCACACGCACCACCACCATATCCTCACTACCCCGTGGCTGAGCTGCAAGCCCTGAAAGTGGACCCTGATCTCGACTGCTCTCCACTAAAAAGACCAAGAGCACCGCGAACAGAAGAAGAAAAAATAGAAGAAGACCTCGAAATGATTCCTGAAACCCCCCACGAAGGAGCTGAAGAGGAATTAGTGTTTATGACTCCCCCGACAAAAAAAAAGAAAGACCAGACAAACGGTGAAAGAAGAAAATGTGAGCATAACGGCTCCGATGATCGAAGTTCCGGGACCTGATGGGCCAATGATGGTTTTTAGACCATGGACTGTAAGTGACATGAAAGAAGCAATGGCTCACTTGTCAAGCCCTGAAGAAGCAGGTGATAAGTTTTCTACAGAATTGGTCACGTTCTGTAAAGAATTCAGCCCCACCGTGCACGAGCTGAGGAGGCTGCTGTCAGTGAAACTAGGGGCTTCGAGCTGGCACAAAATGAGTGGAAAGCTGCAAAAGGAAGACTGTTGAAGAGAACAGCGAATGGGAACATGGACACAATCTGGAATACCGCACAGCTGTTGAAGAGCTGGCTGAAGGTATGAAAACAGCATTTCCAGCACGTGTGGACACATCAAAGATTGCCAATTGCTGCCAGAACAGAGATGAGTCTGTTCAAGATTATTATCATCGTCTCTATGCAATATTCAACAAACACAGCGGCTTAATCAAACCCGATGATCGAGGAAATCAGCCTGAGACATGGGAATGTCATTTGCAGAGCTGGTTTTTGAATGGACTGAGACCTGAAATTGCGCAAGCAGTGAAAACCAGCTACATTGAATGGAAAAACGGACGATTATCCACTGTTCTAGCACATGCTTTGTATGCAGAAGAACTGCAGACAGCGAAGAAGGAAAGAGCTAAAGCAAAGACTGACAAAGATTTACAGCTGGCCCTAGTGCAAGCTGTTTTGAGGCCGGGGGGATTCTCTGTGCAGCGACGTCAGCAGACGGGAGAGGGAAGAGGAAAAAGACGAAGTGAAAGATATTCGAACACAGCTGGAAGAAATTTTGAAGAACGGGGTTGTTGGATCTGCGAAACTGAGGATCACGAGGTGAGAAAAGTGAAAGTGAAAGTCGTGACGTATTGTCAAGTATGGTGACCCATACTCGAAATTGGTGCTCTGCATTTAACCCATCCAAGTGCACACACAGCAGTGAATAGTGAACAAACACACGCACACACACACCGTGAACACACACCCGGAGCAGTGGGCAGCCATTGCTCCAGCGCCCGGGGAGCAATTGGGGGTTCGGTGCCTTGCTCAAGGGCACCTCAGTCATGGTATCGAAGGCAGAGAGGGTGCTGTTCATTCACAATCCCCGCCTTCAATTCCTGCCGGTGTGAGAATCGAACCGGCAACCTTCAGGTTACAAGCCCAACTCTCTAACCATTAGGCCACGACTTCCCCATGCACCAAATGCAGACTGCAAGAAGGATGGGCATTGGGCCAAGGACTGTCCAGAGAACCAGGGAGATCAAGAAGCAGACTGAAGCAAGGAAGACTGAGAGCAGGGAGGAGGAGTTCAGGGTGAGCAGCCAGCGGTGACCGGAAAAAGGGAAGTGAACTTTTTTTTTTTTTTTTTTTTTTTTTTTTTTTAAATCACACACATATACACATACAGCGATGTACATACTGATCTCTGCAATGAAGAAAAAGCTTGCTTGTCTTTGTGTGTTTGTGATTTGACTGATGAAATTTTTGATAAATGTTTGATGATGTATGAAAGTAAGGGATTTTTAAATATGCCCAAATACCCCATGCTGGTGGAGGGGATAATTATTGAGTTTTTAGCTGATTCTGGGGCATCAAGATCATCTTTACGACCATGTGACTTGCCATGTCAACCGTCATTAACTGAGAAAACAAATGAGTCCATTTCTGCAGCAGGGCATACAATTTTTGAAAGATTTACGGTACCCTTAAATTGTGAAACAGAGGGGGGCCGAGTGCTGAAACATGCATTTATTTATTCACCAAACTGCCCTGTACCCCTTATGGGTCGTGATTTGGTGTGTAAATTGAATCTGCCGCTTGTTGCAGACTCCTCGGGGGTCAGAGTGACAGAGGAGGAGCAATTGTGCTGTCTGCAAACAGAGCCTCAGTGGGCCTATGAATGGCGCATAATAAACAATGATTGGGCTAAAATGATGTGTGAACTGGCTGAAAATCAAACTGAGCCATCTAGCACAGAAATTATGTTGCCTGAAAATTTACATTGCACGTCACACATCATTGTGAACACCAGATATGCAATATGAAAAATGCTGGTTCAGTGGAGAAAAAGGGGAGACTTTGAGTCTTGATAAAATGTTTTGTACAGAAAATGTGTGTGCAGTTTCAGTCTGCCTGACAGAGAAACAGTTTCAGTTTTGTCTAATAGCCGAAGACTCTGTGCCTCACTTATCACTCTCCAAGGCCAGAGAGCAGACATGATCTGAAGTGGGGGTGTTTGTGGAAAAAATTAGTTGATGCAACTGACTGGTGTGAGATAAGTGCTGGTGTGAAACACAGCGAGAGCTTAGGAGCATTTTTGTCAGAATGCAAGCATGAAATTGAGGTAGAGAGAGTTGTGACAACCATTGACAAAAGCACAAAGGAAAATCATTGCATGGCAAACATCTGTGAATCAGATATCCATCCAGCGTTGGCTGTGATACCCTCCGACTTGTGGGCAAAAAGTATGTATGTATGATGTGGGTTTGATTAAAGGATGTGTACCGGTCGTAATCACCCCAAAATCTGATTACAGGCCTTGTCAATGTCCGTATCCTCTGAAACCAGAGGCAATAGTGGGGATAACACCAGTGTTTGAGTCACTATTGAAAGAGGGGATAATAGTACCATGTAACGATTCTCCAGTGCGAACTCCAATATTTCCAGTGAAAAAGATAAGAGACAAAGGTCAACCCACAGAGTGGCGTTTTGTCCAAGACTTACAAGCAGTAAATGCAGCTGTCAGACAAAGGGCTCCATCAGTGCCAAATCCATATATAGTTTTGTCACAAATACCACAAGATGTGATATTTAGCGTGCCAGTGGATAAAGAAATGAATTTAATGGCAAAGGCTATAAATTTACAAGTCAGGGGTATGGAGAAAGTCCTACCATTTATAATGAGGCACTTCGAAAAAGCCTGGAACCTTTGACCCTGACAGCTGGAACCGCTTTGCTTCAGTACGTGGATGATTTGTTTTTGGTCGCTAGAGATGAGCCTTCATGTGTGGCTGACACTGTGACTCTTCTGCAGCATCTGGCTCAGGAGGGCCATAAGGTCAGCTTGGCTAAACTGGAGTTTGCAAAACAACAGGTTACATTCTTGGGTCATGTCATAACACCCAACTGGAAGTCACTGTCTGACAAAAGAGTGCAGGCTATAAAAGATGTACCAAAGCCAATCACAAAGAAACAAATGTTGTCATTTTTGGGAATGTGCTCATACTGTCGAACATTTATTCCCAATTATACAATTCTTGAACAGCCTCTGCGAGCCCTAACAGTAGGGAAGGGGTTAAAGTCAAGGGACAATATTGACTGGATGGAGGAGGCATTTGTGAATATAAAAATTCAGATGTCTCTAGCCCCAACTTTGGGCCTGTCAGAGCCAACAAAGCATTTTGTTCAGATGGTGGATGAGAAAAATGGGTTTATGACTTCTGTTTTACAGCAGAATCATGGAGACCGAATGAGACCTGTGGCATATTTTTCCAGCAAACTAGATCCCGTAGCAGCAGGGCTGCCACGCTGTCTGAGAGCAGTGGCAGCGGCTGAACAGGCAGTAATGGTGTCTAGAGAATTTGTAGGTTACTCTGACCTGAAATTGTTCGTGCCACACGCTGTGCCTATGATTCTGCAGGAACAGAAAACATTGCATTTATCGATGGCTAGTTGGTTACGATACCACACTGTTTTGCTGGATATGCCGAATGTCACTCTTAAAAGTTGCACAACATTGAATCCTGCCACTCTCCTCCTGACGGAGGAGGATGGAGAGGAACATCATTGTTGTCTGACTGCACTTGAACAGGTGTGCACACCATGTCCGGATCTTTCTGACGTACCACTTGAAAACTGCGAAAATATCCTCTTTGTGGATGGCTCAGCTTTCAGAGATCCACAAACAGGCCAGAATAAAGTTGGTTATGCAGTAACAACTGAATTTGAAATCGTGGCTTCTGGCTCATTGGCATCAAATTATTCAGCACAAGCAGCGGAGCTTGTGGCATTAACAGAAGCGTGTAAACTTATGGCAGGGAAATGCGTCACAATTTATACCGATTCGCGTTACTCATTTGGCGTTACGCATGATTTTGGAGCTCTGTGGAAATACAGAGTTTTTAAAGTCAGATGTGCGCCCAATATTAAATGTGCCTCTTGTGGCAGCTGTACTAGAGGCCATTCTGCTGCCTGATCAGGTAGCAATCTGCAAGTGTGCAGCACACACAAATAACAAAGATTTTGTATCCGCAGGAAACGCCAGAGCAGACGCAGCTGCGAAGGCCGCAGCAGCTCAACAGACAAAAGAAACGGAGTGTACTTTGTTATCTGACACTAACCCTGACGTTTCTGTTTCCTTACAGAGTATGCAGGCATTTGCCTCCGGAGCAGAGAAAAATCAGTGGAAACAGTGTGGCTGTAAAATGACTAATGGTGTATGGATGAGCTGTGATGGCAAGCCTTGTATACCCCGACACTTGTTTGCCCATTATGCTAAAGCGAGGCATGGGAAAGACCATGCATCGAAAGAGGAATGGTGAAAATGAGAGAACTGTGGTTTACAAAGGGGTTCAAAACTTTTGCTGAAAATTTTTGTAAAAGATGTCTCATCTGTAATACCCACAATGTGGCGAAAGGGATAAAAATGTCTCAAGCGTCCCAGCCAGCACCGACAGGCCCTTTTGACTATCCAGTGATGGACTGTTGGAAGAAATACTGTTTGGTGCTGGTGGACATGTGGTCCAAATGGGTCGAGGCTTTCCCAACATCAAAACAGGACGCAGCAGCAGTGGCAAAGGCTCTGCTGACTGAAATGGTCCCGAGGTGGGGAGTTCCATGACAAATCAGTTCAGACAATGGAACACATTTTGTTAATGAGGCAATCAAACAAGTGGGTCAGTTTTTGGGAATTGATATGAGGAGACGTTGGAGTTATAAAGCTGCTTCGGGCAGAGCTATCGAACGTCAAAATGGGATATTAAAAAACAAATTGGCTAAGTGTTGTGAGGAAACTGGACTCACATGGGTTAAGGCACTCCCTATCTCCCTCATGTACATGAGGATGACAAAAAGATCAAGGGTAAACCTGAGCCCATTTGAAATTCTCTTTGGTAGACCACCATTTATGGGAATGGGCGGAGGAAAACAACAGTTGCCATCGACAGAGGTATGTGAGCATGACATGTTGAGTTACTGCAAAGAAATGTCATCTCTGTTGTCTAATGTCTGTGTGCAGGTGCTCCCTTGCACAACATTAAACTGGTGATTTCATGGTGGTACGAGATCTGAGGAGAAAGAGCTGGAAGGCGAAAAGGTGCTTGGGACCTGTTAAAATATATCATGCTCTCTGCCAGATGTTTCTGTGAGTTTGCCTCTATGCAATCCCTCCTCCCATACGTGTTTTTCCCCATTCTCTCTCTGTCTTACTCCATCCTCCCGTCTGTGCTTTCTCTCTCTCTTCTGTTTGACTGTATCTCTCTTATCCTCACATATATACATCTTAAATGGAGTTCAAATGTTCAACTGAGGAGGGGGGCCTCCTAACTCGGAGGTGACTGAGTTTAGTCTGTACTATTGACACTTGGCATAAAGATGTAGTTCTCTCCATCCAAGTGTATCCCTAATATGTCCAGAACTTCCTTGCCAGACTTCCATTTTATATAATGTATATTTCTTGGCCTGAGTACCACACAGATGTGGTGTATAATTCTCATTGGATGTACCACTGCACCACCCCTAGCAATGAAACTATATAATGTATGGATGTAACAATAAACTGGGAAGAAGTTTGTGAAAAGACAATTGGCGTCTTGTTCATAATTCTTTCCATGGGCCCATGTCTTCATGAATGCAAGGACTGAGAATAGTCGGACGGCATCGAAAGATAAAGAGCTAAAACTTTCTTAACAAATGGGGGCTCGTCTTTCCGGGAATTTCTACAGACAGGTGAGAAATAATCTGTAATGAATTATTCTTACTGTCTGTTAAGAAATTGAGCACATTTTCGTGCCGTGAATTTACACTCTACCATATTTGGCAGAGTGGGTTATCCTCGTATTTTAAGATATACGGGGCGTATAGTATGGGATATCGGATCGCGACCGATTGATTATCCTCACAATTTATATGTGGGAAGGAGAATAGATGTTTTGCAAAATACCTTTTCATTACCCATTCTTAAAAAAAAAAAAAAAAAAAAGGAATGGATGCTTAGTGAAAAGCTATCTTTGTTACCTATTCTCACATTGAGATTCTCTGTCCTTTCAAGATTGAATGTTTTTCTAAATTGGTATAGTGAAGTCCTTGCAAGGCACTAAAACAAATAAACTGCTAAATAACAATTCTTCTAATTGTCTATGTCACTTGATCTGGACAGGACGGATGAAACAGCAGATTAGTATGTTTCAGAAAATTGTTTAGTACAAATTCAACTGGCTATTTGCCATTCTTAGTTCACTAGGATTTAGTGAAGTTTTTAAATGAATCTACTCTTGCTTTGTTCCGTCTCTGCTGTGTTAGATCAAGTGCGCTGCTATTTTTAAAAGCATTGTCAGTCACCAGCAAATCCAAAATTAGGAGACAATACTGTTGATTACATGGATGACAATGTATAGAGCAGAGATTTACAACTGTATTTAGATAATTTGGCTGAAAAGATTTTTTCCTGTGATTTCAGTTATTTATTGGCTCCGAAAAGTTAAAGGTTATACTTTATATGAAATGTGGGAGCCAGGAGAGAATTACGTTGATAACTTAATAAACAGTATAATGTTGAATACAGGTCTTCAAAGATATAGTTTGTATTACATCTTATTATCTTTAGATGTATGAAGTTTGTGTCCGTTATCCCTGGGGGACAGCTTGAAATGTGATATAGTGAAGAGATTAAGACTTTAGTTTGTGTTAACTGAAATAACTTGTGCATTGTGATCAATGAGAACAAGATTGAGTGACTACTTTAAACGGCCGTTTTCAGCTAATAATAATAAAAAATAAAAAAAAAAGAGAAAAGAAGAAAATGAATTTTTCTTGACTTTGCCACATTTGCTAGACCATTTACAAGATTTCAGTCTGAAGTTATAATACAATACATCATGTTGATGTATTTGTGATGATTACAGAAGTATGATATGCTCAGTTCAGTCAGAATAGGTTGCTGCTCTTTTCTGCATTCTGCAAAGAAGGAATTGTTTGCTCTTTTCTCGCAAAGAAGAACTTGCTTTATTAAAATGAAATAAAGAACTGCTATATATATTGTTAACTGGATGAGATTCCTTAAATTTTGGACAGTTGCACAAGATGACTGACCATAGCACAGATTGCTTATATGCAGTTGTGGTCAAAATTTACAATGCGGTTCTCTTGAGTGTTCATTTTATAGAAGTAACCAGATGACTTCTGGGACAGCTGCCAATGGGCGACACAACATGAAGAAAGAGACATTCTGGCTGTGGAGAACAGGAAAAGCTGATGGGCGATCGGCTAAACCCCCCTATAAGAGGAATCTGACACTTCAGGGGTTAGAATGGAGAAAGACTGAGAAACAATGCAGTCATGAAATATCTGCCATGAGAGGCACAGAGGAAGATAACTGCATTCCGAGTCAAAACTCCGATGCCCCACCAGATCCTCATCACCGAGTGTCAGACCGGAAGACACTGCATGAAGAGAGAGACGCTAAAACAGCCAAAACATGTTCAACTGACTGATGATATCAGAGACTTTTACCTCTTCCATCGTGGGCAGGTACTGCATATACAATGATCACTACAGAGACCGCCTCAACTTTTGATTTGTCATATTAATTTGTAACTTGATAATTCACTGGTTTTATAGCAGTTCTTTGTAATCTGTTCAACTAACAACACACTGCTTTCTTTTAATAGGCACCAGTCCAACACCATAGAAAGAAGGAATGTGTTTGCCTGATTTCTCAATCAGCTAAAATTTGGACTGGATTTAGCATAGAGAGGAGATACTGTAAAATACAGAGAGAGTTTAGACTCTGATTTAAAGACAGAGCTTCTTGTCAAGCTGATAAAAATTCTAGGATTCCTTTAAAAAAAAAATAAATAAATAAGGGAATAGAGGGGCACAAAGTGTCCAAGATCAAAATATGAATGGTAAAACAATGAAAATGGTCACTCCATCTTGGTTAATAGATATTTCCTAGGGCTGAATTTCAGTAATAATTCTAAAATTCGAAATTCATGAAATCACAAATGCTGTCCTACCCAGAGATTGCGGTAACATGATGTTAATGTTTTTGGCCATGGATCCAAGATCATGCAGAGATCTCCAATTTTTTTAGAGCAGCTCATGAGCAATAGGAAGAGATAATAAAGATGAAACGTGCACAGTTGAATAATGAATTATATTTCAGAAATTAAAATTGGTTCTTTTAATTATGGCATGCCTAGGCCTAAAAGTTTATTTAGACAAAATATTGAAAATATTTGGGTTCATGACCGCGAGATGAAATTCAACCCCATTGTGATGGACATCGTCCAACTGTTTTAGTCCAACGTTTAGACACTGTCGCAAGGGGAAAGCCACAGTGCCTACGTTGAGTCAGCGTCTGTCATTATAGAAATTGTTTTATTCGAGTAGACTTGGTGGTATTCCACCCTAACAACATACATTCCCCATTCAGTTTACTGTCTTCGGAGGCAGTGACAAAAAGAGATGATGCTCTGGCCAGAGGTGGGGTGTGTGAGAGTGTGTGAAAGTGTGTGAGTGATGGTGCACCAAGGCAGACAAACTGCCATGAACAGCTGTTTTCAAATTTTAAAAGAGGGCATACAATGTAGATTATGCCTGAGAAATAATGGCTATGGATTAATTTGGCTAATTATCCTGGCCTGGGAGATTTTTGTGGCAGAAAGAAAAAGTGCCACACCTGCGCAGGGTAAAACATGGGAAGGCAGAGCAAGAAGGCTTGCCCTGTCCACCCCATATTTAACTTTTTCCCTTTCAGGATGTCATGATGGACTTCATCAAATTGATTCTGTGTCAAAAGTATGAAATACATTGTGTTTGTTAACATGTTACATGTGGGCTGAGTGTTTCACAGAAAAAACTGATATTAGTGGGTGAAAAGCCTGAATAAAAAAGTCATGTTTAAGAAACTATTTGATGAATAGTGAGACACCTTTAAACAACAAACAAATAATTGAGATGAGTTTAAATTTAGTGTATACCACTTAGACGTGGTATACAGGGGGAAAATGAAAGAAATCAGATAAGATTATAAATGATATTGACTGAAATTGGAATGATATGGGTTCCAGCCCTGTCAATCTGCTGGTGTTACAGGAAAAATGGACAGCCCTCAGGCCACATTCATTTTTTCCTCACAGGTCACTACAACAAGGATCGACTGGGTGAGGAGTAAACATGTGTTGTCCCTAACAAAAGCTTTTTAAGATCTCCTTTCACAGGTAGAAGTAGTTCTTCTGATATCAAGGATGGTTTACTCTGCTAATCTGGACTGACAGAGTGAGATACATGGTTTCGGTGTTACCTTAACGTCGTTGGAAGGAGAAACACCCTGAGTTCACACCAGGCGTGCCTCTAACCTGGCAGGGGCAGAAGAGTCCCCTAGGGGGACCAACGAGGAGAATGAGCAAACTCAACTGGTGGCTTAAAAGCCCGCCGTTTGCTCCAACTGATAAAGAGCCTGCCGGAATCAAGGATAGATTGAGGAGCAACTCAGTGTTCAGTAGAACAAGGAGAATGCAAGAGAGACTGATTAAATAATCCTGATCCTGACCTCATTCTGATACAGCATGGAATGAAGATTGCGATGTGGGTTAGATTGATTGTCTGTTTGTTTGACAATACTGATAATGTTATTGTTTTAGCTGACTCGAGTTCCTGCATAGGTCTATAGTATTGAAATAGACTTCAAAAGTTAATTTGTTAGACTAACTTGACACTTACACTGGATACATTACTATCACAGGCTAAAATTAAAATGGTAGCATATATTATGAGTGGAAAAATTGGACCACATCTAGAAGGCCTCCTGACACTAAAGGCCAGAGAGCTGTAGTAAGTCCTCGACACAGCAGAAGTCCAGGAGACATAGGGGTTAGTTTCTTAAATTGGCCCAAATCTGATTGTCCTGGTTAAGGTCTCATACCTTACGAATATCTAGTTGGTAATAAATAGGTATTCATAACCTTTTAGAAACCAAAGATGTGAACAATGTAATGCAAAGCATTGAAATTTTGCATTTTAAAATATAATGTTTAGATAGGGAATTATGTGAAGGAAATTAGAACTTGCAAGACTATTACTAAAAGTATTAGGCCATGGCTGCAAAACTGGTAATATGCCTGGCTGTACTGAAAGCCTGCTCACCTGTACATATTTCTTTGAAGAGATGGGTGAGGAAAACTGGCTAGATAATGAAGTTATACCATACATCTGCTATGAACGTGTTAGTGACCAGCCAAACATATTGTTAAATCTGAGGCCAAGGAAAAGCTACAAGGCTTACAGTTACCTGTACTGCAAAATCAATAGACTGTCTGAAGGACAAAGTGTGTTATCGTAGGAATATTGTGTTGCATACATCCCATACATCCCTGGTACGGATGCTGATTAATGAAGGTTTACTGAATATGTCTAGGAATTGTAGGCAAGGGAAGTAGCGAATACTTCAGAATGATTTTTGTCTTGATTTACAAGTTGGTAAAAGATGCTCGTAAGTGCCTTGATGACTAGAACTGTTATATGTGCTGATTTCAAGTGGGATGAGAAAAATGTTGATTGAATGTTAAGAGAAGGGGAATTGGGCAGAGAGCCTTTATGGTGTTTATTATATAAACAAATGGGGGAACTGTTAAAATATATCATGCTCTCTGCCAGATGTTTCTGTGAGTTTGCCTCTATGCAATCCCTCCTCCCATACGTGTTTTTCCCCATTCTCTCTCTGTCTTACTCCCTCCTCCCGTCTGTGCTTTCTCTCTCTCTTCTGTTTGACTGTATCTCTCTTATCCTCACATATATACATCTTAAATGGAGTTCAAATGTTCAACTGAGGAGGGGGGCCTCCTAACTCGGAGGTGACTGAGTTTAGTCTGTACTATTGACACTTGGCATAAAGATGTAGTTCTCTCCATCCAAGTGTATCCCTAATATGTCCAGAACTTCCTTGCCAGACTTCCATTTTATATAATGTATATTTCTTGGCCTGAGTACCACACAGATGTGGTGTATAATTCTCATTGGATGTATCACTGCACCACCCCTAGCAATGAGACTATATAATGTATGGATGTAACAATAAACTTGGAAGAAGTTTGTGAAAAGACAATTGGCGTCTTGTTCATAATTCTTTCCATGGGCCCATGTCTTCATGAATGCAAGGACTGAGAATAGTCGGACGGCATCGAAAGATAAAGAGCTAAAACTTTCTTAACAGGACCGTTCCAGGTGCTTCTGACTACCCACAAGGCTGTGAAGGTAGCTGAGAGGGCAACGTGGATTCACTGCAGAAAAGTTCCATCTGCACCTCAGGAGGAGGAACGGAGGGAGTAAGAGATCGGAGATGCGTGTCAACAAGTGCCAGGATCCTGTCAAATCAAGTCACCTTTATTTATATAGCGCTTTTAACAAAACAGATTGTGTCAAAGCACAATATAAACACAGTATAAACAAAGAGTGCTTTTACTGACATCATCACCCACATGAGAATGTTTGTTCGTTCAGGCTCTTAAGGCCAATGTATGATTTGAATGGCTGGCAAATCTGTGGGGAGGATGGGGATATTGGTTGTTTAACACTGTGTTACCAATTGTGGCGACAGGATTGTTGCTGTTGTTATGCATTGCATTTTTTCAGTTCATATCCAGCTCAGTACAGAGACTGGTGAAGACTAGCGTGTCACATGAGGTGGCACTGCTCTGGCACTGCTAGTGGCAACACGGACACATACTCGTGCTGCTGTTTGTTTGTTTGAACAGTCTGTTTGTTTTGCATGCTCAATTTTTTGAGCATTTTTGTGTGTTTTGTGAATGATCTGCACGATCGGGAGAATGACTAGATGGCGGAGTGTGTCTTACTTTTTTTGATGGCGATGACGCTACCGAGTGAACTTTTCTCCACCTGCAAAACTAGTGGGAATGGGGTGCTAGTCTACTCGAGGGAGGCACTTCTGTCGTTGCGATGGTGCGGAGATGCAGCAGGTCTTTCCCGATTGCTTACTGAAAGTTTGCCCGAGGGTATGAGAATTCGATGTCTGCAGTGACCGTGGAAAAGAGGCCGGCTAGGAGGTGTACGACAGCGGCTAAGGAAGAGAGGCAGTCGACCCCCATTGCCTTCTATGATTCTGAGCAATGCGAGGTCACTTAGGAATAAAATGGATGAACTTCGAACTTTAGCAAGAGGATGCTTCGAGTACCGTGAGTCTTTCATTATGCTCTTTACTGAGACTTGGTTACATCCAGAGATCCCTGACGGTTTAGTTGAAATAGAGGGGTTTTCACACATTCGCTCCGATAGGACTGTGATGTCAGGGAAAAGTAAAGAGGGTGGTCTCTGCTTGTATATAAATGACAGGTGGTGCAGACAACACACAGTCTGTGAGAAACTCTGCAGCTCTGATGTAGAACTGTTATGTGTAAGTCTCAGGCCATGTTATTTACCCCGAGAGTTTGGTAACATTCTCATTTGCTCTGACTTTAATCACTGTCACTTAAATACTGCTCTGCCGGGTTTTGAACAGTATATTAATTGTTACACCAAGAAGAATCAGATTTTAGACAAATGCTATGGTAATTTAAAAAATGCTTACACAGCCATAGCTAAACCACCTCTGTCTAATTCTGATCACAATACTGTTAATTTGATCCCCACCTGCCCCAAGACTGCCCTCAAGAGCTCTAAACCCCTGGTGAAATCTATCACTGTATGGTCAGAAGATAGTATAGAATCACTGAAAGGCTGTTTTTTTATGCACAGACTGGGACATTTTTTCTAGGGAATCAAGTTTGGACTACGCCACAGAAGTAATTACTGATTATATCAAATTCTGTGTCGATATTGTGATTCCAAAAAAGAAAGTAAAAGTCTACTCCGACAACAAACCTTATGTTACAAAGGAAGTGAAGGGCTGTATCAATAGAAAGCATCAGGCATTTAAGAGCAAGGGTCACTTACAAATTAAAACTGGGCAAAAGGAATTAAACCAGAGGCTCAAAGAGGCAAAAGAACATCACAGGGGTCTGATGGAGAAAAACTTTCAAACTATGAACTCTAAAAGAT
Source organism: Spinibarbus caldwelli (assembly GCA_039654775.1). Lineage (NCBI taxonomy): Eukaryota > Metazoa > Chordata > Actinopteri > Cypriniformes > Cyprinidae > Spinibarbus > Spinibarbus caldwelli. Next base: position 34,430,353 of record CM077242.1, read on the forward strand.
TATGGGACTCAATGAAAATAGCAACTAACATGAAATTAACGGAGAAGTCCTTGCATGTCACAGATGAACTGGCAAAAGCAAATTAATTGAACTATTTTTATAAGAGGTTTGACAATTATGATTTCTCTGCTGAATGTGATATGGTGCTGGATAGTATTGCTATCGATGATGCTGATAGGTTGGAGATTGATCTTAAATCCATCACCAAGGTTTTGAAGCAAGTTAATGCAACTAAGGCCACAGGTCCAGATGGCATTTCTCCTTTTCTAATAAGAACATGTGCAGACGAACTGACATCAGCTTGGTGCCCTATTTTCCAGAGGTCCCTATACTCTCACACTGTACCAACTTTATGGAAAAAGGCAATCATTACTCCTGTTCCTAAAAAATCTCGTCCACAGGAGAGTAATGATTTTAGACCTACTGCCTTAACTTCTGTTGTGACGAAGTGTACGGAAAAGCTCATCATGAGCCAATTAAAACTGGAAGTATGTCCACAGTTAGATCCCTATCAGTTCACATATAAACGTCAAAGAGGCACTGATGATGCTATCAACAGTTTAGTGCACCTAGTGACTAAAGACTTTGAGAATCCTAGGGCATATGCTAGACCAGTGATTCTCAAACCTGTCCTGGAGGACCCCCTGCCCTGCAGATTTTGTATGTCTCCCTAATCAGACACACCCAATTTAGTGCTTGCAGTCTCTACTAACGAGCTGATGAGTTGAATCAGGTGTGTTTGATTAGGGAGACATACAAAATGTGCAGGGCAGGGGGTCCTCCAGGACAGGTTTGGGAAGCACTGTGCTAGACTGTTGTTTGTAGATTTTAGCTCAGCCTTTAATACCTTGCAGCCTCATATTCTTCTGAAAACAATACAGCAGATGAATGTCAATCCCTTTATTATTAATGGTTCCACTCATTTCTGACCAATTGTAGCCAGCAGGTTATGGTGAATAGGACGTTGTCTGAATCTACGATTATCAGCACTGGCGCCCCACAGGGGTGTGTCAGTTCTCCAGTCCTGTTCACATTATATACTAATGAATGTACCTGCAGTACTGATAATAATTACATGATTAAGCTCTCTGACGATACAACTATTTTAGGTCTCATATCTGGAACATCAGATATTGTTACTTACAAACATGAGGTTCAGAACTGCAAATATATATAAACATGATGATTAAAGGTGTGTTGCACAATAGGTAGGGTGCAGTTTAGTTGTTCACTGTATATTGTGGGGAGGGCAGAGACGGGTTTCTGTATGTATTATATGAACATAGTGTGTTATTTGTGTAAAATAGCAGATATCGTATTGTATGTGTCCAACGCAAATTTCCTTCGGGACAATAAAGTTTATTTTATCTTATTTTATCTTATCTTACATCAGATGATTAAAATGACGGCTTACTCTGATGACATGTTTTTGAATCTGGGAAGAGAGAAATCGGGTGATGAAGACTAGTAGCGGAAGCTACAGTGAAATGTATTAAACTAATTTTGAAGGTAATACCATGGGGCTTGATTAGTGTTTAGCCCATCTGCGTCTATACTGCTTAGCTTGCTTAAAATTAGGGTCTGTCCCCACACAAAAAGCCTTAGCGTGTTTTTCTGACTTCTTTCAAGAATTTAAGAGAGTGATCATTTATACGAAAATCAGAGATGAAGAGTATAAATGTGATGTAATGACTTAAATTTGCTTTGAGATTATCATTAAAGTAGTAAGAGTTCTAGATATAGTAATGAATTTTTTTATAATTAGTTATCAATGAGTGATAAAAAGGGGGAAATTGTCGAAGAAAAATTCATTTTGGTTGATTTTACATGATTTTCTATGCTTATGAAACATAGTGGAGTGTTTCTTTGTAGTTTCTTTCCATGAGTGGAAAAGTACAGCTGTTAGGAGTTTGTAACCTTGAAGGCCGAGGGACATATAAGGTGCAGGGAGCCCTCCCTTTGTCACACTCTGCAGTGACTTTTTTAAAGACTACTGAATGAGTTTGTCTCTTACATGGTGAGAGTGATTTTAATTTGCCACGACAAATTGTAAAGAAAAATGTCAGAGGATTTTGATTTAGAAGACAGTAGACTGGTTGTCCTTTGCTAAAGTAAGAAAACTTTGCTTCCTTTGCTCCTATAAACGAACTCGCGAGACTAGTATATTCTCACAGGGCACGCACAGTGCATAAGTCCTACATCATCCGCCCGGAATGGCTTGCACGTATGACAGTTAGCAAAAGTTAGAGAAAAGTGTTTGTTTTAAATATGGATATTTTACTTACAAAAATGCATCGATTTGCTACAGCAGGCCTTTATTTATGCTCTTTATTGCTTTTCTTTTGGACTGTTGAACAGAAACACCCACCTGCTGCCATTATAAAGCTTGGAAGAGCCAGGACAATTTTTAAATATACAGTGGGGCAAAAAAGTATTTAGTCAGCCACCAGTTGTGAAAGTTCTCCCACTTAAAAAGATGAGAGAGGCCTGTAATTTTCATCATAGGTATACCTCAAATATGAGAGACAAAATGAGAAAAAAAAAAATCCAGAAAATCACATTGTAGGATTTTTAAATAATTTATTTTCAAATTATGGTGGAAAATAAGTATTTGGTCAATAACAAAATTTCATCTCAATACTTTGTTATATACCCTTTGTTGGCAATGACAGAGGTCAAACATTTTCTGTAAGTCTTCACAAGGTTTTCACACACTGTTGCTGGTATTTTGGCCCATTCCTCCATGCAGATCTCCTCTAGAGCAGTAATGTTTTGGGGCTCTCACTGGGCAACACGGACTTTCAACTCCCTCCAAAGATTTTCGATGGGGTTGAGATCTGGAGACTGGCTAGGCCACTCTAGGACCTTGAAATGCTTCTTACGAAGCCACTCCTTCGTTGCCCGAGCGGTGTGTTTGGGATCATTGTCATGCTGAAAGACCCAGCCACATTTCATCTTCAATGCCCTTGCTGATGGAAGGAGGTTTTCACTCAAAATCTCACGATACATGGCCCCATTCATTCTTTCGTTTACACGGATCAGTCATCCTGGTCCCTTTGCAGAAAAAGAACCCCAAAGCATGATGTTTCCACCCTCATACTTCACAGTAGGTATGGTGTTCTTTGGATGCAACTCAGCATTCTTTCTCCTCCAAACACGACAAGTTGAGTTTTTACCAAAAAGTTCTATTTTGGTTTCATCATTCTCCCAATCCTCTTCTAGATCATCCAAATGCTCTCTAGCAAACTTCAGTCGGGCCCGGACATGTACTGATTAGGTGAGATCTTGCGTGGAGCCCTAGATCGAGGGAGATTATCAGTGGTCTTGTATGTCTTCCATTTTCTAATAATTGCTCCCACAGTTGATTTCTTCACACCAAGCTGCTTACCTATTGCAGATTCAGTCTTCCCAGCCTGGTGCAGGTCTACAATTTTGTTTCTGGTGTCCTTTGACAGCTCTTTGGTCTTGGCCATGGTGGAGTTTGGAGTTGGACAGTTTGAGGTTGTGGACAGGTGTCTTTTATACTGATAACGAGTTCAAACAGATGCCATTAATACAGGTAACGAGTGGAGGACAGAGGAGCCTCTTAAAGAAGAAGTTACAGGTCTGTGAGAGCCAGAAATCTTGCTTGTTTGTAGGTGACCAAATACTTATTTTACCGAGGAATTTACCAATTAATTCTTTAAAAATCCTACAATGTGATTTTCTGGATTTTTTTTTTCTCATTTTGTCTCTTATAGTTGAGGTATACCTATGATGAAAATTACAGGCCTCTCTCATCTTTTTAAGTGGGAGAACTTGCACAACTGGTGGCTGACTAAATACTTTTTTGCCCCACTGTAACTCTTTGGATTGGATTAGTCTGAAAGAAGAAAGTCATATACTCCTAGGATGCCTTGAGGGTGAGTAAATCATGGGCTAATTTTCATTTTTGGGTGAACAAACCCTTTAAGCCTTGTCTCTGAAATGGGGGAAAATTTAAATTTTATTATTGTGATCTAGTGAAAGCAGGTGAATAACTATCTTAAACAATAAAACTGATTTAAAAGTTTGAAGTAAGTTGAAAAATATTCTCAATACAACTGAATAATTAAGCAGATGGATGTTGTTTTCACATGTTTCACAGAGCTTTTGTCATGTAGAAGTAGAGCATCTCGTATACGTCTCATTAACAGTGCAGTCGTTCACAGCACTTCATGTCCAATATGTGAATCTGTGAATGTACTAATGGATGTCTGTACTGTGTTAATGGCAGTCATTCATTTCAGCTTTAGCAAGCTGACAAAAGAGGCTTATGTACAGTACTCTGAAAATATGAGCAAAATACAAATGAACAATTTCAAAATATTTGATGTGTATATATATACTGTATATATACTATACAGTATATCCTGCCGTATAAAAGTTTCGGATCAGTAAGATTTTTAATGTTTATTAAAGAAGTTTATTTTGCTCATCAATGCTGCATATATTTGATCAAAAATATAGATAAAATGATTGCAATTTAAAATGGTTTTCTATTTTACTTTAATCTGAGACCGCCGGCGATCATGCGTGTTAAGGGATTAAAATACAATTTATTTCTGTAATGAACCTGTGATACTTTTTTTCAAGATTCTTTAATGGATAAGTTAAAAAGGAACAGCATTTATTCAAAATAGAAATATTTTGTTACAGTATACACCACTGTTTAAAAGCTTGGTGTCAGTAAATTGTTTTCTTTGCTTTCTATTTTTTTAAAGAAATAAATACTTTTATTCAGCAAGGATGTGTTAAATTGACACAAAGTGATAGCAAATACCTTTATTGTTAGAAAATATGTATATTTTAAATGTTTTTTTTTAACATCAAAAACAAAACAAAAAAAGTAAATTAAGTTGAAAAAAGTATCGCTGTTTTCAAAAAGCAGCAGAACTACACTGCCTGTCCAAAAAAAAAAAAAAAAAGTCACACTCTAATATTTCGTTGGACCGCCTTTAGCTTTGATTACGGCATGCATTCGCCGTGGTAACATTTCGATAAGCTTCTGCAATGTCACAACATTTATTCCCATCCAGAGTTGCATTAATTTTTCGCCAAGATCTTGTATTGATGATGGGAGAGTCGGACCGCTGCACAAAGTCTTCTCCAGCACATCCCAAAGATTCTCAATGGGGTTAAGGTCTGACTCTGGTGGCCAATCCATGTGTGAAAATGATGTCTCATGCTCCCTGAACCACTCTTTCACAATTTGAGCCCGATGAATCCTGGCATTGTCATCTTGGAATATGCCCGTGCCATCAGGTAGTCAGCTGACCTCATTCTTTGGGCACATAACATAATTATCCATGCAGTAATTATCCAATGAGAGGATCTTGCGTATTTGCTTAGTTAAATCCAGGTGGTGACTTTTTTTTTTTTTTTTTTGCATGGGCAGTGTATTTCCAACATTGATAATAGATCAGCATATTAGAAAGATTTCTGAAGGATCATGTGACACTGAAGACTGGAGTAATGATGCTGAAAATTTGGCTTTGATTACAGGAATCAATTACATTTTAAAGAACACTATTTCACAATAATACTGTGTTTTTCTGCATTTTGATTAAATAAGTGCAGCCTTGATGAGCAGATGAAACTTCTTTAAAAAACAATAAAAATCTTACTGCTCACAAACTTTTGAACAACAGTGTAAATATTATTCGTTACAAATATTTGTAATGCATATACATTTACATATACATTTAGGCAGTTAGCAGACACCTTTATGCAAAGCGACTTACAAATGAGGACAACAGAAGCAATCAAAACCACAAAAGGAACTTAAAAGGAACTTAAAACAACACATTAAAACTAGATTAACTTAAGCTGTTAAAAGCATGGAGTCCATTTTAATCATACCATAAAACAATCCTTAAGAAATCCAGCGTGCTGTAAATTCCAATGTAAAAGTGTCCACCGATGGATATACAATCCAAAGCAAGTGATATTCCAAAACAAGTGAGATGCTGGAATGGTAAGTCCTTAAAATCAACTCCTCAATCCAGCATGTTCAGTGATTTGGTCAATGACCCTGATTGACTTGCCTTCCCCAAATACCCACACTTGCAGTCTTGGCCACACTAAATCTCCGGAGCGCTATTCAAGGCTTAGTTTATCCCATCATGCATCATGTTACATTACATATAATTTGGTAGAAAAACAAAGTGTTTTTATGTTTTATTGGTGCAAATATGAGTAGTGGTAATATGTATTTTGTGCAACATTTGCAACTGCTTTTTATCACTTAATTAGCAGCACCACAAATTAAATAATGTTATACGGACTACTGAACAGACATTTAGAATCATAAGAAGTTTTTAAGAAGCTCTTCGTGCATACATACATGCATATATACATACTGTACATATCTGACATGAGAACAGAAACATTTAAATAAGACTTAAAGGGGTCCTATTATGCTCTTTTACAAAGTCTTGATTTTGTTTTGTGGGTGTACTATAACATGCTCTCATGCTTGGTGGTTCGAAAATCGCATTATTTTTCACATAATTTACATTATTACAATACCTTCCTCCCCAGCCTGGCACAAACGGCTCGATTAGTTCTGGGTTTGATGAAGGCCCGCCTTCCGAAAAACGAAATGTGTTGTGATTGGTTAGCTGTCCCAGTGCGTTGTGATTGGTGAACAGCTTAGACGGTGTTTCAGTACTGCCCCGCCCCTTGCCAAAACAGCAAGTTTGTCAATATTGCCATAACAATTCAGACCTCAAGAATATTGAACAAGAGGATCGCGCAGAACCTGTGCACGCACGGATATTGCAAGACATATTAAAGTGGTAGCGATATTGTTGTTTTTTTTTTGGCTAAATCACGTTTTAGATAGGATGTCAAATAACTGCATTTACTATGTACAGATAAGTGCAACGGTAATATGTATTATGTTTATTGTTCTTTAATTCTAACATTAAAACATGAATTGCAGTGCAACTGTTATACAGTTGAATTTATTTATACCACAGTCCCACAGAGTTACACTATCGGCATATATATGCAAATTAATTCTCTGCCAGCGGGAGGCGCTGTTGGAGCGGGAGAGAGCAAGGTTTCCCCGGTAACGCTGTACACAAAGCAGAGCTCCGCTCAAAAACTCTGCTTTATCAGACATTACATGCAAGATGAAATGAAAACGACATCCAAAATTTCCTGAAGACAGTCGGTTTCCATCAGAAATACAGTGATATAAAAACACTCGCACCGGGTTTAGATTTTGAAATGTGCATTCGAATTTCCGGAGGCGGGATTTATTTTAATGATATTCTAATGGACCAATTTGTGATGTCACAAATACAGGAAAACAACTTTGTAGTCCAAATGAGCCGTTCGTTGTAGTTCTTGAAAAGAGATTTTTTAAAAACGAAATATCTCCCTTTGGAGTGGACTTTGAGATTTGTAACTTTGTAAATCTTTTTTATGCCCAAACATACACACTGACTAAAATTCAGAAAATGAAAAAGCATAATAGGACCCCTTTAGTAAATAATAATTTGTATGAATCTGGAACAGAAGATTTATGTACAGATTTGTGCATTATTTACTCTCTCTATATACAGCTGTATAGAAAATATGCATATGTATCAGTATGTGTGTTCCCTGGAAACTGAACCCATGACCTTTTGCTCTGCTAACACAATCCTCTACCACTGAGCCACAGGAACATATTCCTGTATTTGGCCAAAGTGTTCAAGTGAGGATGAAGACCACAAGTGTGTATTAAATTAAATTAAAATAAAAATAAAGTTATATGAACACTTGCATTTTTACAACACTATAAGTGTGTCCCATCAGGTAACAAAAAGTTTGACACACACTTGTGGTCTTCATCCTCACTTGAACACTTGGGCCAAATACAGGAAATACGTCATTTAAGTAGTCAAGTGGTCAAGTGCAAAGACCACAAGTATGGGTATTTGGACAAGGCATTTGTCATGCTGCCTCTTTAACGCTGGCCTAGGTCCTGATTCCTGTCATGTGATCACTCATCACTCACATGACAGACAGACCCAGCAACATTTAAAGACATACACACAATAAAACGGTTAAGAAGAATAAAATGGCAACCTGAAAACCTATTAAAACTCAAATATACATAAAACCATTATAATATATTGAGCAGGTTAAAATGTGTGCTGTGTGACAGTGTCACAATTGTACAAAAACTAACTCACCCATACTGCACATTTGTAGTAATAAACATGGATAAGAAAAAAAATAAATAAAACATCCGGGATCATCTGCAGAGGAGCACGATAATTTAATCATTTTGAACTCTTCTAATGTGTCGATATCTTCTAAACTTAAGGTTATGTGAGGAGATTTGAAGAAAAAAGTCTCCCACACTCACTTGTATAGTATTGAAAAATGTTCTTTATTTGACTGAGTGGGTGCATAATAAAGTACTATAATATTCATCTTTTAATAATAAAAGATTTGTTTACTCCACAGCAAACAAGGTTTTTCTTTTACTTTTTACTGTCCCAAAGCTAAAGCTGAGGCAATCAATATGTCCCTAGAAACTGCAGCTCATACATTCATTTACTTTTAATTTAAATGTGACTTGAACAAAAATAAAACTACAAAAAAAAAAAAAACCTTGTCCTTCCTTTTAGAACACATTACAGTAAATCAGTTTGAAAACGAAACCCCTCCCCATGTCATACCCTCTTCTCAGGTATGTGGAGGAGAGAAGACCACAGATATCCAGTTATTCACTTTCTGCTTGTTCTCAAGAGCATCCAACTTGGATTTCTTCTGCAGTTTGGAAAGATACTTTCTTCAAACTAAGAAAATGGCTTATCAGAGGTATATACACTTTATTTGCATTTAAATAATGCTGTTTTACATGTGAGATGCCACACAGTAGGCCAAACTTGACTGTTACATTGCTTATGTAATGGTATATTATAAATAAAGTTATTGAACTTTTAAAAAGTTCAAAAGTTACTTAAGTTTTAAAAAGTTACTGAAGTTATTTAATTATTTAGAATTTATTTAGGCATGAACAAGTTTATTTTATATGAATTAAATCGTGTGCTTTTGTTTGGTTGGGGGGAAAAAAATGACAAGCTGTCCATTCTCATTCATTACACTGATTATGAGTTCAGTTCTTTATTTAAATTTTATGATTCAACAATCAACAAACTTTAAACTTACAACTTTGAGACAAAACAGGGTTTCTCATCATTGTTTGTGGCAAAGCAAACTGCAATGTGTCAGTATCTTCTAAACTTAGTTATGTGAGGAGACAAAGAGAAAAAGAATCTCAAACACTAACATGAGTAGTATTGAAATATGCCACAAAGTAGGCCAAACTTTTCATTGTTAACTGCTACACTTATAATAATTTGTGATGTAATAATATATATATATATATATATATATATATATATATATATATATATATATATATATATATATATATATATTCATGGACAGGTTTATTTTATTTTAATTAGCTATAATTACTTACAAGTGACTACTGTGACACAGAGAGCTGATGGTGCAGTACTTAACTTTAATGACTCTGCAAATATCCCAAAGCTGAGGCTTAAACCATAAGGACTGTCTGATGCCCCATTCACTTCAACATTAATGATTATCTACCAGCTACATTCACACCTTTGTAGGGCTGCCACTAACGACTATTTTTAATTTCGATTAATCTATCGACTAATTTATTGCTTAATCTAAAAGATTAATTTCCCACAAAAATAAAAAAATCAACAATTTTACTTAAGAATATTTTATTAAACCAAATGAAATCCAAATTTCTATGAAATCAGTTTTTTAAAGCTAAAGTAAAGTGCAACATAGAGTGCAAGAAACAAGTGTCCATCTCATAGTCCAAATCACTGAAATTAAAGTTCAGTATTATAGTGCAAGAATGACAACATATTCACGTGTTCTAGTCTACTAATAATAAAATTATAATAAAAAAAAACTCTTTTTTTTTTTTTAAAGGATTAATTACCAGAAATATTATTTACCTGAATTTATTTAGGAGAGAAATGTAAATGTGCAGTATTTCTGGAAAAAAAAAAAAGAAAAGAAACATTATTTTATTTAAAAAAATAAAATCAATAAAATCAATTAATTGGAGATGTTTTTGATTATTAAAATTTAATGGAACCTTCAAAATGGAATCCAGAAAATAATGGAAAACTTGGTAAAAATTTTGGTAAAGATAAAACCGTAAAACTCAATTAATTAGACAGGCCTTTTGATTAATTAAATTTAATTTAACCATTAAAACAGAGTATAGAAAAATGAAAATTAATTTAGAAATGAAACGGATTTCATAGGGCCCTATAATTACTATTATTATTATTTATTTTTGTGGTAATAAAAATAGATGTAAGTGAACAATAGCCTTTAAAATGACTTAAAATACATACAGTGCACAGCATAAATGAGTACACCCCCTCTAAAACTTCAAATTCAGCAATTACTCTCTACTTAGATGACATGTTAGGGTTCTTTGGAGATATAATGTTCCAACAAGCCTGCTTGATCAATTACCAAAGAAGAATGTCAAAATGATTCAGCAAAATAAGATTTTCTTATCAAAGTGATAAAATGTTGTGTTGCAAAAATGAGTACACCCTCCTGAAAGTTACTAAATAAAACTAAAAAAAAAAAAAAAAAAATGTGTATAGGTTTAAAGCTATTTTTGATCAACAGGTAAGTATATTGAACCAAAACTTTCAAAGACAAGTAATTTCCTGACAATTAAAAGTGTTATATATCCCACTGAATCATACTCAGATTTAATGCTGGCAGCAGTTGGGAGAGAACTGCCAGGTGACTTATTTCTCAGCATAAAAGAGGACAATGGTACAAGAGGAATACCAAATTATTGTTTTAAGTGTGAAAATATAGCAGATGTAGCACCGACCTTCAAAAACAATGGACTTGTGACAAGGCTTCTGAAATAATCAGGTCTTCTCTTTAAGTTTTCATTTAGTGATGAGTGAATTTTTGCTAGAAAAAGAGCAGGAGAAATAACACGCAAGTGTCTCAGAGCCGGCAAAAGCTATGAAAAGAGCGACACTTTATCTCACAGAGTATGACGCAGCCTGCAGAAGTGACATGCATGGTTGTTGTCACTAGAATTACCCACTGTAGCCAAAGCAAAATAAACTCATTTAACCTCTTCCAAGGCTCATATTTACAAACTAGAGACTTCTGGGAATCCATACTCTGGTCTCAAGAGACCAAGTCAATCATTTCGGATTCAAAAGCATCCAGATGTTCTGGTGTTGCTAGAGGAGGAGTACAGTGAGAAGTGCTTGGTACCCACAGTGACGTTCAGTGGTAGTAAAGCTCTTAGATAGGGATGTATGAGTGCTGAAGGTGTGAGGGAGTTGTGCTTTATCAATGCTGTCATGAATTCACATATCACTGTGTGATGTAATACGAAAACTTGAAACAGAAGATGCTACCCTCCCCTCATTCCCTGCATTATTGGGCATTTTTTCAGCATGACAATGAAGATATTCATTCTCCCAAGGTGAAAATCCTTCAGTGGACATGTATTTCACTCAATCTTAATGCTCTTGAGCAGCTGTGGGGGATTCTGAGCAAAACTCCCCATTAAAGACCAGAGCATTTAAGGAGGTCGTCCTCCACGAATTAAACAGGACAGATGTGAAAATTTGTCATGAACTTGTACACTCAGTGCCAAGAGGGTCAGAGCAGTATACTTAAAGTTCTGGAGGACATACTAATTACTAGAATATTATACATTTGCTGAATTAAATCTGGGGTGTACTCATTTCTGCAATCCTTCATTTAAACAAAACTGGCTAATTTACTTAACTTACAGAAAATATTGGCATATATTTTGTTGTTTTTATGAAGTATATGTTTAATACATTTCAATTTTGCCATCTTTCCATGAATTACTGTATATTAGTAATCATTAAGAAAATACATATTTTATATTTATTCAGAGGGGGTGTACTCATTTATGCTGTGAACTGTATATAATAGCAACGAGGCAATAATAATTAGTTCAAATAAAGTATCAAAAGCAAGAAATCATATGGTTTTATTGAACAAAACTGTTAAAATGCATAATGTATTATAAGCAATAGAGCTAATGTAGATTACGCATTACAACAAAGGCCTGCAGGAGGCGCCAACGGCCTGATGATTGTTTTTACACATTACTGTGCATCTAATCCTTGTTTAATATTGACCAAGCACTATTTAATTCAAACGTCCACTTAATCTTTAATATTTCACCATTTATTTTAGAACAGAAATGCTATAGCCACTGTAATTAAATGAATATGTGGACATCAAAAGAGTGAGGGTTTGAGCTTTTATTTTGAAACCGCGATGTATTTTCCTGTGTTTGCGTAGATTTATAAATGATTTACCTTACAAATCTGATGAAATGGCACACGTTGCATTCCCAGCTGAACGTTATAATAAACCCAAACTCACAACAACATGCAGAGATGGAGTTTGAGTCGCTCCACACATGTAAATGATAACAGTTTCTGTGGAACTACTGTGAACGGAGCCGCTGTGAGACGCATGTACTTAACCTACACGCATGTAAATAATTACAAAGCACATATACTGTATTAGAACTGCATCGCATATAATTAATTAAATAGTAGCGTTTGTGAATTCACAATTATGCTTAATTATGATTTTTAAATGGGTTTAATATATCATGCACTGCATGATATATTGGGGCGGCGCTAGGGGTGGGCTGAGGGGGCTGAAGCCCCGAATGTTTTTATTACCATGCCCTGTACGCATCATCATCACTGAGTTTTCATGCGCATTAAAATCAGGAACCACAGTTTACTCCTGTCAAGAAACACCCACTGAAGCTTATACTTCTGACTGACATGTAAACTGGTAGTAGTTATAGCAGCGCTTCAGGTGTCTGTAACTTACAGATCTTGCCATCTGTCAAATTAGGTTATTGGTTACTGAGCCCTGTCGCTTTGAAGCAACAAATAGCCTATATATAGGCTATTTAATTATAGTATTATATTATATACATACACAGTCTTTCTAGGAGACACACGCATTTAGAGCGATTATGTTTTGTTAGCATGGTCTGTGGCAGACATTTCTTCATGTCAGGGCAACAATTCAATAAACAATAAGTAAATATTAAGTGGCTTAAATTGTAATATTGTCTTTTGCTCTATTTCACTAACAAAAATGTTTACAGACAAAGCCCAGGGCTCCAGACTGAGACCAATTTTTTTCTGCCGGTGCGAGTAAATTTTGTGAGTGGTTGCACTGGCGTGACCACTGCGTTATCTGCATATGAGAAACATCAAACGACAAACGAAACAAAAACATAACAAAATCCCACTACTCGTTTGAGCTGCGCAATGCGGACTGTTTATCAGCTCTGCGACACAAACAAACTTGTATTTTTCTATTTAATGTTTCTATATTCCACTTTTTATATTTAAAACATCAATTTCATAACATTATTCATGCAATAGGGTATGTGCAGTCTAAATGCATTTACAAGTGCTAAAAAATAAGTGTATAGAGGCTCGATAATAGAGCCCTGCATGTTTAATCATACTTTATATATATACATATATGTTTATATATTATTAGGGGTGTCAACGTTAACGCATGCAATTAATCAAAAATTTTAACGTGTTAATTTTTTTTTTAACGCAAATTATTCATTTGATAAGGTTTGATCCCAACTTCTTCCCGTCATCGCAGCATGGAAGATTATCTCAAAGTCTCTTGAAGACAAGTAATGTCACTCAGCGGCCATCTTTGAAACGCCTCTCGGGCATCCAAGTGCAACTCCTATCACTTTGTATGGGGAAACATCAAATTCTCCCAAACTGTTCACTAAGCTTACGATTAAATTTCATATTTGAAATCACCAATGAAATTTGACAACAACTGTGTCATAAATGTTTTTTCTTTTACTCAAATAGCATTATAAAAAGCTTGTTTTTCAGGCTAGATCAGCCAGTGTGCATGCGCAGTCCTAGGCTCATGTCTCAGAACGCTAACTGTTTCTATAGCAACCGGGACTTCTAACTGCAGCTGCAGTGACGCGCTGACTTTACTGATTAGTGATTGGCTCTTTTGCTCAGAAGGTGGGGCTCCGTTCGATTGAGCGGCCATGTTAAGCGTTGCATTTTTCCCCATTCAAAACTATACGAGTGACACGTCTTGGGTATTCTATAGTCTTTGGTTATCTATCATTGTGTAACGAGGGTGCAGCGAACCAGTGTTGCCAGTGTAGCGGCACAAGTGGGCACAAATTTTGAAAATACAGTCGCGGGAAAAATTACAGAGCTGTGGGTTGCATTTTTTTTGGGCTACTTTTATAATGTACCATGGCCGCCCAAAGTGTATATAGACAAATAAAAATGAAAATAGATCCTTTTACTAAGGTGTAATATACTAGGAATGTATACCTGGCAACTTTAGAACACAGAGGCGGTTGTAACATCACAAACAACGTGAGTTTCAGTCAGAGCATACGTTACGGCTTTTACACAGCAGAAATAAACATGACAACAGCCACTATAGATTATATAAGATAATAAACACACGATTACGATAGGATATGGTTTGTATGTGATTTTCTTGAGATGAATGTGTACATCTGAAATGCTAATTTGTGCAGCGATATAAAAGGCTATAAATAGCATATTTTAATAACAGTAAATGACCAAATTGACAACGCAGTAGGGTGTGCGTCAGTAGATATCGCTGTTTTAATATCATAAATGTCTTTTTATTGTTGTTAGCATAACAGTTTCAAATTAACATACATTTTATATTTTAAAGTGATTTTAAAGTTTTTTTTTTTTTTTTGCTATATAATATATAATAACTAATATGTATACAATTTTTTAAAATATAAAATGTATATATATATATTTTTTTTATGCCTGTGTCTGTCAGCGAATCTGCTGATGCACACCGTGCTGCGTTGTCACGGGAACATCCCAGCTGAAGATAATGAGGAAATTAGATCGCTCCCTTTGCCAAGTGCATTCCAAATGACTAAATAATGGCACGCACGTGCCCTGTTCACTCCAAAGTCCCCACTCCAAGGGCATAGGGACGATCACTTCCATTTGGAATTTGCCCCGTCCCACATAGCAATTTTTCTCTGACCCAGCTCCGGGCCACACAATCAGCTTTTGCTTGGCCCACATACCGCAATGACTTACGGTCCTAGTGTGTACCAGGTCTGGATTCCAGACAAGGGCCACACATGGGCCATAACTGGCCCAAGTCTCAGCCAAGTTAATTACCCATAACTGGCCCTGAATTGGGCCAGTTATGACCCATGTGTGGCCCTTGTCTGGAATCCAGACCTGGTCCACACTAGGACCGTAAGTCATTGCAGTATGTGGGCCAAGCAAAAGCTGATCGTGTGGGCTGAACTGGGCCAGAGAAAAATTGCTATGTGGGCCGGAGCTGGGCCAGAGAAAAATTGCTATGTGGGATCTGAGGTCCTGTATGACCATACCTGTATGACCATAGCTGGCCCTATTCTGGTCCTATACGCTGGACAGATGGGTTCCACATGTCAGCCTCAACAAAACCATAACCAAGCCACTTGATACACACTCCTCCCAAATGAATAGTCACAACAACGACAATATTCTGAACAAATATTGAACAAATATTTTACTGGCTGTATGCCAGTGCCGGATTTTAGTGCCATTTTAAAAATATATTTTAAAAATATATTTAACAGTGTTTCACATATATGTGAATATACCTTTCTATATGGGAAAACATTGGCATTTTACTCAAAAATATTTGAAATGGATTTTAAATGTGGGTCAAGATCGGCAATACTTATGTGGCCCACGTATCTATATTTTACATCTGGGCCAAATACTACATTTGACATCTGGCCCATGTCTTGTGTGCCGTCTTAAACCCGATACCATCTCTGCCAAACCCGGGCCATGTTTGGCCCACATGCTGTATGCCAGTGCCGGATGAATGCCAGCTGTGCCAGATGCATGCCAAATCTGCGCCAAATGCCAGCCAGCCTTCTATATATATATATATATATATATATATATATATATATATATATATAGTGTATGTATATATAATTTATATTATACTTTACATTTTAATTATATGGCTTTAAAAAAAAAATAAAGGCACTTAGCTAAAGTATCATTTAATTAATCTTATATAGCCTATATTTTTAAGTGTATCCCATGTATTCTGACACATATATGAATGTCTTTGGGCTAAGCCCCGGATATCCACTCACTCTAGAACCGCCCCTGTCATTCAGCCTTGGAAAACAGTCTGATAATGTGTTTTATGGATTCTCGTCCGTGAAATGCGCCACTTCTGTTGTTTTGCCGGTTAGTCGACGTGAGCAAAATGAAGTTGAGCAATTAAAAAAAAATTAATAGTCGAATAAAATTGACGAATCGTGACAGCCCTACACCTTTGCATGTGTACAAAACCTTGTCTCAGAAAAAGCTTTTAATTAAGTTTGAAACATCTTTGTTTTTGTCTAGTTCCAGTGTGACCCACAGGCGCTATCTGCTGTGCCCCGTGTGCAGGAGAACCTATGCAAGTTTGCCAGTTCACCTGCGGAGGGTCTGTATGAAAGAGGCCACACCAGAGACCATCGCTGAGGTCCTGGAGAAGGCCAAGCAAGATGATCTCCAGATTACACAGTCTGAAAGAGTGTTCAGCTTCAACCTTCTTCACAGAATCATGGAGGATGCCAAACCCCTCGAGAGGCTGGTGGAAGCCTTTTCCAAACATGATTTCTTCCTTTTCTCTGTCTGAAGTTCAGCAGCAGGGAATCTAATTTTGTTTATTATTCTAAAAAGGTTGATTGAGGAATTGGAGCGTCGCCACATGGTGGTGACTGATGTTCCCCTGCCACTGCCAGGAGCCGAGTCCAGGACTTCCTCCAGCACAGTCACACAGCCGGCCGCTGCAGAGACTGTGGAGAGTGACCCATCTGAGGCCAGCAGCACCAGCAGCGGCGAGACCTTTGAAATGTGAGAATCTCATTGTTGCAACTTCACTTTTTTTGTTTGGACTGTGAGTACATATTATGACAAAAAATGTTTTCCACATTGCAGTCAGCATAATGTGCAATGGACAAAAGAGAAAAGGAAGCTGATGGCTGAGAAGGGGCTGTACAAAAAGCACTCCCTGGGGCATCCTCTGCTGAAGGAGTTCGCCGTCTACCTGGAGAAAGACCTCAGGTATAAGAATTACAAACAGGAGGTGAGAATATTATTTCATTATATCAGGGTTTATTTGAAATTTTATATCCTAGTAGAAAATAAATGTTTAGCTTTGTGAAAAATCAAAACAAAAAGGTCTCTTCTGTGTGGTAATGTAAAATGCTTTTTTTTTTTTCTTTTCTTTTTTTTTCAGGTTGAAAATGTGGCCAGGTTCCTTTTTTACATGGATCCAAAAAAGCCCTCTCTTCTCTTTGTGAGAAACAGGGTGAAAACTAAGATGTACATCCGCGAGCTCTCAGAGGCAAAGCTGACCAAACAGACTCAGTTGAATTACCTCAAGAGCCTGAAAAGGTTGGTATCATTTGTTGTTGTTTTTTATTTTGTGCTTTTATTGGGCTTAAAGGGTTAGTTCACCCAAAAATGAAAATTAGTGAGTTTTGCTCACCCTCTAGGCATCCTAGGTGTATATGACTTTCTTCTTTCAGATGAATCCAATCGGAGTAATATTCAAAACTGTCCTGGCTCTCAGTGCAAATGTAGTCAAATAAAGCAAGAAAAATTTCCATATTTAAAACGATATAAACTGTTTTGTGTAACTTCCGCTATCTGTCTTATGCATGTTCACGAGAGACTGCCTTTCCGGCAGATGACGTAGGACGCCGGCGCAGCGCATGCGCGTGAGTCTCGCAAAAACCAACATTTGTTTACTGGAGCAAAGGAAGCAAAGTTTCCTTACTTTACTAAAGGAAAACCAGTCTCCTCTTGGCTTATATCGAAATCCTCTGACATTTTTCTTTACAAATCCTCGTTTTGTGCTTCTAATTCATGACCGGCGTTTTTTGTTCTCTCTCCGCGCTCATCACTAATCACGCAATGCTGACGTCCTACGTCATCTGCCAGAACAACTTCCGCGTACGACAGTTAGATGAAGTGAGAGAGAAGTGTTTATTGTGTTTGAAATATGGATATTTATCTTACAAAAACGCATAGATTCACTACAGGAGGCCTTTATTCACCTGCCGGAGCCGTGTGAGGCACGTTTTATTATCGATGCACACGCTTTATTTTACATCTTGTGGACTGTGTAACAGAAACACCCACCCACTGCAATGATAGAGCTTAGAAGAGCCAGGACAATTTTTCATATAACTTCAACTGGATTTGTCTGAAAGAAGAAAGTCATATACACCTAGGATGGTTTGAGGGTGAGTAAATAACAGGGTAATTTTTTTCATTTTTCGGTGAACTAATACTTTAAATGCATGCAATCATTTAAACACCTGTCATTCCTTCTTCTGACAGATTCCTCCAGTTTCACACCGTGAACAGCAACCTCAGGCAGGACGACGAGAAGCTGCATGGGGACTGCATGCACTTCATCGACTACATAGGCTATCTGCAGAAAAGCTGCTTTAAGATGGTCAGCCAAGAGATTGTCCAAAAGAGGTAAGTTTAATCGTTTGAACTCATTTAAGCAGATCACAGTACAGATGTGTGAGCGATGTGGCGTGTGATTTAATACACTTTATCTTTTTCAGGTTTGACATGTTGATGCAGCCAGACCAGCTATCGCCGAGAGACTGCTGGGCTGTGCTGGACAAGGCAAAGGCGGATTTCTTAAAGGTCATTGGCAAAGTCTTCCCAATTAAAGACTTTGGAGTCGAACTGGAACAGTCTGAGTGCCTCTTGGTTTTATATTATCTTGAGGCTGTAGTCATCTTGAAGCACCTGCAGCGACCAGGTGTTGTTGAGCACATGACGGTGAGTGTTATTGTAGTATTTTTGTCTTCATGGTTAGAAAATTTCCCTGCCACTATTTTACTCTTATTAACCAGTGTTGTATTCTTGTTTTGTGCAGATGAGTGAGTGGGAGTCAAGAACACGCGACGCCAAAACCAATGCAGCTGTGGTCGGTGTAAAAAACCATAAGACCAGTGCACAACAGGTGGCTACGTTTGCCCTGTCTGTGGAGGAGGACACTGTAAGTTTTCATAAAATTAATTTAGATTATTTTTAGCTACCTTTTCCAAGCCTGGACCTGTTCAAAAGCAGAACTGCATTTTTATTCTGCCAACAGTGGTTTGGCGTGTACTGCAAGCATGTCAGGCCGTCTTTCCTCAGCTCTAAAAGACAGAAGAGGTCTTGGGGTGATGTTCAAGATCAGGACCGATTTTTCATTTCCAGTTCAGGGAAGGCAATTTACAACGCTTCCAATGACCTCAACCGGCTTCATGAGAAGTAAATTAACCATCATGACCCCTTCTGTATGTACTTTTATTAATAGCTGTATCAGGTCTTGTAACAATATATTGTTAACCTGTTCAATTTAGATATGGGCTGAAACCGGTGACCAGCCAGATGGCGAGGAAGATATTTGAGACCGCCACCAAATGTCTGGGAGACGCTGAAAAGAGTTTGGTGGCAGATTATCTGACTCATTCCACCGCCACAGCAGAGAAACATTACCGTATGAGGCAGCCACAAAATGTGATGATGGCCCGTAGACTGCTGTGTCGGCTGGCTGGTGATTCAGGGTAAGCATGGTTTTATTAGCGTCCACACGATTGAAACAATCTACATTTTGTTAATCCTAATATATAGACGTGTGTGTGTGTATATATATATATATATATATATATATATATATATATATATATATGTGTGTGCGTGTGTGTGTGTGTGTGTGTGTGTATGTGTGTAATCGCACATTTTTTTCTGAAATTAATCGCGTTTAATCCCACCTAACATTAAAGTTTTTAATTATACTTTTATACTGCAATAATTTCACATTCAAACTTTGAATTAATGTAGAAACAACATAAAATATATTTTTAATATTTGTTTAATTCCATCTTTTTTTGTGATTGAAGGCAAGTATCTGTCAGTCCTGTGTCTTGTGTTTCCCGACCTCTTGTGTCCTTATTTGGTCATTTTCCTGTCCTTGTTAAGTTTGATTATCAGTTAATTATGTTTCAGCTGTGTTTTAGTCATTATCTGTAATTAACCTGTATTTAAGTTCCTGTCTGTTTAGTTAGTGTTGTCTGGTCTACTCGTTACTCCCGGTGTTCCTGTGTGTCTTGCCCTGCCTTGTCTTTCCCTGCCTTGTTTGATATTAAAGACTGTTATCTGAGTTTATCCTCGTCTCCGTGTTCCTCGTTCCTCCCCATTGTGTGCATCCGTGACAGTATCACTGATACCAACTGATGTCTCTATGAATTTTTTTCCTAATATTTAATCATTGACTATAGCCATTCAACATTACAGTATAATTGAGAGCTATCGATTTAACATTTATTAGACTTTTTTAAAAAAAACTTCTAATTTAAGTGAACTTAAAACAATCTTCACATAACCCCATTATAATAAATATAGCTATATATATATCTATCTATCTATATATATCTATATATATCTATATATATATATATATATATATATATATATATATAGCTGTGCCCTTCAGCAAGAAAATATAGCCTAATTTAATAAAGTTATCAAAAACTAAACTGTAAATAAAGATAAAGTAAAACTACAGAAGTTATTGATATATATACACACACACACACACATTATTTTACTTTTTAAATTTTTTTTATTAGTTCTGATTCTGGATACGAAGAGCGATCTGATTCCACCACATGCACTGAAGGCTCTGGCATCAGTGCCCCTGAAGAGCAGATCTCTGTGCAGACAGCATTTGATACGCTGCTCCGCACACACCCGGTGACACTGGACGGGGAAGGTCCTGAAAGGCATGTGCGCTCTCAGATGCCTCCTACACTCCAGAGACAGCTCTACAAGCGGTGGATTAAGGCACAGATGAAAGAGCGAGTACAACATGTCCGTTGTAAGTGATTTTTATATATATATATATATATATTTTTTTTTTTTTTTTTTTGTTTTGTTTTTTTTTTACAACGCTCAAAGTTGTTAAGTACAGTTTTCTTAAGTAAATTCTACTTATTTTTTTGCAGCACACTTCGGCCGGCGACTTCCATTGGAAAGACAGGTCACTGCCTGGATTGCAAAGCAGGGGTGGAAAAGCAACATCCCCACCGCTGCACGCATTCTCAGTGATTGGAAGCCACCAGGATCCATCCAAGCAGTGATGGACTCTGGTTTCATCCGGCGCCTCATCAACTCCCAGAAGTGGAAGGGCCTTCAGGTTGCAAACATTGAAGGCAAGGGGAAGGGCGTTATTGCAACACGGCCCTTTCAGATCGGGGAGGTGATCTGTGACTTTCACGGATGTGTAGTCATGGCAAGAGAGGGCCAGGAGGTCCACACTGGCGAGGGTGAAAGCCTGTTCGTTTACAGCAACAGTGTGGGCGAGCCAAGGTGTATTGATGCCAGTTCTTGTGAGTGCCACCCAGAAATGGAGAAGTTCGGTTGCCTTTTCCGGCACTCATCAAAACGTGCCAACATAAGACCCAGGCTCTACAGTTTCCAGTGTGATGGCGAGGACAAGGAAGTCATTCTTTTCTTTGCGGCCAAAGCCATTAACCCTGATGATGAACTGTTGTTTGATTATGGGAACAAGAGAAAGTCATATAGGGGAGATGGCTTAGACCTCAGCTGGGTTTAAGGCTACACAAATGTTGAATGAGTGGGTCTCAAACCATTCACCTTCTGCATGCCACGAAAACCCAATCACTCTGAAGGATGGCTGCATGTCTGCTGTGAAAGAAAAACTGGTCTCTTCATACCGTTGTAGCATTTGGACCAATCAGACACAGTTTTTCATTAGATTTAACAAATCAGTGATTCATTAGATTAACAAACCTTCTAAACTACCTTCTTGTATATGGTCTTTTGTATTGTATACTGTTTTATGCATGCTTATGATAGAACCACTCAATCATGTAATCTTACCTATACCATGTTTAGTATCTATGAATTTGTCTTCTGATGATCTAAACCAGCGGTTCTCAATTCCAGTCCTTGCGTACCCCCGCTCTGCACATTTTGTATGTTTCTCTTATCGCTTCAGATGTTTGTTCTATTCGACCGTAAGTGCCCTGCGAAGTGGACATCACAGGATATTCCGCCATGATTCCAGTTCGAAACGAACCATTCAAAAGGCATTGAAGTGTGTGAGACGTGAATTTAAATTGTATGTATTTACAGAGGTATATTATGTCACATTTCACTCTTCTCTAGTAAGTTTCGTCTGTGTATGAAGACGCTGCAGGCTGTGGCACAGCGCAAATGAGTGAATGAATGTTCCGAAGTGAAGTAAACTTGAACGGATTTCCCCTGCTCAGGGAGTAGGGAGCAATGAACACTGTGTAGGGAGCATGTCAATCGGAACACAGTTCATGCACAGAGCTCACTTCTAACGAGCTGATGATCTGAATCAGGTGTGTTAACAAAGAGAGACATGCAAAATATGCAGAGCGGGGGGACGCGAGGACTGGAATTGAGAATATGTTGGTACATAGGCAACATATTAGTGTTCTAAGAATCTCTTAGTGTTTAGTAGTTTTTGCATCAACACCCAGTCAAATTACATATGCAAATTACCATGCTGCGAAAACAAAGAGTCGTAAACTTTCCCTCCAAAAGTGCAAGTTACCATTGGCTCTTTGACTCCCCAGAGGTGTGACCTCTATAGCAGATAAAGCTCGCCTGCCTTGCCAGTCTGCGGTTATTTTAGATCATAAGAGCTAGAACTCTTCTGGACTCCTGAATTGGTGCCAGGCCTTGCGGCCTTGACTTTCCATTCTTCAAAGATCCTAGGATCTCAACTGATGTCTCTCTAAGCTCTTTTTCACTTTTCACCTGGGAAGAAACTCCCAATCACCATCGAGTCAGAACATCTTTGGAATTCATCACTCTTCAAACCAGGAAGAACGATGATCGCAAGTCCAAAACCTTGAAACCATCAAGACTTTAATCCGAGACTGCATCTGGACACTCGTCAATGACCAAGGCAATGCAAGTATCGTACATTTAACTAAAAGAAACAGAGGTTTAGTATAAGCTATAGACCCTGTTATAAACGGTGCTGATGGTTTTACTCAGGTGGTTAACTGACTCTTTTCATAGCTTCATTCTCTGGTTTCCTGATGGTTTCATCCATCAACTCTCATTTGCCCTTTCCCCATGTTTGTTTGTTTAGATTAGTTATGTGTGTTAGCGCTTGGTTAATAAAACTTTTGTGCACAAATTACATGAGTTTCTTGTCCTGCTTGTGAATAATGTCCCTTTATGATTTTGATCCTTGCTACATGCTCTAATGCAGTGGTTCTCAACTGGTTTGGCATTGGGACGCACGTTTTCCCATGGTCATCAAGCCGCAACCTGCTTTATATATACAGAGTTCTGGCATGAAACGCTAAGTTGGTGCAGTCCGATAGGTCCAACTCAATCTGACCTAATGACACCATTATCATATGACTCAGCTGATTGTTTTTCTCCTGTATCAATAGCCAATGAGCTCATTGCTCAATATTCAAATACCTGGCTTTCGTTTGCTGTAGCAGTTTGGCAGCGCACTTCAGAACAGCTGAAATCAACATCTAAGATAAGCGAATGCTCTTTTAATCCATATCGCTGTGTATATTTGCATGGTCTGCCTAATTAAATACAAAAAGGACCAACCATAAACAAGTTTAAACTAAGTATCATGTTAGCAGTTTGCTTTGTATGCATCAGTGAAATATTAAGCATATTAGCAGCAGCATTTAGCATCTTTGTTTATACAGCTGGAGCAAAGGCAGTCTAGAGCATGTAATCGCTCTGAGGACACGCCTAGTAATGGACATGAAACAGTTTAAATGAAATAAGCATTCTTGTGTATGCATTAGGGCTGCAACAAACGATTGTTTTAATAATCGATTAATCTAACGATTATTAGAATGATTAATCAACTAATCGTCGATTATTTCACCGATTAATCAGTAGACATTGACTGATTATTCAGCTTTTGCAATTAGTTACAATGTTGAGTTATGCATATTCTAACAAATATATAACGGTAATCACTTCAGCTTTTGAAAGTCATATTATGTAATTAAAATTGTTACACAATTAATTTATGCAATATATTTGGCACACAAAATAGATGACCAACAGAGAAACTCTCTCATTCACCATGTAATTAGCTATATGAAAAAAGTAACTGAATGACATATCATTCTGCCTAACATCTCCTTTTGTAAGTCATATGGATAAGAAACAAAATAAAGATAACTGATAAGACGTTTTATTTTTGGATAAACTATTTTATTCACAAAATAATCTCTCTTAAAATACCTTATAGGGTTACGATAATCAAAACAGTCCTGAGCTAGATCAAGCTTTGATCTTTGCAAACTAAACTATCACTTTAATGAAATAATATATATATATATATATATATATATATATATATATATATATATATATATATATATATATATATATTTCCCACTAATAAAAAGATTGATAACACTTTACTTTAGGGTCTCTTAACTAGTTGCTTATTAGCATGCATATTACTAGAATATTAGCCACTTATTAGTAGTAATTACGCACATATTAATGCCTTATTCTACATGATCTTATTCTGCATCTGTAATCCTACCCAATCCCTAAATTTAACAACTACCTCACTAACTATTAATAAGCAGCAAATTAGCTTATTGATTTCAGCTGCATGCAGCGTCTGAAGCACACACAACGTGTGATCAGAATATTTATGATATTGCTGTGTCTGTATGTTAGAGAATAAGTTAAATATGGTTTTAGTCTTCTTTTCACTCTCTGAGAAGCTACACTCATTGTCTGTGTGTTATGAACCGTACCTGATAAGATTTAGGGCTGAGCCAGGCAACCTTGAAGTAAGATAAGTATTTCTCTGTGTATGTGCACTGGTATCTGTCTGCAGGACTAGGGAGATGCGGAGACAGCCCCAGGAGGATTTTTTTTTTTTTTTTTTTTTTTTTGTGATTTGTTAAAACCATATAAATCCACTTGTCTCTTTTCAATATGACATTACTATGTTCAACAAATCCATTATCAAAATGGAGCAACTACATGACCATCTTGAAAGTAATTGCTATAGCCCACCTCGATGGTTTATAATGTCACTGCATGGATGCATATGAATATGTTTCAGCTGTGCTTAGAGATCATTGCCAGTCGCAAAACGACCATGCATGTACCTGTAACTATTGAAGATTTAGTATCAAAGATACTAGAAAGATCTCCAGCCTCACCAAGTGTTTATGTGGCCACAGGTATCGGATGTGGCAATGGGAGATGAATGGTTTGATAGGGAAAAATAATTTTGTCAGTTTCTAAGGCTCATTCTGTCTGTTCAAGAGCTTAGGTATGTGCATTATAGGTCTAGCTCATGTCACTGTCTGTACCACAAATTAGTACATTCTGTTGGACCTGATTGGCGGAAGTGTAGACATGGTGATTGTGCTGAACTAGGTTCTTGCATTGTTAACATGACTAATGCCACTGAATATTACCCTCAACTGAAAGCACAACAGTATAATGTGAAATATATTAATGTTATCTTAAAACAAGTTTTTGCAGGGTATGGATACCTGAATTCTGTGGCTTAGATCGACTGAATCACCAGTTTTATCTAATCAACAGGGGCCTCATTTATAAAGTGTGCGTATGCTCAGATTTGATCTTTGTCTTTGATGTGGAAAAGTGCTTAGTATCACGTCAGGGTCTGAGCAGACATACACACTTTTTCTTGTCAAAATACTGCAGGTTTTTGGAAATGTAAGCTGTTCTTGCAGCTCGCTGTTCTAAATTATGATGATTGGTGATCTTTTATATGTTAATGACATTAATTATGAGTCGTTTACAAGCAGAGAACTGAAACCATTCAGTTGCGTGCAAGTTCAAGATCATTTGCGATACGCATTTTCTGTTTGTATGTTCATTCTATGAATCACACATACGCATATTCAAGAGATGATCATAAAATCAAATTTAGGATGGTTTCTGTGCAACATTTTATACATGAGGTCCCAGGAGCCTTCTGCTCTCGCTTTTGCTTGGATGTTTGTATTTACCGTAGGGGCCATATTCACTGATATAACAGCCTCTGCGGAAGAGATTGTGGAGGAGGCTTAGAATGAATTTGTGGCTGCTTCGGAGGGTGTGGTTATGGAAGTGCTAAAGTATATACAGTGGGGCAAAAAAGTATTTAGTCAGCCACCAATTGTGCAAGTTATCCCACTTAAAAAGATGAGAGAGGCCTGTAATTTTCATCATAGGTATACCTCAACTATGAGAGACAAAATGAGAAAAAAAAAAAATCCAGAAAATCACATTGTAGGATTTTTAAAGAATTTATTTGCAAATTATGGTGGAAAATAAGTATTTGGTCAATAACAAAATTTCATCTCAATACTTTGTTATATACCCTTTGTTGGCAATGACAGAGGTAAGTCTGTAAGTCTGTTTTCTGTAAGTCTTCACAAGGTTTTCACACACTGTTGCTGGTATTTTGGCCCATTCCTCCATGCAGATCTCCTCTAGAGCAGTAATGTTTTGGGGCTGTCGCTGGGCAACACAGACTTTCAACTCCCTCCAAAGATTTTCGATGGGGTTGAGATCTGGAGACTGGCTAGGGCACTCCAGGACCTTGAAATGCTTCTTACGAAGCCACTCCTTCGTTGCCCGGGCGGTGTGTTTGGGATCTATGTCATGCTGAAAGACCCAGCCACGTTTCATCTTCAATGCCCTTGCTGATGGAAGGAGGTTTTCACTCAAAATCTCACGATACATGGCCCCATTCATTCTTTCGTTTACACGGATCAGTCATCCTGGTCCCTTTGCAGAAAAACAGCCCCAAAGCATGATGTTTCCACCCGCATGCTTCACAGTAGGTATGGTGTTCTTTGGATGCAACTCAGCATTCTTTCTCCTCCAAACACGACAAGTTGAGTTTTTACCAAAACGTTCTATTTTGGTTTCATCATTCTCCCAATCCTCTTCTGGATCATCCAAATGCTCTCTAGCAAACTTCAGTCGGGCCCGGACATGTACTGGCTTAAGCAGGGGGACACGTCTGGCACTGCAGGATTTGAGTCCCTGGCGGCGCAGTGTGTTACTGATGGTAGCCTTTGTTACTTTGGTCCCAGCTCTCTGCAGGTCATTCACTAGGTCCCCCGTGTGGTTCTGGGATTTTTGCTCACAGTTCTTGTGATCATTTTGACCCCACGGGGTGAGATCTTGCGTGGAGCCCTAGATCGAGGGAGATTATCAGTGGTCTTGTATGTCTTCCATTTTCTAATAATTGCTCCCACAGTTGATTTCTTCACACCAAGCTGCTTACCTATTGCAGATTCAGTCTTCCCAGCCTGGTGCAGGTCTACAATTTTGTTTCTGGTGTCCTTTGACAGCTCTTTGGTCTTGGCCATGGTGGAGTTTGGAGTTGGACTGTTTGAGGTTGTGGACAGGTGTCTTTTATACTGATAACAAGTTCAAGCAGATACCATTAATACAGGTAACGAGTGGAGGACAGAGGAGCCTCTTAAAGAAGAAGTTACAGGTCTGTGAGAGCCACAAATCTTGCTTGTTTGTAGGTGACCAAATACTTATTTTACCGAGGAATTTACCAATTAATTCTTTAAAAATCCTACAATGTGATTTTCTGGATTTTTTTTTTCTTCTCATTTTGTCTCTCATAGTTGAGGTATACCTATGATGAAAATTACAGGCCTCTCTCAACTTTTTAAGTGGGAGAACTTTCACAATTGGTGGCTGACTAAATACTTTTTTGCCCCACTGTATAGAATGAAAAAAAACGTTCTAAGATGGCGCCGCACATGGCAGCTACAGTGCTTAACTCTTCAGTGTTTGTACTGTTTTTGTTAGTTTTTCCTGTTTTTTGTTTCTCAAACACAATCAGTTTTACCAGGGATGAACTGCTGAACATTTGGCAAAATACACCACAAAATCTTTTCCCGGATTTCGATTATTCAGACGTTTTGCTGGACATTGTAGTTGGCGGAGCAGCGGTGCTGTTCAGACGCTTCAGGACGTACAGACGGTGGAAGCGAGCCGGCGCTCGTGATGCTCAGACAGTGAGGATTTAAAACGGCGTTGCCTAGCATCCATCTGGCGAATCTCCGCTCTCTACCCAACAAAACGGATGAACAACTTCTGCTCTCCCAGACAAATAAGGATTTTTCAAACTCTGCTGCTCTGTGTTTTTCACGGAAAATCTGGCTGAATCGCAACGCAGAATCAACAGGGAAATCACGTGGCGGCGGAACGTGCATTTACATCAACGAAAGGTGATGTACAGATGTAACAGCGTTAATTCTTTCCCCGCCAGCGTTTTTTAAAAAAAGTTGCCAGCCACCGCCAGCATTTTTGATGATTTTCACCTAAATTTGACGGCCCTCAGAATATTTTCTGCTTTGAATATATGAACATATTATATATCAAAATAAAGAACTGAGCCTCTGCTTTAAAAAAAAAAAAAAAAAAAAAAAAACTATTTTATTCTGTCTTCATGTGTTCATGTTTTATCACCACTTGAATGCACATAGGTTTTATCAGAAATACAACATGACAACATACAACAAAAAACTGAAAAAAATGCATTTTTATCAAAGTAGTGCATGTTCAAGCAAAATACATTCAAATGTTATATTCTTTCACCTGTAAATAATTATATAAATAATTGAAATTGCATTCAATAAACAGAACAAACACACACACATGCATAGCCTATGTTTATACACACACACACACACACACACACACACACATAGGCTACATACATACATATACATACATATACTTTACACACACACACAAACATTTATTTATATATATATATATATATATATATAGATCACTCACACACATATATACACACACACAGATCGATGGGTTATCGGTGTATCCACGACACAACTAGAGATGCTTCTGTGTCTGTAAAGGCATCTCCCTCACTGACTACTTTTCCTGATCAGATTCAAAATGGTCAAAACGTGATCGACATATATATGATCTACATATATGATCTACATGTATGATCTACATTTTATCTGATCCTTCCACTTATGCCGATCGTCTTGTATTCGGACCCGGGAGACCCGGAAGTCCCGTAACTCATTCAGGACATGCGCTAGGGCTTTCCTTACTGTAATACACCTAGAACACGGATTGCCGTAAAAACTCGTCAATGGCGGGGAAGTGTTGTCTCTTAATTGATGAGATATCTCGTCAATGGTGGGGAAAGAGTTAAAGATTATGTGCTGTTCTGATCTAGAAACGCTCTCCATTAACTGTAAACCTTTCTACTCGCTGCGGGAGTTTTGCTCATTCATTCTGGTGAGTATCTACATTCCACCGCAAGCACACGTGAGCACAGCTTTACAGAAACTAGCTGATCAAATCACAGACACAGAACAACAACACCCAGACTCTGTTTTAATCATTCTCGGGGACTTTAATAAAGCAAATCTCTCCTGTGAACTGCCAAAATACAGACAGCATGTTACATGTTTCACCAGAGACAGTAATATATTGGATCACTGTTACACAGCAATAAAAGATGCATATCACTCTGTCCCACGGGCAGCTTTAGGACTCTCTGATCACTGTTTGGTTCATCTTATTCCGACCTACAGGCAGAAACTGAAATCAGCTAAACTGATGGACTAATGAAACAGAGCGGGTTTTACAAGCCTGTTTCAACCTTACTGATTGGAGTGTTTTTGAGGCTGCCGCAAACGATCTGGACGAGCTCACAGAGATTGTAACATCTTATATCAGTTTCTGTGAGGATATGTGCATTCCTACCAGGACTCGTCTAACTTACAACAATGACAAACCGTGGTTCACTGCAAAACTCAGACAACTTTGTCAGGCCAAAGAAGATGCTTACAGGAAGGGGAACAAAGACTTGTACAAACAGGCCAAATACACACTGGAAAAGGAGATCAGAGTGGCAAAGAGGAACTATTCTGGAAAGCTAAGGAACAAATTCTCTTCCAGTGATTCTGCTTCAGTGTGGAAAAGTCTGAAAGACGTCACCAATTACAAGACACCATCCCCCAGCACTGTGGAGAATCAACAACTGGCAGACGATCTGAATGAGTTCTACTGCAGGTTTGAAAAAACACCATTCACTCCTCCTGCAACCCCCCTCTTAACAACCTGGAGCCTAACACGCTCAAAACTGTGGAGATGATCATGGATCTCAGGAGAAACCCCCCTGCTCTCCCCCCACTCACCATCACGAACAGCACTGTGACTGCAGTAGAGTCATTCAGATTCCTGGGCACCACAATTTCTCAGGACCTGAAGTGGGATAATCACATTGAGTCCATTGTGAAAAAGGCCCAGCAGAGGTTGTATTTCCTTCACCATCTGAGGAAGTTCAACCTGCCACAGGAGCTGCTGAAACAGTTCTACTCTGCCATCATTGAATCCGTCCTCTGCACGTCAATAACTGTCTGGTTCGGTTCAGCTCAGCTACCAAATCTGACCTCAGAAGACTACAGAGGGTAGTCCGGACTGCTGAGCGAATCATTGGTACAACCCTCCCTACTCTCCAAGAACTGTACTCATCCAGAGTGAGCAAAAGGGCTGGCAAAATCACTCTGGACCCCTCACATCCAGCACACTCCCTCTTTGAACTGCTGCCGCCTGGTCGAAGATACAGAGCTCTGAGCACCAGAACGGTCAAGAACAGTTTCTTCCCTCAGGCAATCCATCTCATGAACACTTGACAATAACGTGGAACACACAACACACAACACTATTATACATCATTTATCTATCACATACTTATTTACATTTCAAATTTGTGCATATCATACATGTACATAGATAATTGTCTATATTATATATTGTGTTTTTGCTTTTTTGTACATTGCCTATTTTATATATTTGTATATTATTCTTTTTATTATCTGTGTCCTGTCCTGTCCTGTCGCTGTCTTTCTGTTGTACTGTGGAGCTTCTCTCACTATAACAAATTCCTCGTATGTGTAAACATACCTGGCAATAAAGCTCATTCTCATTCTCATTCTAATATTCTGTATGCTTTGGGAGGATGCCAAAGACTCAGCTCAGCTCAACTCAATTTTATTTATAAAGCACGTTCAACACCACAAAGTTGAACCAAAGTGCTTTACATAAAAATAAAATATAAACAAGCATAAAACCAGAGACAGAAACCAATTTAAAAAACAACAACAATTTAACAGACAATGGAAGGTCATTCCAAAGCCTGGGAGCTGCAACAGAGAGAGCCCGATCATCTTTGCATTTTAAGCGAGATCAAAAAAACCATAAGGTTAACTGATCATCTGACCACAGAAACCTGTTAGATTGATAAAGACAAATTAAATCAGAAATGCACTCAGGTGCTGCCATGCAAAGCTTTAAAAACATATAGCAGCACTTTGTATTGAATTCTGAACTGTACAGATAGCCAGTGTAGTCTAATTAGCACAGAAGTAATATGCTCTCTCTTTTTAGTACCTGTTAAAAGCCTAGCAGCTGAATTTTGAACAAGTTGCTATTAGTGAGGGCAGCAGGGGGTGCTCACCCTGTGGTCTGTGTGGGTCCTAATGCCCCAGTATAGTGACGGGGACACTATACTGTAAAAAGAACCGTCCTTTGGATGAGACGTTAAACCGAGGTCCTGAGTCTCTGTGGTCATTAAAAATCCCATGGTACTTCTCGTAAAGAGTAGGGGTGTAGTAGAGTAATACACAATAAAGCACAATATAAATGCGTCATTCATTCATTCATTTTTGTTGGTTTTCCTAAAAATGTTCAAGTCTGCCTGCAGAACAGTGAATCCTGTTGAAGAAGAGATGCACCTACTAAAGCAAATGCATGACCAGATAGCACACGTACATCTGCAAGATGTCTGTTAAAGATCACTTGATCTGGAAAGCATCTGCTGTGTACAAACATCTGACATCTGAGGTCTGTAAGATGTCAGTTTTACTTACATTCTAAATCATAAATCATACAAACATTCACAATTTCCAGTGATATCATCGACTTGATTGCACAGAAACTATTTGAACTGAACTGAGCTGGACGATGACATCACTGGATTCAATGATGAACTGCCTTTAACTGAAAACTGAGTGTTTACTGTTGTCCGTTTGCATTATTGACACACTATTTCCTATTTGATACTGTAAAGCTGCTTTGACACAATCTGTATTGTTAAAAGCGCTATATAAATAAAGGTGACTTGACTTGACTTGACTTAAAGCTGACCAACAGTCTGCACCACCAACTGACAACACCCTGTTGTGAGTGGGAGGTGGGAGAGCCCCTGCCATGGGGACTGGAATTTTAGTTTCTGGTATGTCCATGATGGGGTGAAGAGACAAATGTGTGGGGAGCAAGCATCACCACTCGGCCTTCCGTACTGACCTCACTTAGTAGACCAGACGTGTGGTATTGGACTCTACATCGGTCTAAAACAGGGGACTGAAGGAGTGGAATCCTGGATCCATCATGACCTTAATAAAAGTATATATTTTATTTCTTGTGTGATTATTAATCAAAGTTATTCATCAGTATTTAACCTCCTAGATTATTAGTTGATTGAATAAAATTATTCGTTACCATATATTAGTAGGGAGACACCAAAATGTATGTATCTTACTGTCTTTCTCCCTTGTAGTGAGAAGTTGGAATGTGTAACAGTAAGCTTTTACATGCTGAGTTTCTATCTTCTCCTCTGAGGGTTGCGACTGCCATGTCACAGAGGTCATCGGGACCTTCCATCTACGTGACCAACGTGTGATCAGAACATTTATGATATTGCTGTGTCTGTATGTTAGAGAATAAGTTAAATATGGTTTTAGTCATCTTTTCATTCTCTGAGAATTGCACTCATTGTCTGTGTGTTATGAACCGTACCTGATAAGATTTAGGGCTGAGCCAGGCAACCTTGAAGTAAGATAAGTGTTTCTCTACGTGTGTGCATTGGTATCTGTCTGCAGGACTAGGGAGATGCGGAGACAGCCCCAGGAGGAAATATTCATCTGCCGTCAACCTGATGTCCGTGTATCAGATATACACCACTAGAGAGGCCTGCTGCATCTGACCTCTGATCGCTTGTCACCTAAATAATCACTGGAGATATGCTTCGAACAATACGTCCATGTGTGAAGATTTTCTAAGTTTATATAGGTTTCAACCAACCAGAATCCTCCTTACCTATGCATTGATGTAATTAGAGTAACACTTTAGAATACTGATCCTTTGTTAATGAATAACTATACAGGAACAAGTGACTAATGCACTATTAACATTGTAGTAACTATTATTACCTAACAAGAAACTCTGATTATTGATTTAGTAAGTAATAGCGCTCAGTTGAAACTGATAGTTAACTATTAGCTAATCAATAACTACTATATATATATATATATATATATATATATATATATATATATTACTATATATATATACAAATTCCCTCTGAAGAATTTGGTAATACTTGAGTCATTACTAGTGGGTTACCATGACCTTCACTTTAGAATTAATTATACATTATGTATTAGTCATATTAATTATGAACCTGTATACAGTAGTTCTTAGTTCTTAGGGAGGTATGAAAAAAATAATAGTTACTGATTAGCTAATAGTATATATACAGTAGTTCTTAGTTCTCCAGGATATATGTGTATATATATACACATATATCCTGGAGAACTAAGAACTACTGTAAACAGGTTCATAATTAATGTGAATTATGCATTATGTATAATTAATTCTAAAATGAAGATCATGGTAACCCACAAGTAATGACTCAAGAATTATCAAATTCTTCTGAAGGAACTACTAATTACTTGGATCAGTATTCTAAAGTGAAAAGCATCATAACTCCCTAATATTGACTGACGTCATTGTAAGCTTTTGAATATATGTAAGGTTTTGGATGGTAATGACTCATGTGTTACTACATCCTTCTGAAGAAATTACAAATCATTTGGATCAGTATTCTAAAGTGAAGATCACGGTAACCCACTAGTAATGATTTAAGTGTTACCAAATCTAGAAAAATGAATTACTAACCAAAGCCTCACAAAAACCTCAAAAGTTTACAATAACATCAGTAATTACTAGGGAGTTATCACGATCTTCACATCAGAATACTGATCCAAAAATGAGTAATTTCTTTAAAAGGATGTAGTACCACCTTAATAGTTACTATCCAATACTTTACAAAACTCTCAAAAGCTTACAATGATTTCAGTCATTACTAGGGAGTTATCATGATCTTCACTTTAGAATACTGATCCAAATAATTGGTAATTCCCTCTGAAGAATTTGGTAATACTTGAGTCATTACTAGTGGGTTACCATGACCTTCACTTTAGAATTAATTATACATTATGTATTATTCATATTAATTATGAACCTGTATACAGTAGTTCTTAGTTCTTAGGGAGGTATGAAAAAAATAATAGTTACTGATTAGCTAATAGTGAACTACCACATTCGACTAAGCACTATCACTTACTAATTCATTAATCAGAGTTTCTTGTTAGTTACTAGAGTGCTAATATTGCGTTACTATTGTTCTTGTGTAGTTATTCATTAATGATGGAACAGTATTCTAAAGTGTAACCGTAATTAGTAACCTCTGTTACAGTATAATTGCTGATGTCTTGAACATGTATGCAGAGCAGCCTACGAACTCTTTGCGAGTGTTGAAACTGACTTCTGCTGATGAAAGGGTTAGGGTTAGGTTAGTGTTTAGCTAGGGCGTGGTTAGGAAGTGTTGATAGTGATTCATGATTGGCTGTTTGCTGCCCCGAGTCAAATGAGCCCATCACCATGTCTCTATGACACTGTGATCATATCCATCTGAAGATATCCATCTGGGCTTTTATAATGGCAGTCTATGGGATCAGTTGCTAGAGTACTAAATGGTTGCTAGGGTGTGGCTTCACAGTGATCCTGAGAGTCTGATTGGTTGCGTGAGTAAAATGAGCCCACCCCCATGTCTCTATGACATTGTGATGCAGAGTTATGTTCAATGCAACATTTCTATGTAAATTACCATAGTAGGAAAAACGTGTGTTCAGATGCTGTTTCATGGGCCATCCCTCACCATAGTATGTCTATGGGGCAACTTTGGGGCGCTATTGGCCGCAAAAGCGCCTGCAAGAGCGCCCTCCAGTGCCTGTCCCAAGTCAAGTCATGTCCCCTGTAGTCTTGTCGAGTCCTCCGGAACCCATTCTAGTCGGTCTTGTCGGTCATGTCATGTCTGTGGGGGTTCCACTGAAGCAGGAAGCTTCTCCTGTCATGGCCAAGGAGGCCGTTTCCAAGCCACCTGCGTCTCAGGATGCCCCGACAGAAGCTGTTCCCGAGTTTACCCCTGAGAGGGCACCTGATGTCTCAGCCAGCACACGGAGTGCTGGTAAGCACCAGTCATGCCCAGAAAGGTCCTCGGATTCCAAGCCAAGCCCTAAAAGGCCTCAGGTTCTGGTGGATAACCCACATAAGACTCCAGCTCCTGTTCCCCAGTCAAGCCCAGGGGAGGCTCCAGTTTCCAAGTCGAGCCCAGGAGAGGCTCCTGTTCCCTAGTTCAGCCCAGAGAGGGCTCCTGATCCCCAGTTCAGCCCAGAGAGGGCTCCTGATCCCCAGTTCAGCCCAGGAAAGGCTCCACATCCCCAGTTCAGCCCAGAGAGTGCCCCATGGCCTCTGTGGTGGATCCAGCATGGCCTCCTGAGCTCCCTGCACCACCATGGCCTCCTTAGCTTCCTGCACCGCCATGGCCTCCTGAACTCCCTGACCCGCCATGGCCTCCTGAACTCCCTGACACGCCGTGGGCGCCGCCCAGGAGGCCATCTGTTCTGTCTTTGTGTTCCTATTCTTGGAGGCCTCCAGAGCGCCCAACCCCCTCCCCATTGGATGGTATATGGCGCGAGGACGCGCCTTCAGGGGGGACGTAATGTCAGGATTGTCTTGCGTGTTTTGTGTTTCCCTTCCTCTTGTTTGCCCATATTTGTTTTGTTTCCTGTTCCTGTCATTATTAGTTAATTATTGTCCAGCTGTATTTGTTTAATTTTGTCATTACGTCGTATATTTATAGTGTGTCCTGGCCTGTGTTTGCTGTCGAGTATTGAACGTCATTAATGTCTGTTGCATCCATCTACCCAGCCTGTTTTTTGTACACTTCTGTTTGGATTTTCATTAAAGACTTTAGTTTGGATTATTCCCCCGTCTCCCTGTTCCTGGATTCCGTCTCCTCAGTGTGAGATTGTGACAATAGGTAGATGTTGTTGTTGTTGTTGTTGTTGTGTGTGGTGTTTTTTTTTTTTTTTTTTTTTTTTTTTAATTAGCATTTCCCTTGATATCATCACTTCACACTCCATCTCAGTAGGTGGCGGAATATGCACCAAAAGCTGGTTTGCCAACTGCCATAAAACATCAGAAGAAGTTTTTATTTTTTATTTATTTATTTTTTTAATTTATTTTGTTTTTTTTATTGCAAATCAAAATCATTACAATAGTTAAGAAGTAACTTGGGGCATACAGACAACATCACATGTAAATATAAGAGCTATACAAATCAGCAAAATATATTAGCATAATAATAATAATGATAATAATAACACCTTTTAAATATACTGTACAACAGAATCAAGAATGTTAAATGTTTTAGAAGACTTTGAGTTCAAAGATTTGGACACATTCTTAAATGATGTAAAAAGAGACTTTATATCAGATGAAAACATTCTAAAATTAGGTTTACAATGAATGGTTCTGGCTTTATGAAGGTGAAATTTACCAAAGCCATGAAGACAAAGCAGTAATACAGTATGTTAAAGATTTCTGTCGTTAGAATAAAAATCTTTCAAAAAAAAAAAAAAAAAAAGATAGACAGTCATTTTGATCATTTTGTTACAGCAGAAAGAAATTAACACGGTAACTTCTGACCAAAAACACTTGGAGAATGGGCAATGATAAAACAGATGTAGAAGAGATTCTTCATCAGTATTACAAAATGAACACAATGAACATACATTCTCAGAAAACCTGCTTAAGAATAAATTACAAGGGTACAAGGGTATCTGTGAACAATTCTGAAATGGAGTTCTTTAATTTGACTTGGAATAAAAAAAAACTGTGAGGAAAGGTCCATAATTTATTCAAATCAGAGTCCGGATAACAGATCCTCCATTTAGATTATGCATTAGAGGAGCATCCTGGAGTTGAAGAGAGGCCATTTCTGATAAAGAAGTTGCATTTTTTATCTAATACATAAACTCCATTGAATGCAAATGTAGGAAAATGGTTGTTTACACAGCCATAAAATAATTGCGCTTTAAACAAAGTTTTTAAACTGACAGGGATACTTTTAATCACCTTATTGTAAACTCTTAGTGAGATTGATGCACCTTTTAAAGACACAAAATCAGGAAATGAAAGAAGGTCCCCCTGAACACTGAATAAATCAGAAACAAAAAAATATATATACTTTGATTCACCCATTCAATGAAAAAATGTTATTTGTTACCAGACAATATATTTTAAAATCTAAAGTGTTAAGACCACCCTCCTTATAATTTCTAATCATAGATTTCCTTTGAACACATCCTGTCTTATTTTTCAAAATAAAGCGGAATAGCAGAGAGTTAATAGATTTGATAGTTTTTTGATCAACATAAAGGGAAAAAGCAGCATAAACTAAGCATGATATGCCCTCAGCCTTAGTCAGCAGGACTCTCCCATAAATTGTCAAGTCTCTCTGCAGCCAGCAACATACATACATACATACATATATATCTATATATATATATATATATATATATATATATATATATATATATATATATATATATATATATTAATATTATCTAGCCTTGGCTGAAAATTGTGATGGAGACGGTCTGAATCTGATCTGCAGATATCAACCCCTAGATATTTTACATGACATTTAACTTTAACACCATCAACAGAATTTTTATTTGAATCATGTACATATAAAATTTGATTTTTGTTGGAATTTACTACAAATCCTGAAGCTTTGGAGAAAAGATTAAATTCATTTAATGCAGCAGAAACTTGTGAATCATTTTTAAGCAAAAGACAAGTATCGTCAGCTAACTGACTAATGATCAATGTATTCCCTCCAATATTTATACCTTCAATATTCGAGTGCTTTATATGCAAACTTAATAGCTCGGCAGCTAATAGAAAAAGAAAAGGAGAGATGGGGCATCCCTGGCGAATACCTCGGCCCACAGAAAATTGGGGGGAAGTGCCGGAAGCTAAGGAAACACAACTGTTAATACCGTTATATAGAGTACGAATCATGTTAATAAAGGATCTAGAAAGGGCTTCAAAAATAAAGAAATGCTCAACTGTATCAAAAGCTTTATAAAAGTCGATAAACAAAATTAATGCTTCTTTATTTATGAATTCTGAATAATCTAAGATATCTATAATTAATGTAATATTGTTAAAATATGTCTACCTTTTAGAAATCCAGATTGAGTGTTAGAAATTATGTTTGCTAAGCAATGTTTGATCTTTTAAACATATACAGAAGCCAGTATTTTATAATCAGAGTTCAAAAGGGTGATCGGGCGCCAATTGTTCAAAAGACTGGAATCCTTATTAGGCTTAGGAATAAGATAAATGAGACCTTGTTTCATTGATTCCGCCAATTCACCGTTGTTTAAACACTCAATGAGGGCTTCGTAAAGAAGAAACTTAACGGAGTCCCAAAAGACTTTAAAAAATTCAAACGATAAGCCATTCAGCCCTGGAGATTTATTGTTTGGCATTATTTTTACTTCATTAAAAAGATCCTCTAGATTAAAGGGTTCCTCACAAAGTTCTCTATTCTGGTCATTAATTTTAGGAATCACAGAATCAATCTTATGAAAAAAATAAAGATGAAGCATTAAGATCAAAAGAAGAGATGTGTATATATTTTGATAAAAATTAAAAACACGAGAAGAGATCGCAGAGGGGTCATTAGATAATGTATCATTAATATATAGAGAGGAGATCCTTCCACAGAGGATTACTTCCACATTTTTTCTCTAGGTTGAAAAAGTAAGCAGAGTTTTTTCTCCAAACTCAAGCCATTTTGCTCTTGATCTAATTAATGCGCCCCTTACTTTCTCTAAAAATAAATCATCCAGACTGCCTTGTAAAGTATAAAGAGATTCATTGTCATTGGGTTAGGATTCTTTAAGCTCTCACTCATCTTTCTAATTAAATTTGTAATTTCCTTATTTTTAACAGACATTCCATTTTTTTCCAAATTCTATAGAGAATTTTCTACATTTGTATTTAAATAGTTCCCATCAGACTCTCCGCAATATTCCCAATCCTCTGACAATATGAGTCAGATAGTAAAAAATAACAATTTAACTTCCAGTAACCAGGGGTTACTTTCCTTCTCCGCTTACATTTAGTGTCAGAAAAATTAATATCAATTGCTACATGATCTGTTAGAGGTGAGGGTGAAATTTCTGCTGATGTTAAATATGAAATTTAAAGAATCTGATTGTTACGGGGCTGATGAGACGTGCGGATCCATATGCAAGCTTTTATTTAAAGACATGGTCATAAATACAGGCAGGGTCGAAACAATGGCAAACAGGTATGGCAGGGACAAGACAAAGAGTAATCCTAGGGCAAGCGTGGGTCTTCGATCGGCGAACAATATCCAACAGGGCAAGGCAGAGAGATAATCCAAGTACACGAGCAGTAGTCCAAGAGAGGCGCAAAACTGAGTCCGAACGGCAAGGAACGGTTGATCCAGGAAACACGGGCTAGAATCAAAACACGGCAAAACAGGCAAGGCAAGACTAAGACAACTAAGAGGGCTTCGTAGGGTAGCTATCACTAGGATATTCGCTATACAATACTCGGCGATCTGTGAACGGAAGTCCATGGTTTATATAAGGGGTGTAATGGGAATCAGCTGTGTGATCAGTCTCAGGTGTGAGCGTGTGATTAGTGAAATGGCTGCTGGGAAATGTAGTCTGGAGGTGATGTGCAACAGCTAGTGTAGTGCAAGAGTCCATGTAGTGAGCGGGTGACCTCTGGTGGTGAACGACCGGAAGTGCATGGACAGGATTTGTGACACTGATATTAGCCACAAGTCTATACAAGATTTTTGAGAAAAATCTGATTTAAACCATGTGTACATGTGGCTATCGGGGTGTAAATATCTATGTGCATTAATTAGGTTCAGCCGATGACATAACTTTTCTATTAGGGGGTTAACGCTATTAGACACAGTTCTAGGCAGAAATCTATCAACAACAAAATCTGGTGCCTCATTGAAATCACCACCAATTAATATAAAGGCAGAGGGATATTTGAGTTACAAATTATACCATCAAGAAGAGTTTTATTGTTTGAAGAAGTGTTGAACCCATATATGTTAACCATTATGAAGAAATTGCTATCCAAGAGAACAACTGAAATAATCCATCTTCCTATCCCTGAAGAAAACATTTCTATAATCTTTCCCTGAAATCCATTAGAGAGTAAAATAGCGACCCCACCTGAGGAACTGGAATTATGACAAAAAGAAATAGGGCTACCCCACTGGGTACTCCAGAATTTTTCATCGTCCACACACAAATGTGTCTCTTGCAAAAAAAATAAACATCCTTTTTCATGGATTTACAAAATAGAAATAAAGCTTTTCGTTTGTTTAAGTCATGTAGCCCCTGAACATTCAAAGACAAACAAGAGATTTCTAACACAGAACTAAACAGTATTGGAACTCAACTCTGAGTAATTACAACTGTTATAAACAGATACAACAAATGAAGTAGCCTACTTCTTAGAAGATATGCAGAGCATAAAGCTCGAATTCCCAATAAAGCTTGGGAAGGTCAACACATCCTGTCGTGGACCCATAAAATAAAAGGGGGGAAAAATTAAGAAAAAAAATAAAGAAATAATAATAAAAATAAATATAAAGTGGAAAAAATAACTACAAAAACTATATATCATTAAATAATAAACAATTTTTTTTTTTAAATCACAGTGTAAGAGGCATACTAGATATCATACACAGAAATTCTCTTCCCATTAATGAAAGAAACTGGCCCATTAAACCCAGCTTTTCTTCCATCCCTTCTAGCCTTTTCAACGAGTGGCCAGAGCTTGTTTCTCACCTCCTTGTCTTCCTGAGTGAGATCTTCTAGGATCTGAATTGTCTTCTATTTCAGCAGCTTAGATCATTTGGCTTCTGCCCATTGCATCACGACATGTGCGGGATAAGAACTGGACGATGATCCGCCACGGGATGGAGTTTCCAGACTTGGGGCTGAGTCTATGCACAATGTCGACCTTGTCCTGTAGTTTCTCCGCGGAGTGTGGACAGAGGTTCCTGAACAGCTCGATGGCAACCATTTTGACGTTTTCCCTTCTCGCTCAGGTATCCCGGCTACACGGAGAGTCCATCTGTGTTTGTAGCTGTCCAATCCGCTGCATTTCTCCTTGAGAGACTTGTTTTCCTTTTCCAGCTTCTCAACTTTTGATTGCAGAGAAAGCACCTTCTCCGTCACATCTTCCACCTGTCTATTCATGGCTTCAAGCGACCAGGTGAGCTTGCAGATGTGTTTTCCTTCACCGACGCCTTGATGGACTGCAGTTTTACCAACGACTCTTCTTGTAACTTGCAAACCTTTTCGATTGCCGCTAGCAGCACATAATTAGATACCGTGTCGTGGTGTTTGTTCGAGATTTCTTCTGAGCAGGGGACTTACTAGGAGTGTCAAGAGAGCTCCCAAATGCATTTTCTAGGCTTTGCATAGTTGTGTACCTTTGGATTATTGCGGTTTGCAAAAGTCTCAACAGAGGCTGTGTCCATATCTTCATCCATCTTTGTAGCAACCAAGCTACTTTACTCAGGCTTAGAAACTAACAAAAAACTTTGAAAAGAGTCCCAAAATCATTAAAGGTAGTCTTAACAGAATATGCTGAGCTTCTGAAACAAGTTATAGAAAAAACTGAAAATAGAAATTCAAAGCATATAAAAAAGGTTAAGAGCGTGAGGAAGTTGCTGTTAATGTGGTACTATCTCGACCCGCCTCCGAAGAAGTCGTCGTCTTCTGTTGATTTCGCATCGCCGCACTGACGTCATCACTACTCGCTTCCTCATTCAGTCTGCAGCGCACGCGTTTGTTGTGTCTTTTGAGGTGAGTACAGCAGTTTCGTTATTTCGCGTATTTACAAATCCATAAAAAAACACAGTTTACACTGCAACATTTTATGATGTTATTTCTGGATTGTTTCATCGGATAATGCACTCTGTAATCGTCTATTCTGCTGTTGGCAGACTGATTTAGTTCAACAGGAACATCTGGGGAAGATGTTAAAGTCATTCAGAAATTGACGATGTGTCATTTTTTTTAAGTCTGTGTTTCATTTTTAAAGTGATAATGTTAGTGTTACTGAATGTGATGTTATCTCAGATGTTACAATTGATCTGAGGGGATTTCATGGGAATAGAAACATTTATCCCTTTGGCGTGCTTTTTAACATGGCTGATGTATATAATTTATTGCTATGAATGTAGTTGTTGGAAAATCAAACTATACTTGGATTCATATGGACATATGTCCGTTAATGACAGGAAGTAGAAAACCAAACTGTGTAGGGCAGTGGTTCTCAAACTTTTTTGGTCGCGCCCCCCCCCTTAAACCTATAAAAAAAATAAAAAAAAATCCGGTGTTACACCAAATTCTGTGACCATCGTATTCTGTGACCATGGAGGCGCTGTTGTCACTGTTTTGTTTGAACTGTATCCACAGGCGGATTGAGCACGCAAACAGCGCACAGGTTCAAAGCGCCCGTGCACATTGTATGAGCGCGTCAATACAGTCTGGCAATTTGCAACCTCGTCTACTGTATAACCTATCCAGGAAAGAATTGTGGTCTAATATGAACAGTACAACTGTCACATTAAATAATTTGTATTTATTTATTCATTTTCTAATACTTTTAAATTGATAAAACTCTACTTTTTTATTTTTTTAATTAAAAATTTCCTCTGCTTATGTTTTAGTCTTAAGTGTCATGTACTGTGTATATACTCTTGAATGTTCTTGAGTATGTTTGTACAAATTCTTAACCGCTTCTTAAATAAATAAAAATTAAAGTGACTGTGTGGAATGTTTGTTTAGAATGCTTTAATGCTTTAATTGTACTCTCCTTTAGGATGACTTTTACCATCTGTCTAGGGACTGCAGGTGAAAAATAGCCTTCTGGCTAACTCTGGCATATTGACAGAAATGTTTATTAATATGCATTGTGCCTGTAATAAACAAATAAATAATAAATAGAAATGCTGGTTATTCAACAGGTTTATTAAACCAATTTAACATTTCATGAGATTAAACACAATCCAGTTGTTTGCAGAGTAGCCTATTTTTGCATGTTGCTACTCTGCAACAATGTTCATGAAGCTGATGTCACAAAAACAGGCTACTAATCTGTTTAAAGGAGTCATCAGAATATGTGACCCCATTGTTATGTGTTTGAAAATTCCTGACACAACAATCAAACCATTTCGGGCAACTTATCTGTCCTTCCATCCAGCTTTCTTTTTCTTTTTTTTTGGTTGGTTTTTACCACAAATGTAAAATAAATTTACAAACATTGTATCTATATTCTATACTCTACATACATATGAATAAAACCAATGCTTTTATTTGCAATAAAATGCTTTATTTTTTCAAACAATGTGTGGTAATATCAGGTTAACAGTACCTTTAACTTAACAAAAACCTTAAACACTAATAATATATAGGTAGAGGAGGGGGAGATTAAAATTGACACGCTGCACAGCTAGGGCTTCATGGGGTCGAGCTCTTGTACACATTGCATGTTTATTCTCGTGATTTTTATTTAGTTTATTAAGCCTGATGAGTAATCAGCATTTCTACACAAACACTCCATATAATAATAGTAACAACAGAAAAGATAAAGAGAGAAAAGCCAACAACAAAGTGTTGTGTGTAAAAGTATCTCGACCAGCTTTCAAACAACAATTGAAAAGGAACGAGACACTAAAACCTCTGCGTCCTCTTAACACACACCGCGCTCTCTCAGTCTTGTGCGGATGTGACTATTAAAAGATGCAAGCACGCAGAAGGAACCAATCCACTTCTCCAGTCAATTATGAGCACGAGCAGGAACCTGGGTACACTGAGTACAGTAGAGACACTTTCTGCTTTTTTCATCACTACACAAAAACTAGATGCTGAAATGAAGTGATTTTTCACATGGCATTTATTTTGCTTGTGTACTAAAATATCATAAGTTGATAATAGCCATAAGTAGTTTATATTTTCCACAATTAGCTCATAAACATGAGGTGCATTTTTGTCTCAACTGTACCCATATGGTGTACAGTTGAAACAGTAGCATGGTACAGTTGAGACACCCATTCTTAATGCTCTAAAGCTGGCTAACCATTTATTGCAAATGTAATAAAATACAAAATTACAGTATTAAATAATTACAGTTTAAAAATGAATGTATTTATTTGCTTTATTTAATTCAGATTTAGTTAAACAAAATAGGAACAAATATTTAACACTATGATTTATGAGCTTGTTTCATCATGGGGACATAAAAAATATTCCCATAAGGTGAATTTACTGGTATTACTATACTTGTGGGGACATTTGGTCCCCGTAATATAGGTAATACCAGTACACAAACACACACAGCCTCTGTATGCATTTTATTTTCTATGATTGAACTGTTACTGTATACAATACATGCAGCATCCTAA
Source organism: Spinibarbus caldwelli (assembly GCA_039654775.1). Taxonomy (NCBI): domain Eukaryota; kingdom Metazoa; phylum Chordata; class Actinopteri; order Cypriniformes; family Cyprinidae; genus Spinibarbus; species Spinibarbus caldwelli. The sequence continues at coordinate 34,475,347 of CM077242.1, forward strand.
AAAGAGTGTCTCAACTGTACCCACTTTACCACCTTGTATATTTCTTAAAATGCTATGTAATCCTTTTAACATTCACGTTAGAAAATATGAAGAGTTCAGATGCAAAAGCCTCTAAGTGCCATCTGAAATTTTCATCTAAAATGAGCATTTTTATCAGACTGCTATGTTTAGGTTCAGTAATTTTACTCTAATGGCAATGTATAGGTCCTTTTCTATGCAATTAAAGTGAAATAACTGAACATAAATATAGGAGCCTGATAAAAATGCTCATTTTATAAGAAAATTTCAGACGGCATTTAGAAGCTTTTGCATCCGAACTCTTCATATGTCCATTAATAATAGACAGTTGAAATATCACAATTATCATTTTGTGTAGTATATGTGTAAATGTGACTTTTATCCTATGATCATAACACTGTACAACTAAACATCATGCGAAGCAATAGGACACCGATCCGGGTACAGTTGATACACTGTGTCTCAACCGTACCCCACTGACATGCTCGCACATTTCTCTAGATTATGAAAAGACCTTGCATGGTCTCGCACAATGTCATAAAATATGTCTATTTTTAGAGCACAGAGTCACGTTTGCAATGATATAGGTTAAGTTTAACAATCATAAAAGAACAATAAGCTATTCATTGTGGAAGGGACATGGTGAAATGAAAATCTCACCTTGGAGAAAAAAAAAAAAAAAAAAAAAAAAAACTTTTGCCAGAGTGGAAAAATGCACACATTTCAAATTTCCCACGATCAAAGAGAACACTAATACACATGTGTGGAGCAAAAATCATGGCTCGGGGTTCTTGTGTACGCAAGTTATTTAAGGTGTTTCAACTGTACACGTCTCAAATGTACTCAGTCTACCCCTAACAAAGAGAGAGCAACTGGACAGAGAGAAGAGAGACAATAAAAGTATTAGAAAATGAATAAATAAAATAAATAAATGCCAGTTAAATATTGTAAAAGCTGTACTGTTCATGTTAAATCTTTTAAAAGTTTTTAGTGTATTTATTTATTTATTTTTAAAGTACACTACATTTGGAGAACATAAAAAATATTTCTGTGTGAAAGAATTTCCCTTAAGCTATATATATATTTACATGATACACACACACACACACACACACACACACACACACATAGATAGACAGATAGATAGATAACTGGTAACTAAAGGCAGAGAAACTGAAAATGGTAGAGAAGGCAACAACACTCAGAGACCTGTTTAAAAACCATGTTTGTTGATGTAAAGAAATCTGTATTGAACAGTTCATTCGGCGCACGCGACCAGACTGTATTGACGCGCTCATACAATGTGCACGGGCGCTTTGAACCTGTGCACTGTTTGCGTGCTCAATCCGCCTGTGTGATACAGTTCAAGCCAAACAGTGACAACAGCGCCTCCATGGTCACAGAATTTGGTGTAACACCGGCACCTATATATAACATAAATGTTATTGACAAAGTTCAAATGATTTCCAACTGTCAGTTTTTTGTCATGTCCAGCATAGACAGCCTCTAGCTGTTGCGGCGCGTCCAGTGTAGACACGGTGATTGAAGCCAAGAGCAAAATATTACTTGTTATATTCTCTACATTTAGCTTTTGAATTACCAGTACCTGCCTGGGTCTGTGCGACTTCATCTATGGCTTTTCTCTTCCCTTTCACAAACCGATTCATTTCCCACTCTAAGTTATGTCCGTTGGCTGTTTACTGATTTATTTATTTTCTTTTTCTGTGGAAAAATGTTCTTTTTAAACATGTTTAATATTTGCGACTGACACCAGCGATTATATGCGGCTATGCAGTGAAGGTGTGTTCACTGTCAAACATCATTCAGCATTCATTTTGTAATTTTGTCAACTTTTTTTCTTGATTACAAGAAAAATCTTGATATTTCTTGGTGTGATTTATTTCTTGTCTTTCTTTTAATTTTATATGTTAACACTTCAAATTAAATGTTTTTTTTTTTCTGCAGTCGATAGCCTAAATTATGTCAGCGATTTCACTCATTTTAATTACTTTATTTCAATTAGAATTCGTCAATAGGCGAGGGGAAGTCGTGGCCTAATGGTTAGCAAGTTGGACTCGTAACCCAAAGGTCGCGAGTTCGAGTCTCAGGTCCGGCAGGGATTGTATGTGGGGTGGAGTGAATAACCAATGCTCTCTTCACCCTCAATACCACGAGCTTCTTGAAATTTGTTATGAAGAATTTTAAATCAACTTAACAAATAGGCGAGGCTAACAAATTTTCATAACAAATATATGAACATAACGAATAGCCTAGCTATTCTTCAAAACAAAGTTTTCGTTTAAAAAATAATAAATCACAAATATGGAAAAATATAATTATTTTATATATAGCCTATGTATTAATTAGCTGTATATAATAGTTCTGTGTCAAATGGATGAGAAAATGGCATTGCCTTGAATTTATAAAGTAATTCTTTGTTTCATTCTAACGGGTAACTTGGGAAATGTAGCAAGCAAAAAAAAAATGAAAAATTGCCTACCATACTTAGAACCAATTAATTTTTAATCCCTGATTTCAGGCATACATGAGATAATTAATATATTGTTGTTTAATTAAACATTTAAAAATATCACTAAAAATGTTAGTTTTTTTTTTTTTTTTTTTTCCCCCCCAAGTATTGATTATTGTAATGCTTTGCTGGCTGGAGCTTCAAAATGTACCCTAAGTAAATTACAGTTGGTACACAATTTAGCTGCTAGAATTCTGACTAGGACCAGTGCAAGGGAGCACTTCACACCTATCTTGGAAAAATTGCACTGGCTTCATGTCAGTTTTCGTATTGATTTTAAAATTATCATGGTTACTTATAAGGCCTTGAATGATCTGGCTCCTCAATGGCCTAGATGGCCTAGGACCTAAATACATTGCAGATATTCTCACTGTATATAAACATAACAGACCACTCAGATCATTAGGATCGAGTCAGTTAGAAATACCAAGGGTTCACACAAAACAAGGGGAGTCCACTTTCAGCTATTATGAGATCAGATGTGATAAAACATTAGCCACATTTAAATCCAGACTCAAAACTCATCTGTTTAGCTGTGCATTTGTTGAATGAGCACTGTGCTACGTCCAAACTGATTGCACTATGCATAATCATTTTCTATTCTTAACTGTTTTAAATTCATTTTAAATCAATTTTTATATCATTTATCATTTTTCAATTCCTTGTTTTTATTGTTGTGATTATTATTATTTTTTTGTAATGACTATTTTACTTGCTTTTATGTAAAGCACTTTGAATTACCACTGTGTGTGAAATGTGCTATATCAATAAACTTGACTTGCCTTGCCTTGCCTCAATGTTTGTCGGAGCTTTTAACTTCTTACACCCCTGCATGTGTTCTACGCTCCTCTGAAGCTGGTCTTTTAACTGTTCAAACAAATCGGCTAAAAACTATGGGTGATCAGGCTTTCTCTTCATTGGCTCCTAGACTGTGGAATTCCAACCTCCTCCTCTGGAGTCAGAAGCATCTGAGGTCGCTTTGTGCCATTCACATTCCGGGCCTGCATAACCATGCAGCCGACGAGCTGTCATGAGCTGAGCTCCCCGGAGAATGGAGACTCCATCCCCAGACGGTCCAGCTGATTTGGAGTCATTTCGGAGCCACTCAGTTAAACCTGTTCGCCTCTCCAGAGACTTCTCACTGCCAATTGTTTTACTCCCTGACCGAAGGAACGCTCGGCATGGACGCACTAGCACACAGCTGCCTTTGGCTTTCTGCCACTTGCCAAAGGTACAATACACCACGACGTGACTTGGAGTGACCAACTGAAGGGGAAAGTCTCGGTTACGTATGTAACCCTTGTTCCCTGAAGGAGGGAACGGAGAGGTCACGTCCCGTAGCCACCACCGCTGAGCGGGCGGGTCACCGGATCGGCTCCTCGGCGAAAACCTGAGTATGCGTTGCACCTGTTGCCTAGTTATACTCACGCTGCGATTAGCAGCAGCTGGATGCAATCATCGCATGCCAATGTGTATTGGCTCATTTAGTTTACACTTGAAGTGGATTGGTCTCGCTAATCAAGATCCCAATTCGTCGGTCACCGACGTGACGCCTCCGTTCTCTCCTTCGGGGAACGAGTGTTACATACGTAAAAGAAATGTTCTTATTCTTTTGAGTCATTGTTTCTGATAAGAATTATTGTTTAATATATACCGTGATAACTGTGATATTTTCTGAGACGATGATCATACCGTGAAAATCTCATACTGTTACAACCCTAGTATGGGGACACATTTTATCATTCCTATCCCCCAACTTTCATCAACATCACTTTGCTTACAGGTCAAATAGGTCTACGGAGGACGCTGTAGCTATAGCTCATCGTACTGTGTTGACGCACTTGGATCAGTTGGGGTACTATGCACGACTCCTATTTTGGCGCTTTTCCACTGTGTGGTACGACTCCGCTGTCTTTCATGTCTTTTTGCACCTGAATGGTCAGAAACACACAATTATGTGAAAATGTCAGTTCTGACGAGTTTTCAAGTTACAGTCACTTATATCTTAGGTGAATGTAAACAGTTCGGAGAATATCAGATGTGTATCAGTGCATTGGATCTCTGCATTTATCTTAAAGTCACAGCAGTCTTAAATACCTCTTGCTGTCCCATCATTAATCAAATAACAAAAGAAAAAGAAAATCACTTAATTCTCTTCACTAAATACAACCCGAATTCCAGAAATGTTGGGATGTTTTTTAAATTTGAATAAAATGAAAACTAAAAGACTTTCAAATCACATGTGCCAATATTTTGTTCACAATAGAACATAGATAACATAACAAATGTTTAAATGGAGAAATTTTACAATTTTATACACAAAATGAGCTCATTTCAAATTTGATGCTTGCTACAGGTCTCAAAATAGTTGGGACGGGGGCGTGTTTACCATGGTTTAGCATCTCCTCTTCTTTTCAAAACAGTTTGAAGACGTCTGGGCATCGAGGTTATGAGTTTCTGGAGTTTTGGTGTTGGAATTTGGTCCCATTCTTGCCTGATATAGGTTTCCAACTGCGGAAGAGTTCGTGGTTGTATTTGATGTATTTTCCATTTAATGATGCGCCAAATGTTCTCTACAGGTGAAAAATCTGGGGCCCATTTCAGAAAGGAGGTTAAGTGAAAACCCTATGTTAACCATGAAATGAGGGAAACTCTGGGTTTTCCGTTTCAAAATGGGAGGTTTGTCAAACTCTGGAAAGCAGGGTAAGTCAAGCCCGTTTCTGAAAGAGAGGTAACTTATACTCAGAGTCAGTTCCCGTAGTAACTTACTCTGTGAACCTAACCTGGTCGGGAGCAGGTTTTCTTCGCCAAACCCAGAGTGTCTTTCGGTCTCCATCCCCATTTTAAAGCGTAAGCGATGTTTAAATACCTTATTCGTTCATTTACGCTGCAAAAATGCTTTTCTTACTGAGTATTTTTGTCTTATTTCAAGTACAAATATCTAAAAATTCTTAAGTTAAGATGCATTTTCTATAGATGAAAAATGGTCTAAGATATTTACTTGTTTCCTCTGAGATTTTCCATTTAAGTGCATTTTACATAAAACGTAAAATTTTCCGCCATAGGATAAGAAAAATAATCTTAATGCAAACGAAAACAAGAATATTTTAAATTTACCCCATTGGCAGATAATTTGCAAACTAAGAAAAATGCACTTAAATTCATTTTTTCTCCCCCTTCATGGAAACAAGACTAAATACCTTATGGTATTTTTTATTTATTTGCCATATTCACATGCATATTTATTTGAGCGGTACCATTTTAAATGGTAGTTTTCTTTAAAACATCGGAGATGCAGAGCACATTAGTAAGGTCGCTGTATGCAGACCGATAAGGAAAGTGTGCGTCGCTCTAACACTCTTTCTGAGAATTTTTTCCTGGGTACAAATCCGTCAAAGAGGAGTTTTAGGACTGTAGGTCAGTGGTGTAGCAATCAGTTTAAATCGCGTGTACCTCACATGTCCTGAAAAGTGAATCTGCGGGCTCTTTGTTCACCCCCTGGTGGCTGGCTGCAGTACAGGTCATAAACCCTGCCCTCTCCATGTAAACGAATGGGACTTCAGTCAAAATAAAAAAATAAATTACACTTCCAATACAATTTTCTGAAATATGGTTTTGGTCATTTAAGGTAGTTGTTATCATGCTGACATATGTTCAAATTGCTCATTTTTGTGATAAGTTTGATTTTAGCTAGTAATTTGATGCTATAATAATGGGGCGTGTCGTTATGGTTGATTGGGTCTGCGGGAGTTTGGGCGGGGGTTTGATTCCGCGGCTCCACCTCACGACACTACTGCGCAAACTCCAAACGAATCTCTACTGCGCAAACTCGGGCTCCAAATGACGTCATTTTCTCAAGATGGCAATGGCTATATTGAAATGAATGAAACTGATTACTGTATGGAATGGACGGATGCCAGATGGAGGGGTAGCCTAATAGCTAAGAGATACCGTAGCCACCACCACAGCTGTTATTCACAATTTTTTGGTCATCTTTATTTCCTGCAAATACAAAAGCAACAGTTATTCTTTTTCCTTTTGGATTTTAAAATTCTTCCAATACTTGGCCATCTCCTCTTCATCTGTCAGTGGTGCTAGTGAAGGTTCTCCCCCCATTTTGCGAGCCTCTGCCTTCTTGCTGTCGACTGAGTTGTTAATTTTATTACTCTAATTAAGAAATGTAATAGGTTGGATTAGAGCATGTTTAATTATGCGAAAAGAGTTTTAGACTGTGGAAAAGCTGCAGTCCATTGAAATAGACATTGAATAATATTTTTAATGTCAAATGTTTGTAAAGTCATTTAGCCTATATCCATGAACCTTTCATGCTTAAAGCTTCACCTTGATTGAATTGTGTTTTTATACTTCATTTTTAGCTGCTACCACATTCTTGTTTCTTTTTTCTCTGTCCTTTTTTTTTTTTTTTTTTTTGCCATGGGATACCATTTAAATGAATATTAGTTCAACAATTTACAGTTTTCACCTCTGATATTATAACAGTTATTATGCTTCAAAAGCTTGCTTCAAAACTTTGTCATGACTTTAAATATGAGAATACAGGTATTTAATGACCTGATTCAAAAACTGTATTTTAATATTTACAGAAACAACATTTCTAACAGTTTGTATTAAGCAAGCATCACAACAAAACAACAGAGATCATGCTGAAACCAACGAGTATAGAAGCCCAAGAGGCGATACTCTGATGCTCTTTTGGTAACAGCCACTAGGTGCTTCGGTAGCGTGGCTGCCATTTTTGGAGTGAAAATTCCAACTGGACAACAGCACAGATATACAGAAATAAACAGAATAATAATGAAAGACAAGCCAAAGTGGAATAAAAGAATGCAATGTTGAGCAATCCACTGCAAAAACGATCAGTGTGACAATACAAATCTTGCCTTTCATCATTTTCCCAAACACCCTGACAGGTGATTATTCACAAAAGTGTAAAAATATTTTGTGTTTTGAAGTGGGACGTAGCGCTATCTTATGTACCTGCTAACTTCAACTGTTTTTAGTCTAGTAGTAAACTTAATTCCTTTTAGGAACTGCAGGTCCTAGCCATAAAAACCATAATAATGATTTATATGGATATGACACTAAGTTAGAATGAGCTTATGCAACTTTACACATTTACTATTACTATATTATTAGTTAGTATTAACGTTACTCCACTAGGTCTGAAATATATGTTTTAGTCCGGAGAAAGTGTGTGTGTGTGTGTGTGTGTACCAGTTTTTCTATTCCGGTGGGGACTTAAACCTGAATACACACAGACTCATGGGGACTCGTGTCACGGTGGGGACCTAAATTGATGTCCCCACTGGTAAAGAAGCTTATAAATCACACAGAATGAAGTTTTTTGAAAATCTAAAAATGCAGAAAGTCTCCTGTGAGGGCTAAGTTTAGGTGTAGGGTTGGTGTAGGGCAATAGAATATATGGTCTTTACAGTAGAAAAACCATTACACCTATGGAAATCCCCACAAGCATAGCAAAACAAGTGTGTGTGTGTGTGTGTGTGTGTGTGTGTTTGTTTACATAAAAAAGTTTTTTGTTTACAGTCTTCCTTTAACGGACATTAATATAAGACAATACTGCAAAAACATTTTACTGTCAAGTTGTTATATTCCTGTTATATATTTATTGTCCAACATTCCTAATTTTTCTGTCATTAATTTAATTTCATATCTTGGTATTAATTCAGTGTTTATACTTGAACTTGAAAATAATTTCAACAGAAACTGACAAGGTTTCTAGAGAGCAAAGGTTTTGTGATAAAAAGGGAAGACTTAAACACAAAGTCTGTAAAATAATTTGTTAAAAGGATTTGATCATCACAATTCTAGTGATTGTACGTTAGTGTTGTCATCATTCAGGTTGTATTTCAGCTTTACGGTTTTTTAAACAAAGCAGCTGATATTTGCTATAGCAACAGCAAGAAGCTAGTGGAGTGCCGAGTCGCTTTCACTCCAGAATGGCGGAAGCGTAGGGCTGCTGTTGCAATGGAATGTTCTGTTGGCTTTCACTTCTTGTCAGTATAAGTTCTTTGATGAAACTAATCTTCTTCCTCTGAGGTATAATGGTGTTTCACAAACAAACATATGTTAGTTTATGCTACTTTACAAACATTTGACATTAAATATCATTCAGTGTCTATTTCAATGCACTGCAGCTTTTTTTCCACATAACATTCTCTATTCCAACCTGTTACATGTCTTAATTAGAGTAATAAAATTAACTACTGACTTGTACTCAGTCGACAGCAAGCACCAGCACCACAGACAGATGAAGAGGAGATGGTCAATTATTGGAAGAATTTCAAAATCCAGTCAGAATACCTGTTGCTTTTGTATTAGGAAATAAAGATGATCAAAAAAAGTTCTGAATAATTTGTGTTTATTTAACAGCTGTGGTTACGGCATATATCTCATAATACTCCTCCATCTGGCACCCTTCCATTCCATACAGTAATCAGTTTCATTTTCAGAAGGTGAAATGGTGGAGATATGCTTGTCATCAATGCATCCAACCTCACTGGAAATCCTGAAGGAAATTCTGATTACTTATCACAGAAAGATGTTATCAAGTGAACGTCATTTATCAGATTAGCCTCATTTAAACCGATTTCTACACCATTGACCTACAGTCCTGTAAAACTCCTCCTGATGGATTTGTGCCCAGGAAAAAAATTCTCAGAAAGTGCGTGAGAGCGATGCACACTTTCCTTATCGGTCTGCATACAGCAGCCTTACTAATGTGCTCTGCATCTCCGATGTTTTAAAGAAAACTACTATTTAAAATGGTACCGCTCAAATAAATATGCACATGAATACGGTTTAAAAAATAAATAAATAATAACATAAGGTATTTGGTCTTGTTTCCATGAAAGGATAAAAGTAATTTAAGTGAATTTTTTCTTATTTTGCAAATTATCTGCCAGTGGGGTAAGAAATAAAAAATAGCCTATTTTTGTTTCCGTTTGCATTAAGATTATTTTTCTTACCCTATGGAGGACAATTTTACATTTTACGTAAAATGCACTTAAAAGGAAAATCCCCCAGGAAACATGACTAAATATCTAGATTATTTTTCATCTATAGAAAATGCATTTTAGCTTAACTTAGGTTAGAATTTTTAAATATTTGTACTTGAAAGACAAAAATACTCCGCAAGAAAAGCAATTTTGCAGCGTGAATGAATGAATGAGGTATTTAAACATCGCTTACGCTTTAAAAAGGGGGAGGAGATGGAAAGAAAGTCTGGGTTTAGCGAAGAAAACTTGCTCCTGACCAGGTTAGGTTCACAAAGTTACCACGGTAACTGACTCTGCGTATACAGTGTTACCTCATTTTCATAAACGGCTTGACTTACCCTGCTTTCTCAGGTTTGACAAACCTACCATTTTGAAATGGAAAAACCAGAGTTTCCCTCATTTCAGGGTTTACATACTCAGAATTTTCACTTAACCTCCTTTCTGAAACAGGCCCCAGCTGGTTTTATGTTGTTGTTGTTTTTTCAGTCATGAATATCCACTTCATCCAATGCTGTTTTGTTCTCTGTAGTTGTTTTCCTCTGTCAGCATGCTCTTGATAGATGTTTAAAAAAAATAAAATAAAATAAATAAATAAAACTTACCCTCAGAAGAAATCCTGCAGGCGCTCCTGTCAACAGGTAATTGGTTGCCTTCTGTTGGTGGCTTGTTAAAACCATTAAATCCTAATGGAATAGGTCTATGTCCCAAACATAGACTGTAAAAAAAAAAAAAAAAAAAGATGGACAATGCCTATGCACTTCCTTCCACTATAGAAAATTGAATCCAAAACATTCTCAGTATGGCCGCTGTCATCTTGTGAAAATGACATCATTTGGAGCCAGAGGCCGTTTCTCAAATGGAAGTCTGCATACGTCATTAAGAAGATCTTATTTTAGAATATTAACAGTTATAAATTTGACCATTATTCTTAGTTAACCGTAAATTGTTGTAATATGCTTATGACTCGTGAATATAATGCTCAGTTAACTGAAATAAACAAGGCTTGATGACGTATGCAGCCTACAAATGCAGCCTTCCGGTTGAGAAATGGCCAGAGATCGTGAGGTGGAGCCGCAGTATCAAAGTTCCGCCAAAACTTCTGCAGACCCAATCACAAGCTCACAATCATGACACCACACCCTGTTTTTATAGCATCAAATAACTAGTTAAAAGCAAACTTGTTAAGAAAAACGAACACTTGGACATACATCAGTATGATAAGAACTACCTAAAATGACGGAAGCCATCTTTGGAAAAAAATTATTTGAAGTGTAATTTGATTATTTAGTGTCTCTCACGTCCCATTATATTACGTTCAAAGGGCAGGGTTTATGACCTATACTGCAGCCAGTCACCTGGGGGCGATCGAGAAGCTATGGCTTCACTTTTGGTCCCAAAACACACTACAGGAAATCAGTTTTTTAATGGTTTTAATGGTTAAAAGTTGATGGTTTGTAATACTTGTAATGGTATTTTTTGTGGAAACCATTAGAATTTCTGGAATGGTTTCTATTGCTTTTATTCAGCAGGGATATTAAATTGCATATGTAATATGCAGTTATTTTATTTTCCTGAAATAATTTGTATTCTTCATATTACTTGTGTGACTGGGTATTTAAGAATGTAATTGGATTGAAATTTCCTATTTATGAAGTCGTGACTATGAGCAAGTCCCATTCAAGTGATTTGTTGTCAGAAAAAGTCAAATGTAATATTCCATTGGTTGATAACCATAAACCTTCACCACGCTAGATAGTTAGCTTGCTGACAATTCTGTAATTTCAGTCAAATGTTTCTTCTGCATTAGGTACGTCCATGCCGCGAGATGTTTCAAAAAAGTGAGGGGGATAATATCGACCCTGGCAAAAAGTGATTGGGACTCGTCCCACCCTTAAATTATGCCTATGGTGTGAAAGGACATTTTGATTAGCACGATCAAACTGATTATGACACAACCCCATCATTTCACCAACAGAGACATTTTTATCAGAAAACTAATCAGAAATAAATCACTGGAACTAATGAGATCACAAAATGAACATGATAACAGCGGCCGTTTGTTTGGTTTTTTTTTTTTTTTTATTAGATTTAAAACCAAAGAATCGTGTTTTACCAGTTTTACAATAATAAGTGATACAATGATCACAATTAATTTGTGTTAGGATTGCAAATTAGTCACAGAAATAAAATGTTATTTACAATTATTTCACAAAAAGATGACATATGCAGTTGTGCCTGTTTCTATTACTTTGTAGTCACAGATAGTATTTTTAGGTCTAAATCACATTGAAGTCACAAAACATTGTTATATTTTCAGTCAGAGAAATAGAGGGAGCTCCAGAACAAAAACTATGATATATTATGATATATTTTATGACATACGCAGAGCAAAATATGAACATCAGACAGTCAGGTATAAAGAGACGAGACTTACTGACAGATAAAATATGTAACCAAATACACTATTGTAATAGCCTATATGATTTTTCTGATTTCTTCAAGTGGTCGTATTTACCATGTTTACTATGGTCATGGCTAGCGTGCATATCCTTTGCATCACATATAAACATTTCTGCCTTGTATGGTGATCATAATCCACATCAGATCTCAAACAGAAGTTATTTCAAACTCTTGTTGCTGTCTCAAAGTGAGTTTTGAGCTAAAATTATTTTGAAAGTCTAATGCTGGTGTTATAGCTGGTAACTATATGGAATGATCCATGGGGCTGATGCTTTCCAGATGTGGAGAAATTGCTCCTTTGTTCTAGGGCTGGACCAGAATATTCGAATATTCGTTTGGTGGGTTGGCATTCGATTTTCAAATTTGACATTCGAATATTCTTTTTTCTTTTTTCTTTTTTTCTATTTTTTTTTTCTCAAACACCTGGCATCCCCCGCAAAATTCATTCATTTGCGCTTGAATATGAATCGCCCATGAGTGAACGTCATGATTCAGTTAGTCTGAAACAGAAGACAAAAATGCCGAAGACCTCAGCTGTGTGGGAGCACTTTAAATTGAGCGAGGACAATACAAAGGCAGTGTGCCAAATATGTGATTTAAAACTGGCCTACCACAACAGCACATCAAGTTTAAAAAAATCACCTAAGTTCTGTAAGTAGTAAGCCTATAGTAGCCTATATTGTTGGTGTAAAAAAAAAAATGAGCTGCTTTTATCTGCCATGTTAATCAGTAATTTTGTGCTAAAAACGTGCACTTATTTGCTTGGAAAATACTTGCAAATACGGCAGTAATAAAAAAGCGTACAGTAGCCCAGCCTAATAAAATTTGTCTATAGGTACATCCCCAGGTATCACAGCCATCAACATCAACATGCTCAACCACACCCAAAACTACATATATAGCTTTCACCTGTCACTTTATAACTCAGGAGTGGGAACTCTCTGCCTTCGTTTTGGAAACCAAAGCATTTGAGTTGAGCCATACGGGAGTCAACATTGTACAACAGCTTGGAGAAACGGCGGACGTATTCGCCATTCCAAATTATAAGCGAGTAGCCGTTGTTCACAACAATGCCAGCAATATGAAGCTGTGCACCGAGATGCTGAAGAAAGAACCGGAGAAATGGGGCAACGTTCAAGGGGTCTGCTGCTCAGGACACACCCTACAGCTGTGCATAAATACAGCTCTAAAACAGGATCGACTACGTCGCACAGTTTTGGCTGCCAGGAATCTCGTGGGACATTTCAAAAAAAGTGCAAAGGCTACAGCTGCTTTGAAAGAGAAACAATCGCAGCAGAACGTTGTACAGCTACTCGTTGGAACTCTATATATGAAATGCTTAGCCGACTGGTGGAGCAACGATGGCCAGTGACAGCTGTTTTGTCAGATCCCAGCATCACGAGGAAAGGAGATCGCACCCTTGACTTGACAGCAGACCAGTGGAAACTGGCACAGGAGACAGCAGAAGTACTGGGGCCCCTAATCACACTCACAGAGCTACTATCACAGGAGGAAAACTTTTCGTTGTCTGCAACAGTGCCAATGCTCTTCAACCTGAAGAAACGCCACCTGTCACCGGAGGAGGATGACAGCCCTGCCATCAGAGAAATGAAGAAGACCCTCGTCACGGAGATTGACAGCAGATGGCAACTGTTAATTTTGGAACCCAGCAGCATCTACCTCCTTTCTTCAGCACTTGACCAGCGATTCAAGCACCTGAAATTCCTTGAGAAAGAGAAAAAGGACCTGGTCTACATTGAGGTTAGACTGATATTTTATATTAAATTAGTAAATAATTTAAATGTAATTTAATATGATTTTGCCATACTACATTATCTTGTGCACAACGCATAGATTTGACTAAGAAAATGCTATTTGGTTTTAAGGTTTAAGGTTGTCTGCCTGGCTGAACATCTGCAACAGCATCAGATCGTTCAAGAGGTGGAAGAGCTGTCAGCAAGCCATGGAAAAGAGGAGACTGCCACGCAATGCTGATGCAGTCTGAGTCCAATGACAAAGAGTAAGAACAACATGGAGACAGTGCAAAGAAAGAGATGGAGCAATTTTTGACACTATATTATATTGAGCCACTACTAAAATACAGTCGGGCACACTTGCATGGTGGAAGCAAAACAGTGACCGCTACCCTAAACTGGCATTTGCAGCCAAACACCTCCTTTGCCTTCCAGCCACTTCAACTCCATCAGAGCGCATTTTCTCAAAAGCTGGCTATGTCGTAAATAAGACCCGAAGTTCCCTTTTACCTGAAAATGTGGACAAACTCATCTTCCTCGCACACAACATGAAAAGAGTGTAGACTAAGTAGGTAGCTTCACTTGTAACCTCATTGTGATTTATTTCAAAGTTTGACTTTGTAAAGAAATAGTTTGTTTATTGAAATGTGAGCTGTTTAGCCAGCCTAAGTTTACCTTGTTCTATTTAGCCTATTACGGTTTGTTTTATTCTGTATAAAGGAATTCTTTTAATTTTATTTAAACTATTCGTTAATAAAAATGTGTGATGCTGTTATTTAAAGTATGCTACCGTGTTCTTTATTTATTAGGCTACAGTTCGTTGAACTTCGCTCATTTATTTTTTGTTCTTTTTTTATTTAAATAGCCTACCCTTTACGGTGTCAGTAATTACTGTGCTGCTAATTTATGATTTGTTTGTTAAAAAATGTTAGGCTACCTTATTAAAAGTATTGCTCTTAGCAGACCTGTGTGTTTTGTATCACTAGTGCAGTGTCTGTTCTTGGAGCATATAAGCCCTGCCCGCATGAGGTGCACCGCTTCCAGCTCGGGCTGTTCTGTAGTTTTTTAAAAGTTTATTAATTCTGAACGTGTCGCGTGTCCATATTGCACCAAAATGCGACATAGCACTCCCTTGGGTCTGCAGCAACACATATGTTCTCCACATAATAAAAATGCAAACAGACAGACAGACGCACAGAGATTCCTGCCTTTATTAGAGAGAAGAATATGTTCAGCCCTTCCCTCTGAAGCTTCGAATATTTGGTGTTGATTACTACCGAAGCTTCGAAGCTCAAAAAATGGTATTCGGACCAGCCCTACTTTGTTCATAAGCACTCCTCAATCACAGATAAATCATTTAGTCACAATCCTATGTTTATGCATCAATTCAAACGCGTCTACTTGCCTTTAATTCACCTATGTGATAGCGTATGCCTTTATCCATATTAGGGATTTCCTGGAACATCCTATGATTTATTAATTCTATGAGTTTTTCACTTATGGATTTACTGCGCGAGGATGTCCTCCGGCGACCAGAATGAAACAGACATTACATTGCATTGGGGACACTCACTAATGCTCACAAAACCTAATTTTGGGTAAAAAATAATACTTCTATGTTTTTCTCCAGTGTAGAGGAGTTTTTTTTTTTTCTCTCTCTCTTTTAGTGGATGCATAACATTTCCTGACAAAAATTAAGAAATTACTGTCAAAGATGTTTATTCACAATTTATTTTATAATAAATCCTTAGCCTCCTGCATGTTAACAGGTAGCTTAATGCCACAGTTTTCTGTAAAATATACTGACAATAATCATCAATAATTATTTAATGTTTTTATTTAGTAATAACAATAGGGCTGCACAATTAATCAAATGCAATTTCCATGCGTATTTTGTCAGTAAAGCCGGTTCTGTAATAGCTGTTTGCGTAGCTTCTCAGTGAACTACGGCTGTGTAGTAAATGCAGCTCCTTCTGAAAGCACGTTAAAATACCATATTTAATAACATGTTTTTACTCCGAACTCACTTCTTAACGTCAGTCGAGTGTTTGAAATAAATCTTTCTGTGAGATGTGGCTTCTTACACAGAATAAGAAGCATATTTCATAGTACATATTTCATAGTATTCTAAGCAGTGATAAAGGCATTGCATTATAAATATTCTTTATTATATGGAAATTATAATAATAAGAACTCAGATAAACCATATATTGTTGTAGTCGTGTGTTTATTAGTCAAGTTGAATCAATGAAAGCAGTTAAATCTTCTGTTTGTTCAGCTGCAGCGATAGGGATCTCCTGGATTTCTTCTGCAGGGTGTATTTGGAGTTTCTCTGGCCTTCGGATGAAGATTTACCACTGATTACAGAACTGTGCTTCACTGAAAGATACACATGACAATTGCAGCTTCGGCCTAATCGCGATTGCGATTTCATTTCGATTTATTGTGCAGTCCTAAATAACAATAATCAGAATTTTTAGTAGTGATACTGATATATAAAAACAACATTTTTGGCCAAATTGACATACAAACAGGCACAACAATCTCTGTGTTCTTTATAATTTTTAGCAAATAAAGAAAAGGTTATATATCAGTATCACTACTAAAAATTCTGATTATTTAGGAGAGGCTTAACAACTGCAGTTTTTAGGGAGTTTGGAAAAGTCCCAGAAAGAAGTGGGGAATTTACCAATTTTAAGAGCTCTGCTTCTAAACAGGAAGTGTGTCAAGGTAGGTTGACGATTTAAGGTTCTGCATTGTTTCTTCCAAAATTTTGCAATCAGTTGCTTAAAAAAAACAGACATAGTAATTTATTTTTGAAATTGTGGTCAAATCTGTCTGACCTCTGCATAACTTGAGGATGTGCTAATCTCCTTTCTGATATTATTGATCTTCTCAGAAAAGGAGGAAGCAAACTCATTGCATTTGCTGTCGGAGAGCATCTCACTGGGAATCTGTCTTGGGGTGTTTGTTAGTCTCTCAACAGTAGCAAAAAGAGTGAGTGTTAAGTTACTGTTTATAAGGTTTGAGAAGAACATATGTCTAGCTTTGCCTAGTTCCATATTGAAAGCATGAAGGCTGTCTTTATAGATGCTATAGTGGATTTCAAGTTTCGTTTTCCGCCACATCCGCTCAGCTTTTCTGCATTATCTTTTCATACTCTGAACTGCTGTTGATTTTCTCCCAGTTTGTGCCATCGATTAGTCTGTCAATCAGTTTTGGCTTGTTCCTCTACTCTTAGTATTAACTGTTGAGATTCTCTAGATTAACAGGACTCATCGGTTGTATGCTGAGGGGGTCCGTGATGACGGTCTGTTGTGTGTTCCGCCTGTTTTGGAAGTCCAGCAAGTAAGAAACGCAATCCTTTGTAGAAGTCTGTGGCAGTTAATGCAGCAGGTAGATTCGACAAGAGGCATTTTCGCTCTCGTCTGTTTGAAAGCAGGCAGCTGTGTTTTCCCGTCTCCGGAATGTAAGCTGCTGGCAGTGGGAGACAAAAGTTACCTTTTTCATAGTATAAAGACATAATCCTCCACCAAGTGATTTACCCATCACAGTTTGATCTCTGTCCAAGTGATAAGGTTCCCCACAACCATCAATTTCCAAATCAGAATGAGAATCCGGCTCCTTAAGCCATGTTTCCGTAAAAGCAAGAAGGCATGCATTGCTTCAACAACGTCATTGTCTGTTTGCACGTATAGCATGACAAATAATTAACTGCACTTGAAGCTTTCATAAAATTAAAAATGAAACACACAAAATGGTATATGGCATCATAATGAAGACAAACTATGTTGAAACGTAATTTTGGAAGGAACGTCAGATGGCATCGCGTGGGGACATAATGACATGAACAGTTAATCGATTTATGTACTATAACATGTAAAACGGGAACATGAAAGGATTATTCTAAAAGCAACTCATGTAAACACCTTAATCATAATACTGTCTTATTCAGAATAAGGTAAATAATTAGATTACTGATAAAAGCTTTTTCCCAGTATGAATTAATATGTGACTCTAAAGGCTTCCTTTACATGTGAAAGCATTTCCACACTAAGGAGAGGTGAAAGACTATTCTGAAGTGTGAATACACACATGCTCATTAAGTTGTCTTTTCTGAGTAAAACTCTCTCCATACTGAGAGCAGCTGAAAGGTTTTATTCCAGTATGAATTTTCATGATTCTTTAGGGTTTCTTTACGTGTGAAAGTGTTTCCACATTCAGAGCAGCTAAAATGCTTTTCTGAGGTGTGAGTGTGCATATGCTCATTAAGTTGTTTTTTGTGTGTGTGTGTGTGTGTGTGAAACTCTTTCCACACTGAGAGCAGGTAAAAGGCTTTATTCCAGCATGAATTAACATGTGATTCTTAATGGTTACTTCACTGTAAAATCGATTCCACACTGAAAGCAGGTGAAAGGCTTTTCTGAGGGATGAATGAGCACATGCTCATTAAGTTGTTTTTTGTGTGTGTGTGTGTGTGTGTGTGTGTGTGTGTGTGTGTGAAACTCTTTCCACACTGAGAGCAGACAAAAGACTTTATTCCAGCATGAATTAACATGTGATTCTTCAGGCTTCTTCTACATGACAAAGTCTATCCACACTGAGAGCAGGTGAAAGGCTTTTCTGAAGTGTGAGTTAGCACATGCTCACTTTGTTTTTTCTGTGTAAAACTCATTCCACACTGAGAGCAGCTGAAAGACCTTTTGACTTCTGTTATTTGAATGCTGCTTTGTGAGCAACTGTTTTCAATTTTGGAGCAACTCACTGATGTTTCTCCAGTGATGACATCATAAGCTTTCTGATCCTGATATTTCTCCTCCACTTCATTCAGATCTTGTTCTTCTTTCACTTTCATCAGGCCTAAAATGAAAACATTAAAGTGATGAAAATCAATTGGGACATTTGGAGAACAAAAGGAACTTAGTTCAACACAACAGCAAGCTGAAAATCTTTTATTTTTTTTTAAGTTTCCATACAGATGACAACACTTTCAAAACGATCCCTGTTCACAAGAATTCATGAAAACTAAAAATGCCATAGCCCATGTGCATACATGTGATGTAAATAAGAGATGTAAATAACTTCATCATATACTGCAGACAACATCACTGATTAAAACTGGAGCTTTTTTAGAGTGCTTACACTCACGCTAGACTGAACTATTATATTATTTGATAATGTAAATGTGTTCTTTGCTTGCTGTATAATTTGTTCGTTGTTTGAATAATTGTGGACATGCGGCGTTATAATTAGAAACTTAAAATGTCTTTTTATTAAACGTGATCAGGTTAAAAACAAATTCAATCTTATTAAAATATTTTGACATAACATGGTACTTGCCTAAAACTTTACAATGTGCGTAGTTAATAGATTACATTAGACTACAGTGGTTTGAGTGCGTTTGAGCGCTGTTGTGCTAATGTGATTGTCGGCGTCTTGAGAAGCGAGAAAGCTTTGTAAAATGGCTCATAAAAAGGACGAGGACATGAATGCTTTTTACAAGTCGGATTTTAAAATTACAATAATATGGCCTGAACACTTCACATGAAAACAAATCTATATCTCTGGTCATTTTAATATCTAACTAATTTAGGGGCGGTTTCCCAGACAGGGTTTAAATTAAACCAAGAGTAGGCTTAATCTAGAATAGTTAATCATGGTTTTAAAAATGGCTTTCTGAAACACAGATTAAGTACAGATTACTAACTCCTGGACTATTGAGTCCTGAATTAAAATAAACTAGATTAATTTAAAACCAACTGTGCTAATCTGAATTAGCACAACAGAGGTTGCCTACAAACATGGAATGAACCAAGAAAACCTTAAAATTGTATGAAACTGAGAAGCAAATCCAAGTAAAACAATAGCAGTTGAAAAAAGACTGCAATAAATAAACAAACAAACAAAGAAGAAAAAATATTACTGAACAAAAGAAAACTTTTTTTAAAGCAAGCAAAGTAAACTGCACACATCAGGTGTTGCATAAAAGAAAAGGAATGCATAGAAATGTCTTTGTAGTTAATTATTGCATAAATTCTTGCAATCAGCTGTTGTGGTCAGTTTTGCAACATTTTTATTATTATTATAATTTCATACATAAAGCAGCTGTTTTAGAGAGAGAGAGAGAAAGAGAGTGTAAAGATCAGAATTATATTGGCACCCTAAAAAAATATAATCAAAGACGGTTGTGAAAATAAACCTGTATTTTCTGACCTTTTGATCTTAAAAAAAAAGAAAAAAAAAAAAGATTATAGTTGTAATGGGCAGCAACAGATTGTTGAGCTTCACAAAATATGAAGTCAAGAAAATAGCACAAAACAAAGTCAAAAAGAAAACAAAATGCAAGAAAAGAGCTAAAGCACTGAACATTTCCATTTCTACGAGGGCTGCACGATAAATCACGATAATATCACACTCGCGATGAGGCAAAAGCTATGATAAGTCCATGGGCATCTTGTCAGTGAAGCACGGTTCTGTGATCAGCAGTAAATCTCCATCTGAAGGCCAGAGAAACGTCTCGGTTACGTACGTAACCCTCGTTCCCTGATGGAGGGAACGGAGACGTTATGTCGTGACGACATAGGGGATTTACTTGGAAGCCCCAATCATCTCTGACTTTAAGAGAAAACGCCAATGAATATTGGCTAGTGGATTTTGCATACCTGAGCCACACCCAGCCCTCGCGGGTATAAATAGGCGGCAGGTGCATCCACTCATTAGGTTTTACGCTGAGGAGCCGAGAACGAGTCCCTGGCAACCAGCGATGGTTCAAGATTGTGGCATGGGGACATAACGTCTCCGTTCCCTCCATCAGGGAACGAGGGTTACGTACGTAACCGAGACGTTCCCTATCTGTCGCTCACTACGAGTTATGTCGTGACGACATAGGGGTCCTATGGAAAGCGCCACAACCTGAACCCCGTCACAACCTTGTGGCATGCAGATGCTGACAAGCGAGCGTGTAACAGACAAATGCCATGCAAAGGTCGCAACCTTCCCATCGCCCCAGCGCAAATTCGCTAACCTTGGTGCCCGCAGGGACCACTGAGTACATCGCTGCTGGAGATAGCCAAGCCGCTGTTCCTTTTCCCACAGAAGTCGGAAGGGATTTCGACCTTCAATGAAAGATAGCTTCAAGTCTTTCCTATTTGTTGTTACAGCTTGGCAGTAACGACGAGGAAGCGAGCCTTCCGGAGAAGGGCGCTACGGAGGCCACATCCTGCCCGAAGGGAGGTAACATGTGGAGACACTGATATGGACTGACCCAGGTCTGGGGCAGTACTACATACGACTGGACCCTGGGGCAGATCCTACCTAGGGTAGGGAGGAGAGCTGCCAGCAGGGCCTGACAGAGGCTCTGTCAAGGGAAGTCACGGGTTTACTGTGAGGGAAACCTTACCGTGGAAGAATACACATATGGGATTACCCGAAGGGAATCAAGCCATACGGACACCTAGCCCAGTACAGGGGCTGACCGGAGACCCGGGCGAGCTAACACCAGTACTGGGCCTGGCGTCAGACTGCTCCGCCCAGTCTGACTGCCGGGGGTGCTGGAGGAACTCCACCAGGGTTCGCCGTCCGGGGAACTGAACTGGTGGAGGAAAAAGGCGCTCGTATCCCCGGGTGAGGGGGAATGGCGCAGCAAGCGTGACACCGGCCAGCTCTTCCCGCCACTTACCTGTTACCCAACACACGGGAAGAAACTGGCTCAACGCGGAGACTGTAGAATCTCGCGAAGGTGTTCGGTGTCGCCCAGCCCGCAGCTCTACAGATGTCTGCCAGAGAGGTGCCGTGCGCCAGCGCATAGGAGGAGGCAACACTCCGTGGAGTGAGCCCTCACCCCCAGGGGGCACGGCTCGCCTTGAGATTGGTACGCCAAGGCGATGGCATCCACTATCCAGTGGGCCAACCTCTGCTTGGAGACAGCCTTCCCTTTCTGCTGACCTCCGTGGCAAACAAAGAGCTGCTCAGAGCTTCTAAAGCTCCGGGTGCGGTCCACGTATATGCGCAGTGCTCTTACGGGACACAGCAACGCCAAGGCTGGATCTGCCTCCTCCGAGGGCAGTGCTTGCAGGTTCACCACCTGATCGCGGAAGGGCGTGGTGGGAACCTTAGGCACGTATCCAGGCCGGGGTCTCAGGACAACGTGAGAGTAGGCCGGCCCGAACACAAGGCACTCTTCGCTCACCGAAAATGCTTGGAGGTCCCCGACCCTCTTGATGGAAGTGAGCGCGGTCAGGAGCGCTGTCTTAGCTGACAGAAATTTCAGCTCGACTGAGTCCAGCTGCTCAAAGGGACCCCTCTGAAGTCCAGCCAGGACGACAGAAAGATCCCAGGAGGGCATCAGGGGTGACCTAGGAGGATTTAACCTTCTGGCACCCCTCAGGAACCTCACGATGAGTTCGTGCTTTCCCAGGGACCGGCCGTCCACTGTATCGTGATGGGCCGCAATAGCAGCCACATACACTTTCAAGGTGGAGTGTGACAGCCTACGCTCCAACCTTTCTTGCAGGAAAGAAAGCACTATTCCAATCGTGCACCTTCGGGGGTCTTCTCGACGAGAAGAACACCAGTTCGCGAACAGACTCCACTTCAGTGCATAGGCTCTCTTGAAGGAGCTCTAGCCTGAGTGATGGTCTCTACCACAGCCCGTGGTAGACCACTCAAGTCTGCCGCGTCCCGTCCAGGAGCCACACATGGAGGTTCCGCAGATCTGGACGCGGGTGCCATATGGTGCCGAGCCCCTGAGAAAGGAGTTCCTTCCTCAGAGGAATGCACCAGGGAGGGGCTGTCGCGAGGAGTATGAGTTCGGGAAACCAGGTCCGGGTGGGCCAGTACGGCGCGACCAACAGGACCTGCTCCTCGTCCTCCCTGACCTTGCACAGTGTCTGTGCAAGCAGGCTCACTGGGGGAACGCATACTTGCGTAGAGCCCGAGGCCAGCTGTGTGCCAGTGCGTCTGTGCCGAGGGGGCCCTCGGTCAGGAAAAAGTACAGCTGGCAGTGGGAGGACTCGCGGGAAGCAAACAGGTCTACCTGAGCTTCCCCGAATCGACTCCAGATCAGCCGGATCGTCTCGGGATGGAGTCGCCATTCTCCGGGGAACGTGAGCTGTCGTGAGAGCGCATCGGCTGCACGATTGAGCTCCCCCGGAATGTGGACACGCAACGATTTGAGCTGCGTGTGACTCCAGAGGAGGAGATGGCGGGCGAGCTGTGACATGCGACGAGATCGTAGACCTCCCAACCGGTTGATGTACGAGATAGCCGCAGTGTTGTCTGTACGGACCAACACGTGCTTGCCTAGAAGCAGTGGCCGGAACTGCTGCAAGGCAAGGTGCACTGCCCACAGCTCCAGGCAGTTGATGTGCCAAAGCAGTCGAGGCCCTGTCCAGAGCCCCGAGGCTGCCTGCCCGTTGCATGTAGCGCCCCAACCCGTGCTGGAGGCATCTGTTGTGACAACAACATGCCGGGACACTTGTTCTAGGGGCACCCTGGCCCGTAGAAAGGCAAGGTCCGTCCAGGGGCTGAAGGAGCGGCGACACTCCTGTGTGATGTTCACACAAAGTGTACCGCGGCGCCATGCCCATCTCGGGACTCGGGAGTGTAACCAGTGCTGAAGTGGTCTCATATGAAGCAATCCGAGCGGCGAGACTGCGGCTACGGATGCCATATGCCCCAGGAGCCTCTGAAAAGGGTTTCAGTGGTACCACCGTCCTGCCTCTGAAGGAACTCAGGCAGTTCAGCACGGACTGGGCACGCTCGTTAGTGAGACGCGCCATCATACTCACCGAGTCTAACTCCACACCGAGAAAAGAGATTCTCTGCATGAGGGAGAGCTTGCTCTTTTCTCAGTTGACCTGAAGCCCCAGCTGGCTAAGTGCCGGAGCACTGGGTCCCTGTCATCACACAACTGTTCTCGCACGCGGGCCATGCTCGAGATAGTTGAGGATCCTGATGCCCACTTCCCATAGCGGGGCAAGAGCGCCCTCCGTGACTTTCGTAAAGACACGGGGGGACAGGGACAGCCAGAAGGGGAGAACACTGTACTTCCCTGCCTGACCCTCGAACGCAAACAGTAGAAACGACCTGTGTCGAGGCCATATCGAGACACGAAAGTAAGCGTCCTTCAGGTCGACCGCTGCAAACCAATCCTGGGGCTAGGTGCATCCAGGATTGGCCAAAGGCCAATCCTGGATGCATCTGGGTACGATGAGGTAGGGGCTGTAAAACCCTTGCCTCATCTCGGCTGGAGGGACCGGCTCGATTGCATCCTTTGCCAGGAGGACAGCAATCCCCTCACGCAAGACAGGTGCGTCTCGGTCTGCCACCGAAATCTCGAGAACGCCGCTGAACTTGGGAGGTTGCCTGGCGAACTGAATCGCATAGCCGAGTCGGATTGTGCGAATGAGCCAGCGGGACGGGTTGTGCAGCGCAAGTCACGCCCCCAAACTCCGTGCGAGTGGCACCAAGGGAACAATCGACATACCCGCGGTGGTGCAGCGGCAGGGAGTTGAGCTGGATAGCCCAGAAGGCATCGCGTTCTGACCAATCACAGCAGAACTCCCCGCATCCCCGGAGGGACTGGCCAGAGATGCGTGGAGAGGCATTGCGTCTCCCAACCGCAACTTCTTGGCTACTGGCAAAAGAGAGGGGGCTCGTGGGCGACAGTGAGGAGGCATCGCGTCGCTCATTGTCGACCCGCGAGCCTGAGGACCCGGAGGAAAAGGAAATTGCTCTTTCTTTGACAATGTGGGTACAGCTGGCCCTTGAGCCAGCGGCGGAACAGAAACAGAAGATTCTCCACCCGGCCCTCCTCCGGGGGAAGGAGCGGCGCTGTCCTCGCCATCTCCCAAGAAAGAGCAGCTTCCCACATCTCCGGGTTGCCTGTGTCAGGGCCGCTTTGTCACCTTCCTGGCTGACTTAGGGGCCGGCTGGGACACAGGGGGCGCTGTGCTCCTGCGAGAGGCTCAACGCACCGGCCTAGGTGTTACCTCAGCACGGGGCGGAGCGGCTCTGGGGGACACAGGAGGGCGCCCACGGCGACAAGCAGACCGGGGCTTGCCCTGCAGCGGAGCGGTGGCAGATGACGCATCACGCCGGGGCAAGATGTGTTGGATGGCCTCGGTCTGCCTCTGTACTGCCGAGAACTGCTGGGCACAGTCCTCGACAGTGTCGCCGAACAGTCCAGCCTGGGAGACAGGAGTGTCGAAAGCCCACTGTCGACATCGCTCGTCTCAGCAGGGCTGAACCATAGATGGCGCTCTTGGACCACAAGTGTGGACATCGCCTTCCCGAGGGACTGCACTGTGACTTCCGTTGCCCGTAGGGCACGGTCAGTCGTCGAGCACAGGTCCTGCTTCAACCTCGGGTTGGTACTACCCTCGTGCATTTTAATGCCTTGGCTTGGTGTACTCGCAGGATAGCCATGGCATGCCGAGCAGAGGCAGCTTGGCCCGCAGCACTGTAAGCTTTGACCGCGAGAGCGGTCGTCAGCTTACAGGCTTTGGACGGGAGACGAGGACGATTCCGCCAAGTGGCGGCGTTTTGCAGGCACAGGTGCACCGCAACTGCCCTCTCCACCTGGGGAATGTCAACGTACCCCTTAGCCGCCCCGCCATCGAGGGTAGCGAGGATGGGGGAGACAAACGAGCCGCTTCTGGCCGTAAAAAGGGGCCGTCCACAACTTCATCAGCTCCTCGTGCACTTCCGGGAAGAAAGGGACCAGGGCAGGGCGTGGTCGCGAGCCACGGCCCATGCCGAGGAGCCAATCATCTCACCGCGAGGACTCGGGCTGAGAGGTGTGCACGCCTCCAGCCCGATGCTCGCGGCGGCCCGGGAAAGCACGGCCGTCAACTCTGGGTCCGATTCGGCGGCTGCCGCGACCCCCGAGGGGGGCAGCCCCGCCGAATCTTCATCCTCAGAGGACGATTGCCCATCCCCCGATGCAGCTATCGACATCTGATCCTCTATCGGCGCGCCGTAAGACGGCACAGCTGAATCACCGGCGAGCCGCACAGAACAGCTGCTGCGGGAGGAGTGAAAGGTCCGTGGGGACTGGCCCGGCGGAAAAGCTCTCACTGTAATCCTCAGATCGCCCAGAGCACTAGCCGATGGTTCTCTGCTCGTAGCAGAGAAGCCAGCGCGGGTAGTGACAGAGGGAGCCTCTCTCATCCCCGTGAGGAGAGAGAGGCGCGATCGCAGCGCTGTCATGGTTACACGCTCAAAACGAGCGCATAAACCATCCACGATCGCAGCTTCAGCGTGCTGGATGCCCAGACACTGAAGACAACGATCGTGGCTGTCGACGGAGGATAGGAAACGACCGCAACCAAGAGGACATGGCCGGAACGGCGTCTTTAAAAAGACGCGAACCGACCGTGATTTGCTCTTTTAGGAAATTGCTCTTTTAGTTGAAGTGCCCAGGGGAATCGCTGCAGACAGGGACACCGCTGTTCGCACCGTAACGCCAACCAGAACAGCTTCCAGACAGATGATGAAAGGCTTTGTGGAGATCAACACGTTCATCCACTCGGCTCCGAAGCAAAAATCTAATGAGTGGATGCACCTGCCGCCTATTTATACCCGCGAGGGCTGGGTGTGGCTCAGGTATGCAAAATCCACTAGCCAATATTCATTGGCGTTTTCTCTTAAAGTCAGAGATGATTGGGGCTTCCAAGTAAATCCCCTATGTCGTCACGACATAACTCGTAGTGAGCGACAGATAGGGAACTCCAAATACGCCCCGCAGAAGAAACCCAGGAGATTCCTATAGCGCTAGCTGAATAAACCGAAGATTTAACTGCTTTCATTGATACAACGTGACTAATAAACACACGACTGTGACAATATATGATTTATCTGACTTCTTATTATAATTATTATTATAATTTTCATTATAATAAAGCATATAATAATGCAATGCTAATTGACAGTCTTTATCACTGCTTAGAATACTATGAAATATGTTGCGTGCCTTATTCTGTGTAAGAGGCCACATCATCTCACAGAAGGATTTATTTCAAACACTCGACGTTATGAAGTGAGTTTGTTGTAAAAACGTTATTAAATGTGGTGTTTTCACATGCTTTCAGAGGGAGCAGCATGTACTACACAGAGCCATAGTTCACTGACAAGCTACGCAAACAACTTTATTATCGTAGCACGATTTCATAATATCGATGTATAATATCGATGAAATTGTCTGCGATTATGAACATGGTTTTGCACAGCTTCTCAGTGAACTATGGCTCTGTGTAGTAAATACTACTCCTTCTGAAAGCACGAACGTAATGACGATTACTACTGATTACAACCGGCTTTACTGACAAGATGTGCATGAATATCGCATGTGATTTATCATGCAGCCCTAATTTCCACCATTAGGACAATAATGGAGTTCCAATCAACAGGAAATATTACAAATCTGCCTACAGTATATTGTTTGTGTCTAAATTGTATTAATGCAATGTGAGGAAGATAGTTTAAGCGGCCAAAGACTCTCCAAGGATCACAGCAGGAGAATTGCAGAAAATAGTTGAGTCTTGGGGTCAGAAAGCCTCATTATGGGCTAATGGGCCGTGGTTGGATCTTCCAACAGAACAATGATCCAAAACGACCATCAAAATCAACACAAAAATGGGTCACTGAACACAAAATGAAGGTTCTGCCATGGCCGCCCCAGTTCCCAGACCTGAACCCTATAGAAAACTGAAGAGGAGAGAGTATCAACATGGAGCTGTGAATCTGAAGGGTCTGGAGTGATCTATATGAAATGAATGGTCTCTGATATAAAAACTGGATGAGTAATTTCTTACTGCTAAATTCTAAAAAAACAGAGGTGTTAACCCCCTGGGGTCTGAGGTGATTTTGGGGCCCTTGAGATGTTTTGACATGCCCTGATATTTGTGCTTATTTCAGCTACTTAAAACATACTATTGACCAACATGTAATTTGTTTGTATTCATCACAAACTGTGCTACAATAATATGTGACCCTGAGGGATGTACATGTTTGCATTTTTTTAGAAAAAAAATATTATGCGTGGTGAGTAAGTTTTGGGGGGAAAAATGTAGCTGAAATAAGGCCATAAAACCCACACTAAATAGTTCTGAATAAGACTTTTGAGTAATTAGTCTTGTAGGCTAGAATATTTACTTCAAAATTATGTGAAAATCATTCTGCTTACTCATTCACAGAAAACAATATATTGATTTAAATTTTTAAAGACATGTTTTGTGATTGAAAGCCAATATGCGAGGGAGTGGCAATGGCCCTGAATATTAAGTGATTCTCCCCTGAGAGACAAAGGGCCCTCGCCTAATGGCCCCTAATGGCCCATCAGTGTGACTGTGACTTTGAGGCAGGTAAGACAGAATGGGAGGAGACTGAAAAAATGGGTTGTTTAAATTATTTGTATTTTATTTACAACACAGTATAATCAAAACATACATAATGAAGGTCAAAGACACATTGTGCACACTGACCACAGAGATGTGAACAGACTTTGAGTCATTCCTGCAACAGATTCTGTCCAACAAGTGAAACAAGTAAATCATACCTGATATTTACGTGTGTTATGTAAGTGTTTCTGCTTCTTTCCATGGATTCAAGAAGAAAAAAACATAATCAGTAGTCAAGGAGCTTGTTTTACCATAGAGTATCAGTGTAGTTGAACATCTGATGTTGGTACAGCGCTCTCAGAGGAAAACAGTTTGAAGAAAGTCATCAGGATTCATCTGTGGTTCAGGTATCTGATTCACTAAAATACAAACAACCAAAAAACAACAACAACAAAAAAAAAAACATTTGTGAGCATGTTAATATCAGGAGCATCTGTAGGTTTTGTAGCCATAGACTCACGCATGCTTTGTATTATCATAAAAAAAAGACATTTTATATCTGAGAAACTAATTATTATTGTTTAGCATGTGATTAAAATCTATTTCTGAACAGAGTAGGCTATTAATAATAAACATGTTCTAAACATACTTAGACTCGTAGCATTGATCATGTTACAGTGTACACTCATATTACTTTTATTGTTTTATATAGAGCATGAAAACATCATTGCGCCGTAATCAATTTAAATACAATGAATTGCCTTTCATATTCAAAATGTTTTACTCGATTTCAAACATTGTAGTCAGGAATTATAGTTTGGGAAAAACCCAACTATGATTTTGTTGTCATAAAGCCTAGTATGTATGGTTTTATAGTAGCCTATGATATGATTCTGTAGCCATAGACTTACGCATGCTTTGTACTATAAAAAGGATATTTTACATCTGAGAAACTAATTATTATTGTTTAGCATGTTATTAAAATCTATTTGTGAACAGAGTATTAATAATAAACATGGTCTAAACATTCTTAGATGCCTAGCATTCATCATGTTGTAGTTTGGGAACAACCTAACTAGTAAATGTGTTCTTGTTTATGTCACAATAACACGTTAACTAACGCAAAAAAGAAACATTACTTACTCGTCAGATTGATCTCCTCTACTCGATGAAATCTTGTTCTTCTTTTGAGGGAAATCCAGTCTTTACTCAGCGCGTCTTCTTGCAGAAACGGACAGTAGCCGCGATGAACGAACTCCTCACGCTTTGTTTATGTTGGGCGTCTCCATGCGCACATGTCTCACGTGGATATTTACATATGAACGGCGCGAGCCGCGAGGGGGTGGGATCGCATTAAAGATAATGATTTAGATGGGAAAAACTGAACATCGTGTTGGTTTCATACGGATTACTTTATCACAGAATATTTGTTTTCGATAAGACTTACTTCATTTAAAAGTAGACACTTCAAGCTTTCTACAGATATAACTCCCATGTCTCCGTGTTGAGATTTCGCCGAGTTACAGTTCATTTTAGTGACGCGTTTCTAAAAGCAGCTCGCGGAGACGGCGAAGACAGAGAGCGCACCCTGTTTGTTTTCTTTATTTTCCAAAACCACAACATTTTGTTTTTATTGTGAGTGTACCCGAAAAAAATAGATACTTCAAAGTTTCAATTGATGTATAACACTTATCTGTATGACCAAAATCGACGGAGTATTTTTAGTGTCTTTCACAATGATAAGAAAAAAAATGAGCCCGTCTCAGGGTTAATTATCGGACCTAAAACCTCTGCATGTAATAACCTAGAACACTGTCTAGTACTTGATGGCTGCTCTGTAAATTCTTTGTCATCAGTTAGGAACCTAGGTGTGCTATTTGATAGCAATCTATCCTTTGACAGCCACGTTTCTAGCATTTGTAAAACTGCATTTTTTCATCTTAAAAATATATCTAAATTGAGACATATGCTCTCAGTGTCAAATGCAGAAATGTTAATTCATGCGTTTATGACCTCAAGGTTAGATTATTGTAATGCTTTATTGGGTGGTTGTTCTGCATGCTTCTTAAACTCCAGCTGGTCCAAAATGCAGCAGCTAGAGTTCTTACTAGAACCAGGAAGTATGACTATATTAGCCCGGTTCTGTCAACACTGCTCTGGCTCCTTGTTAAACATCGTTTACATTTTAAAATTGTGCTAATTACTTATAAAGTCCTGAATGGTTTGGCACCTCAGTATTTGAGTGAGCTCTTTTCGCATTATAGTCCTCCTGGTCTGCTGCGTTCTCAAAACTCTGGCCATTTGATAATACCTAGAATATCAAAATCGACTGCGGGCGGCAGATCCTTTTCCTATTTAGCGCCCAAACTCTGGAACAATCTACCTAACACTGTTCGGGAGGCAGACACACTCTGTCAGGTTAAATCTAGATTAAAGACACATCTCTTTAACCTGGCTTACACATAACACACTAATACACTTCTATTATTCAAATCCATTAAAGGATTGTTAGGCTGCATTAATTAGGGCAACCGGAACCGGGAACACTTCCCATAACACCCGATGTACCCGTTACATCGTAAGAAGAATGGCATCTACGCTAATATTAGACTGTTTCTTATTCCGAGATCACCGTAGACACCAGATCCAGTCTGTATCCAGATCAGATGGTGGATCAGCACCTAGAGATGACCTCTACAGCCCTGAATGTCAGCAGAGACCAGGACTCCTAGATGAGCCCCAGAGACATATCCACAGTGAAGACCTTGTCACCAAGACAGCCATCGGGACAAGACCTCGGGAACCAGATAAGTAAGTATTAGGGGTGCTCGGATCAGGATTTTTGAGGCCGATCACCGATCGCCAATCACAGAAGGCAGTATCTGCTGATCCGATCACCGATACCGATCTTTTTAAAGCCTTATTTTTTATGATGTAGAATTTTTTATAGTGATGATTCAATCAAAGATTTTAGACATTTATTCAGGGCCTGAATTTAACTTTTGAAAATGAATTCCCCCTCTAAGGTGACTTGTGAGGGGGATTTTTTAATTTTTTTTATTTGAGGGGTGGAGGGGGGCATTTTTTAGACATTTTTTTCAAAAATATATGTTTGTGTAGCATTTGGACCAATCAGACACACAGC
Organism: Spinibarbus caldwelli; assembly: GCA_039654775.1. Lineage (NCBI taxonomy): Eukaryota > Metazoa > Chordata > Actinopteri > Cypriniformes > Cyprinidae > Spinibarbus > Spinibarbus caldwelli. The sequence continues at coordinate 34,506,630 of CM077242.1, forward strand.
TATTTGTTATATTTAACAATCTCTAACGCCCCTCACTCTACCAAAGGGCCAACTATGAGGGTCTATGGACCCTTCCCCCTGAAAGAGCACCCTAAAGGGCTCAGTTACCAGGACAACCATCTGATAAGACCGTTTCATTGCTCAAAATATGTGAGATGTGACGTGCTGTAAGAACAGACCCTTCTGAAACCCACACAATGCCCATAAAAACATAACTTTCCTCCTTGTCATTCATAGACAAACCTATCTATGAATAAACATGCATCTTAGGACATTGTGTGTATGATTTTAACTGTCTTGTATAGTGTCTCTTGCATTGTATTTTGTTTTATGCATGCTTTATGAGTGAAGTACTAGTTAATGTAACCCCACCTATATCGTGTCTCCTACCAAATTAATGTTCATTTCATGACCCACACTTTGGTGTACACCACCTCCTCACAGAATGTCATGTGTGTTTGTAATTTAATCAAAGTATAGACTGCCAGAGTCATTCGAACCATGCTCTCAGACAAAGTGTCATAAGAGTTCTTCTAAGGGAGTTCGTCCTCACTCAACCCTGGAATTCACCATCATGGAGACATTTCTCTCTCTCCGCTTCCGGCAGTCTGCACCTTCATCTCTGGATTGCGGCCTGCAGTTCCACTGCGGCCCACAGGGCCATCAGGCCCCATTTTACACCCCGCCATGTGCTTACTTAGGAAAGAGGACTCTCTCAATCACAACAGAGTCAAGAACAACCTCGGAGTTTCAAGAGATTGCAACTTCAGCCATCGAATGGAACCATCCAGACCTTCTTCAGAGGCTTCACGAGACTCTTGTTCCACAACCAAGTCAAATGCAAGTATAGTTCCTTTCACCACACAGAAGTTGGTTGTAAGCTATCGTATACTGTGCTTTGAATTAGAGACTGATGGTTCTTTCAGATGGTCAACTCGGCTTCATCGCCCCTGTTTCTGTCCGGTTTCATTCATCCAGTCTCACTTACCCTTCCCATGTACCACGTATGTGTGATTTGTGTGTGTGTGTGTGCATGTGCTTGTTTAGACTAGTTACTGTGATTTAATTAATAAAACTTTGTGCACAATACATATGAGTATTTGTTTCTGATTCCCTGCTTGCAACAAAGTCATTTTAACAATTTTGATCTTGTTACATGCTCTGAGTAGTACTGTACCTTAAAAGGATCATTTCCCTTACCCGGGAAATTAAGATCTCTTTGAATTCATAAATAATCAATACTGAGCATTCGCTAGATGACCTAGTCAATTGATTGTACTGTAAATTCTGTTTATCAAGCTAATTCTATTAACTTAACCAAATATTATAATTATAACGATTATTAATATTCCCCCTTTGAGCTAATTTGCTACATTTGTCTCACCTAAATGTTTGATCATGCACTGCATTTTTATTTTGACAATCGTGCAATTGTTGCACAATAGCTTACACACAGCATAAGCCTGATTTCATTAACTATATGTGAGGCGGCCTACACCAGGTTCACACAGACTCCGTTTGCAGTGCGTATGTGATCCATGTGTGGTACGTAAGCGGTGCAGAAGCAGCACTGACTGTGCTTTCACATGGGAGTCTGCTCCTGATCCGTCGCTGTTTACTACAGACATAACATTTATCCATTATTTTGATTTCAAATCCAAATATTGTTACTTAAAATGCTTTTTCAGCATTGTGATTCTTTTTTACAGTCCAGCAATACAATCTTTCATATATGTGTTTAAACGCAATAAATATAAGAAACACATTATTCAATGCTTTTTACTTTTGCATTTACTTCTAGATTGATATAAGTTGCTCGAGCAGCTGGCAAAATATTTATACTACTTTTCTTGCATTATCACAAACATTCAAAATTAAAACTTACCATTGACAGAAACAGTCAACTCTACTGCCTTTTCTTTAGCATTTAAATCTTTATTACAAGCAATCCTGCGGTTCATAAAGAACTTTGTTTTCCTATACCTCCACGATTGCCATCTATTATTGCCTTGTTTATCTAAAAGTGCTCTTTTCCTTTAAACCTAGCCAAAAAGCCATAGCCTATGTGTTGACTGTGAAACAGTCTTTAAAGATATGCATTTATGGTGTAATTACTACATTTTCGTGTCAATCCATGTTCACATTTACCACAAACAATGCGCTATTACTTTAATTCAGCACATGCAGCGGAAACGATCGCTGCACTGCTGCAGACGCATCGCTCCTGGAACGCACTGCCGGACCGCAACCGTGTGTGCAGTGTGAACGTTTTAAACCGTTAACATGAGCGCGGAAAAAATACACACCATACGCACTGCAAATGGAGTAATGTGAACCTGGCATTATGTATGTGCATGAGTGCACCGTCTCCAGGAGAGTGCGCGAGCGCTGAATGGTTTAAACACTGGCAAGAATTAAAAAGTAATGCTATTTATAAACTTCAGTGACAACGCGACACTGCCTCGATTCCGCAAGTGACAATTCCTTTGTCAACTGTGCAGCTCGCTTATAGTGCAGACGTGATTTGATTTGAAGCCATTTGCGCATTTTGAGAGAGAGAGAGCGGGAGCGCGTGGTGATTCACTCACGCTGTTTGTGAAATTACAGTGGGGAAAAAAATTATTTGATCCCCTGCTGGTTTTGTACGTTTGCCCACTGACAAAGAAATGATCTATAATCTATATTTTGATTATAACTTTAATGGTATGTTTATTTTAACAGTGAGAGACAGAATAAAAAAAATAAATAAATAAATAAATAAAATCTAGAAAAAACTCATTTCAAAAAAGTTATAAATTGATTTGCATTTTAATGAATGAAATAAGTATTTGACCCCTTTGCATAGCATGACTTAGTACTTGGTGGCAAAACCCTTGTTGGTAATCACAGAGGTCAGACATTTCTTGTAGTTGGCCACCAGGTTTGCACACATCTCAGGAGGGATTTTGTTTAAGGCTTCGAGGCTGACATTTGGCAACTCGAACCTTCAGCTCCCTTCACAGATTTTCTATGGGATTAAGGTTTGGAGACTGGCTAGGCCACTGCAAGACCTTAATGTGCTTCTTCTTGAGCCACTCCTTTGTTGTCTTGGCCGTGTGTTTTGGGTCACTGTCATGCTGGAATACCCATCCACGACCCATTTTCAATGCCCTGGCCAGCTTCAATGCCCTGGCCCTGACGGTACATGGCCCCGTCCATCGTCCCTTTGATGCGGTGCAGTTGTCCTGTCCCCTTAGCAGAATAACACCCCCAAAGCATAATGTTTCCACCTCCATGTTTGACAGTGGGGATGGTGTTCTTGGGGTCATAGGCAGTATTTCTCCTGCTCCAAACACATAGAGTTGAGTTGATGCCAAAGAGTTGGATTTTGGTCTCATCTGACCACAACACTTTCACCCAGTTCTCCTCTGAATCATTGGCAAACTTCAGACGGGCTGTACATGTGCTTTATTGAGTAGGGGGGCCTTGCGGGCGCTGCAGGATTTCAGTCCTTCACGGCGTAGTGTGTTACCAATTGTTTTCTTGGTGACTATGGTCCCAGCTGCCTTGAGATCATTGACAAGATCCTCCCGTGTAGTTCTGGGCTGATTCCTCACCGTTCTCATGATCATTGAAACTCCTCGAGGTGAGATCTCGCATGGAGCCCCAGACCGAGGGAGATTGACAGTTATTTTGTGTTTCTTCCATTTGCGAATAATCGCACCAACTGTTGTCACCTTCTCACCAAGCTGCTTGGCGATGGTCTTGTAGCCCATTCCAGCCTTGTGTAGGTCTACAATCTTGTCACTGACATCCTTGGACAGCTCTTTGGTCTTGGCCATGGTGGAGAGTTTGGAATCTGATTGATTGATTGCTTCTGTGGACAGGTGTCTTTTATACAGGTAACAAGCTGAGATTACTCCCTTTAAGAGAGTACTCCTAATCTCAGCTCCTTACCTGTATAAAAGACACCTGGGAGCCACAAATCTTGCTGATTGATAGGGGATCAAATACTTGAGTCATTAAAATGCAAATAAATTTATAACTTTTTTTATATGCGTTTTTCTGGATTTTTTGTTGTTATTCTGTCTCTCACTGTTAAAATAAACCTACCATTAAAATTATAGACTGGCCATTTCTTTGTCAGTGGGCAAACGTACAAAATCAGCAGGGGATCAAATTTTATTTTATTTTTTTTCCCACTGTATTCAAATTACTTTATAAGTTATTTAATGAAGAAATATGAATCGTACCTCACCTTCAGCATTATAATTATTTCACCCGCGCCAAGACTGAGACGGTGCCGCTGCATGTCGGGCTAGACCTCTCACGGCAGGTGCGTCATCAACTAGAGATCGTTTTTTTGAGATCGGTCTTTTTAAAGACCGCCGATCAAACATCCCAAAGCGATTATCGGTCGATAGTGATCAGTAGCCGATCAATCGGAGCACCCATACTAAGCATCCTGTGGATGATCGAGGGGCACAAGGAGAATCTAGGCCCCGATATCCTTCAAACGTAGTTTGTTTTCGTTCTTCGTATGGGGACAAAAAGAAGTTCGAAAAGGCTGAGCGACGGTATACTGTTTTCGAACATTCTGACACCCCCGCGCTGCTGGAGGCGGAGTGTAGATTAATGTAAACGTGTCGTGCGTATGCCCTAAACACAACAACAATACAATGATGGTGTATCTAGGTCCTTTATTAAACTGGATAAATTATTACACTTTTTTATATTTTATGTGGTGTCATGATTTGATAAAAACAAAGGTTTATGAATGTATGTTCTTTTGGCATTTCATTTATTGTATACCTTTTAAATTCGCTTATTGAAAGAACACCCTGCAGCACCCTCAGCACCTCTATTTCCCGTGGCCATGAAAAACACTGTATTAAGCTGACAGGCCAGTAGATGGCAATGTCATTTTTCAAGATTCAAGATTTTTATTTGTCACATACATGATTATATAGTATGGAAGCCCGTTTCCGCCACTTTAAGAAAAAATATAATTCTGTAAGTCATAATAATGAGATACTTTCTCATAATTATGACTTAGTATCTCGCTATATTGAGAAACTTTCTCGTAATAATGACTTAGTTTCTCATTATTATGACTTAGTTTCTCATAATAATGAGAAACTTTCTCGTAATAATGAGAAAATTTCTCGTAATAATGAGAAAATTTCTTGTAATAATGACTTAGTTTCTCATTATTATGACTTAGTTTCTCATAATAATGAGAAAGTAGTTTCTCATAATAATGAGAAACTTTCTCGTAATAATGAGAAACCTTCTCGTAATAATGAGAAAATTTCTCGTAATAATGAGAAACTTTCTCGTAATAATGAGAAAAATTCTCGTAATAATCAGAAAATTTCTCATAATAATGACTTAGTTTCTCATAATAATGACTTAATATCTCGTTATATTGAGAAACTTTCTCGTAATAATGACTTAGTTTCTTGTAATAATGAGAAACTTTCTCGTAATAATGAGAAACTTTCTTGTAATAATGACTTAGTTTCTCATAATAATGAGAAAATTTCTTGTAATAATGAGAAAATTTCTCGTAATGAGAATTTCTCATAATAAAGACTTAGTTTCTCATAATAATGACTTAATATCTTGTTATATTGAGAAACTTTCTCGTAATAATGACTTAGTTTCTCATTATTATGACTTATTTTCTCATAATAATGAAAAACTTTCTCGTAATAATGAGAAACTTTCTCGTAATAATGAGAAACTTCTCGAAATAATGAGAAACTTCTCGAAATAATGAGAAACTTTCTCGAAATAATGACTTAATCCACACACAAAAAAAAAGACAATCTACGCATGCGCAACACAAGAGTGATGGCACGCTAGTGACATCTGTTGGTCAAAGCCATGCAGGAACACCGGAAACATTGCTTGTTCTGTAATCTAAAGTGTATAATAATTATATAATCTGTCATTAAATAACGATTTCAGATAAATGATCTGCATTTAGTCTTTTGTTAATTTGTAGCACTTACCAAGTTATTCTGCCAGAAAAGTATGGCCATTACACATATAAACTTAATTTATAGATGTTTATTTCGATGATTTATTAGTTTTATTAGCTGTCCCTTTCATGCATCACATGCATACAATGTTCATACAGTAAGCCATCTCATTTCAAAAGCACAAAGCATCTTTGTTCGTTACCACGGCAACCGCTTGATCTTCAGCGTCCCGCTTCTTGCAGGACAAACGCTTAACGTGAAAAATGCTTAACGTGGCTTGAAGTACAAAGACAGATTGAACCAAATTCAGTACACAACTTAATGATCATGCATATTGTATATACAGGCATTCAGGTGGGCCCAAAATATGAATGCAACACAAAACAGCAACACTTATATATTTTCTATAACGCTTTTCTATAGGAAAACGCAACTTTGGGTGTTGTGTTCAAATTCTGGACTCTTATGCTTGCCTGTATGCATGATTAATAATATTGTATCCTGAATTTGTCGTTGTACTTTAAGCCACATTAAGCATTTTTCACGTTCACATGTCCTGCGAGAAGCGGTGTGGGATGCTGAAGAACAAGCGGTTGCCCTGGTAACCAACAACTCCGCTTTGTGCTAGCGAGATGAGATTGGGCTACTGTATAAACATAGTGGGCTTATGCATCTGATGCATGAAAGTAACAGCCAATAAAACTAACAAATCATCGAAATAAACCTCTGTTCATTAAGTTTATATTTGTAATGGCTTTCATTTCTTCATAAAATGCGTGTGATTTTTGTTGGAATATATTCCTCTATATCTGAAGCCATGAACTTTGTCTGGCAGAGTAACTTGTTGGTAAATGCTACAAATTAACAAAAGACTTCATGCAGATAATTTATCTGAAATCGTTATTTAATGATAGATTATACAGTTTTAGATTACAGAACAAGCAATGTTTGCGGTGTTCCTGCATGGCTTTGACCAGCAGATGTCGCTAGCGTGCCGTCACTCTTGCGTTGCGCATGAGCCTTTTTTTTTTTTTTTTTTTTTTTCTTAGGAGTAAGTCATTATTATGAGAAAGTTTCTCATTATTACGAGATGTTAAGTGATTATTACGAGAAAGTTTCTCATTATTATGAGAAAATAAGTCATTATTACGAGAAAGTTTCTCATTATTATGAGAAAATAAGTCATTATTATGAGAAACTAAGTCATTATTACGAGAAAGTATCTCATTATTATGACTTACAGAATTATATTTTTTCTTAAGGTGGCGGAAACGGGCTTCCATTATATAGAGATATAACCAGCAGTGAAATGTGAGTCAGGTCCGCTCCATGGACAGTGCAAATATTATCGAATACAAACACAGAGGAAATACACATAAATATAGGTATAGATAAAATGAAATAAGTAAAGAATTAAATATAAAGAACAAAATATAATATAAAAATAAAATGTACATGGCAGTATACTGTAGACTTAAATATTAAGATAAGCAGGAATGTACAAGAGAGGAATGTGCAAACAGGTTGTGCATGGTTGTCATGTAGCAGGAATACAGAAAGTGCTGTGTGCAAATGACACTGTCAGTATGAGGTAGTGAATATCTTAATGAATATCTTACTGATTGTTAAGTGATTATTAAGTGGAGTCATGTTGATGTTAAGAGGCTGAGTTTGAGTTTAGGAGCCTGATGGCCTGGGGGAAGAAACTCCTCCTGAGTCTCTCAGTTTTTGTCATCAGACAACGGAAGCGCTTACCAGATGGCAGCAGAGTGAAAAGACAGTTACTAGGGTGGTTTGAGTCCTTGATGATTTTGACAGCTCTGCTTCTGCAGCGTTTGAGGTAGATGTCCTGCAGAGAGGGGAGAGCAGACCCTGAGATGCGCTCAGCTAAGCGCACAACTCTCTGCAGGGCTTTGCAGTCTTGACTGGAGCTGTTCCCATACCACACTGAAATACACTGAGTTAATACACTTTCTATGGTCCCTGAATAGAAAGTTTTCAAGATTGTTGGTGACAGCGACAGCTGAATTTCCTCAGCTGTCACAGATGGTACAGTCTTTGCCTGGCTTTATTAACCTGTGTTTGAATGTGTGTAGTAGGGTACTTTAAGTAAATGATTTATGTCAAAGGGGTTCGGCTGACAAAAAAAGTCTATAGACTGAACACATAATACACATGCACATGACGTGACTGTTTTCACAAATTTGTATTTTTGTAGCTTGTAAACTTTGGAATTTGTACTTTGATACCCGTTTTCAAAAGTTTGCATTTTCAGGCCCCCAAATAGCCGTTGTCTTGTAAATGAACGACCAAAATGCATGAAAAGCTTTTTTGTTTTATTTGAAAATTGTGTCTTGTAAACACCTCCTTAAACTGAATCCCAGTATGATCATTAATGTGGCATTTACACAGCACCATTTTCAACAAAAACAGAAAATGTATGCGTTTTGGCTAGTGGTTGACTGATATATCGGCCAATATTTGGCCTTTTTTTTTTTTTTTGTGAATTATTTTATTTTATTTTACAGACCAGACCCACACCACGCTGAGGATAATACAAGACATTGCAGTATAGAAAAGCACAAAGTGCAATACACAACCACAAGAAAAATAACAAATACACATGAATACAAAATAAATTATACATCAAAAACAAGAAACAAAACGATTCAACAATGTCAAAAGCAGCACTCCAGGTCCTCAAAGTCTCTGCCTTTGCTCCATGAATACGAGCCGTAGATAGCTCCACAGAAACAATGCCGAGCAAAGACAAGCCCCATATATGTCTGGTCATCAAATGTGGAGGAACCCAGCGACTGACCAACATCCTCCCTGCAGCAGTGAGAGCAGCTATGTTCCTCTGTTGTGGAGACAGAGCCAATCCAGAAAAGCCACCCAAGAAGAAAAGATCCGGAGTCAAAACAACATCCTTTTCCAATAGGAATGACATGTCACGAGCAAGCTGAGATCAGAAAAGAGAAAGCGCAGAGCACTCCCAAAAAAAAAAAAAAAAAAAAAAATGCAAACATGCACCGAGTGCCCATCACGGACACAAACTGCAATTTAGGGAAGGTGACACATGCATACAGAAGCGCTTCAAAGGGGACAGACAGTCTATGCAGCAATTTCCAATGGATCATTTGATGATTTGGGTTTTTTGAGGATGTGATTGTCTCCCAAATTTGATCAGAAAATAAAGTTTGTAAGTCACCACTGATATCCTTAGACCTGATAGTTGTTATGGATAATGGTTTGTATGATTGTTTGAGGAGAAAAGAGTAAATAACTGAAGCAGAAATAACTGAATTATCAGTGGGGAGAATTACTTTTCACAAGGGATGTACAGGCAATTCTGCCAGCATTATCACCATTTCTGTTTAAAATGGAAATATTTACATTTTTTCTAACAACTATCAAAACATCTTCAGTTTTATTGTCAATAGCAGCAAAAGAGACCACCTCGTAATATTTATTATTGCATCTATGAACATCATCCTTCCACAAATGAGTTTCCTGGATTAAAGCAATGTCAACCTTTTTTCGTCGCAATAGTTCTAAAAAAATAATAAATAAATAAAAAAATAAAAAAATAAAAAAAAAACTTTTAAACCATTGACATTACAATTTAGTATATTAATTTCAGTCATTACTATCAAATAAATAAGTGAACTGAACAAATGAGAGAAAGTAATACCACTGCAAATGAATTATCTCAAGACTGCCTTTAACCCATCCCTCCCTCACCGAAAAACCCATTAACAAAGAAAACCCATCCCATAGAATTTTACAGACTGGGTTGAAAACAAACCCCAGGCTGCCGCCCTCCCCTGTCTTAGTCAGTGACAGTAACATGACAGCCAGTGCAATTCTCTAGAACACCGCCATTAGCTCCATTATAAGAAAACAGAATAACTTCGAATTCACACGAGTAATAAAAAAGGGGTATGTATACTCACTATAATGAGGAAGCAAACATAAACAATTGCATCATGTACATTGAAAACTGTACATTAGTGATACCAAGTTTCCTAGCTTACATGAAGAAACTGCCAGTAGACGATTGAGTCCCACGGTATTATCAAACCCTTATGCCATGTTCATCCCAGGAGAATGAGGACCGGGAATCGAGCTTAGGATCTGACGCGCTTCGTCCGATGAGTGCATTAGTTTGGTCTCGCCGTGTTTCATGACAATCTTCAGCGTAGCTGGATACTGAAGAAAGGTCTGCAAACCTGCCTCTTTCAATTCCTTCCGTATTGTACTGAAGTAGCTCGCTTCTTTGCGGAAAGAAGGTCGGGGAAGAAGCACAACATCTCACCGTCATTTGCTTTTACAGGACCATGGCGTCTTACTTCATTAAGAATCAAATTCCTGTCGTTGTACCGTAACAGTTTGAAGAGAACCACTCGCAGTTTGGAGTGATCGGTTGAAGCTCTGGAGTAAACTCGATGCGCATGTTCGATCTCGATATCTTTGCCCGCAAGTGATGGGATCCAGATCGGCAGTGACCATTTCAGAAAGCCAATCGGGTCATCTTTCTCGGCCTCTTCAGGTAGTCCCAACAGCTGGAGATTACTGCATCTGCTGAGGTCCTGTAGATCAGTCACTTGTTGCTCGAGGGCATCCAGACGCCTAGTGTGATCGTTGATCACTTTTTTCTGCTCTCTCTGTTCCCCGATTAAAAAGTCAACTTTAGAGCACATATTCTGGATTTTAGTCATGTGAGAGGCGAATTTGGTGTGCATTGCTGCTAATTCAGCTTTCAAAATGTTGTCCTCCATGTCCGCTCGGCCTGCTGCGGCTGCTGGTTTAGTTTTCTTCTTAATTGGCAAAGATGATGGTGAAAGATAAGCGAGTTTCCAACTGTGTGACATCTCCAGACCAACGGCAAACGAAAAAACTACCCCAAATGTAAGAAAAGTCGAACAGCTGTTAAAGACAGGTTACATACATGGAGCTTGGCTAATGTGCGTCTTGGCTCATGAAAGCGTCACGTGATCCCCCCAATATTTGGCATTTTTCAAATATCAGAATCGCCCAATAAGTTTTTTTTCTGTTTGGCTGATATGATTGAGACTTTTACTTTGACGGTGCACCAGACTTGTATTTGACGGTGCTGAGAATGGCAGTGCCTGAGCACACAGTGCTCATATTCTCCCTCTTCATTTGTTTGCTGCAGTGTTGCCAACTTAGGAATTTTGTTGCTAAGTTAAGCAACTTTTCAGACTACCCTAGCAACTTTTTCTTCCAAAAGCACCTAGCAACATATTTAGCTATTTTTAAAATTTATTTGGCAACTTTTAGCAACTTTTGAGAAGTGACTCAAATGATAAAAAGGCACACATTTACCATTTAAATTACACAAAAAGAGAAAACCAGAGATGCCTAGCAGTAGACACGTGTATTAAAGGGTTACTCCACCCCAAAATGAAAATTTTGTCATTACTCACTCTCCCTCATAACATTCCAAACCCGTAAGACCTTCGTTCATCTTCGGAACACAAATTAAGATATTTTTGATGTGTTCTGAGACAGGGTTGCTGCAGGATTTTTAAGCTCAAATTTAAGACTTAAAGACCTTTTTTAAGACCTGCACAAATAAAATTAATACCATATGAGATGGGTAGGGCAATGTCTATGGTAAAGTATTAAACTATAAAATGACTGTAAAAAGCATGATTTACAGTTCAGATATATGTTTTCACAAAAATAAAAAGTTTTATAAAATGATACACTTCACATTTCAGCCTTTAAACCATTTTTTAAGAAAATGGATGAGTCAAAAGTATTAATTAAATTAATTTAAACAATTATCATCAATAAATGATTATATTAATTAAATAACATACAAACACATTTTACTGTTTAGATTTTAATAATGAATTATCTTATCGATCCACCAGTTCACATTTACAGCTCTGCGTTTTGCAGGGTAAGAACATGGGTCGATTTTCACATTGGTCTGAACAAAAACAACCCAATGTTCCTGCCGTACCAGAGGCTGCAGTTCTAGTACCGCATTACTAGGACCCTATTTTTGGGACAGCGCCATCTATTCCAACAGAGGAGACCTGATTCAAACATCAGACAAACAGATGCAAAGACTAGATCCATGGAAGTAATGAATTTAGATAAAGGGGTGCAGAGCCAGTGGTGGTTTTGTAGGCAAACACTAATGCCTTGAATTTTATGCGAGCAGCTATTGGTAGCTAGTGCAAATTGATAAACAGAGGTGTGACATTCTTCATTCTTTCTTACATTCTTTTTGACTCATTAAAAATGAATCTTGCTGCCGCATTCTGGATTATTTGTAAAGATTTGATAGAACTGGCTGGAAGACCTGAGATAATATATACATACAAAAAATAAATAAATAAATAAATAAAATATATATTTTTTAAAACTATAGGGTCCTAGAAATCTGGTTCTGAAACTACAGCCAGTATTGCAGGAATACCCTGCTCACAACAACAGCCTTATTTGAACATGCACATTCATTCTCTGCAAGCAGGAGGCGCTTTCGGAACGTTTCCGTGGTAACGGCAGAACACAAAGCAGTGCAGCAGTGGACTTTGAAACATGCAGCGCTTCTGTTTATTTATAGCCTTTTGAAGTTTAATCGTCACATTAAGCTGTATCGCGATTCTGGTCTGTACCCAAATTTAAGACCTCTTGAAATCATAATTAAGACTTTCTTGTACAATTTAAGACTTTTTATGACCATTTTGGAGAATATCCACTGAACGCAAACAAATCACCAAATAAAATCTAATCAAAGCATAAATCAGGCATGTGACCAGCTACAGAAAAAAAAAGGAAAATCTGACCACACCCCAAGTCACGCCCACAAGCCACGCACCCAGCACTTATTAAAAATATATATTTTAGCACATTAAAAGGTATATCTTATACTGTAAGAATACATATTATTGTCCTGTAAAAAATAAAAAGCAGCACTTAATAATCATGATAACAATGATAACAACGATATAATATAATATATTACAATAAAGTACTATAATATATTATAGTAAAGTATATAGTATACAGAATTGTTATTATTATTAAAGTACCTGCCAAAAGTTTGGAAACATTACAATTAATGATTCTGAAATAAATATCTTCTGTTCATCAAGGCTGAATTTATTTGTAAAAAAAAAAAAAGAAAAAAAGAAAAAACAGCAAAATTGTGAAATATAATTACAAATTTAAAAAAAAGTTTTCAATTTTAATATATTATAAAATGTAATGTTACTTCTGTGATGCAAAGCAGAATTTTCTTCATCATTACTCCAGTTTTCAGTGTCGCATGATCTTTTAGAAATCATTAGAATTTATTTGACTCAAGAAACATTTCTGATTATTATCAATGTTGAAAACAATTTTGCTGCTTCATATTTTGTGTGGAAATGGTGATTCACTTTATTTTTCAGGATTTTTCTATAAATATAAAGTTTAATGAACAGCGTTTATTTGTATTTATCAAATATAGTAATTAAATGTGTTAATGCATTTATTAAATAGAAATCATTTTAAATGTCTTCATTAACTTTTTTTTATCAATTCCATGCATGAATAAAATGATTAATTTCCCTCTCTTTTTTAAATCTTATACAATTGTTTGAGTGGTATCATTGTTTCCACAAAAATATTAAGCAGCAAAAATGTTTTTAACATTGATAATAATTCAATTCAATGAGCAGCAAATCAGCATATTAGAATGATTTCTGAAGGATTATGTGACACTGAAACTTCTCTTTGTAAACAACAACAGATTTATAAATGTTTCTAATGACGAATCCCAGCTAACAGGGAACGTTCTGGTAACTTTGGCTAACGTTCTCTAAAGGTTCTCTCAAAGTTATCAAAAACGTTTTTGCAGTAATGTTATTAGAACGTTTCCTTAACGTTATCTGCAATTTATAAACGTTCTAAAAACGTTAGCATTAAAACGTTATAATTGCATTGTTAGTGGAATGTTCTAAAAACGTTAGAATAAAAAAACGTTATCATTGCGTTGTCAATGGAATGTTCTAAAAACGTTAGAATAAAAAAACGTTATCATTACGTTGTTAGTGGACCGTTCTAAAAACGTTAGCATTAAAAATGTTATCATTGCCTTGTTAATGGAACATTCTAAAAATGTTAGCATAAAAACATTATCATTGTGTTGTTAGTGTAACGTTTTAAAAACGTTGGCATTAAAAACGTTATCATAGTGTTGTTTATGGAATGTTTTAAAAACGTTATTTAAAATATGTCTTGACAAAATGAGTCGTAATTTGCATAGCAACTTAATTTGTGTATCTAATGAAACAAAGAATGACACAATCCAGTGGCCTTTTCCCCCCTGGCCTGAGAGAGAAAAAAAACATTTTGTTTAAAATTAAAATCTTACAATGTGCTTAAAAGTCAGAAGACACTTTATTTATTCTCAAACTGTTTTTCTGATATTTGCAATAACAGCGAAGGAGAAAATGCACTTGCGAAGTATACATTATATGATCTTAATTCCCCACGAACTCATCTATGTGTAGCGTGAAAAGGTGGGCGTGGCTTTGGAACGTCCGTGCGCGTCAATCAAACACTTCAGCGGGAAGAACACAGCTGCCAAACATTTACAGTGAGACGGCGCCTGTCAGGTAAGTTCTGTGACTTTTGTTGGATATATTATGAATAAAAAACGTTTATTATCACACTGATGATTTACAGCAAGTGCTGCTGTTTTGATGAAATTATAGCTAGGTGAAGCAAAACTGCTGCTGCAGAGCGGTTAACAGTTAGTAAACAACTGTATAAAACAGGAATAAAGGCTAAATTTTTGTAGAAGTCGTTAGACTCGCTGTTTCTCAGTGTCTAGTTCGCTCTTTCTATATAGCATAACTGATTTTCATTACATTCTTGCCGAGTTATTAGCGAGATTAGTTTATGAATGTCCCGCGCATTTTTCCTGCTGTTTTCCGTTTCATGTAAAAGTTTAAAGTCAGTTCGTCACAGTGAAATCCATGTACTTAGATATCAGCTTTTTGGATCGACTGCATAGCGCCTGACTTTTTAAACGGCTCTTACGAGTGGATTAAGGAAAAAATGTGAAAATGGGAGGTTAGTCCATTACCACTTTTTCTTAAATAAAACTGACCCTACATACATGGCGCTATAACCGATGTTCAGACTCACGTGTTTTTTTTGTTTTTTGTTTTTTCTCTCGAGGTGTATATTATAAAAGTTGTGAAATATTTGCCTACTATGGTATTAACGTTAACTCTGGTGCTGCGGTCTGTCGTCGCTCGTCAATGTTATAATATTTGAAATGACCAATCAGGTCAAAGAAGGCGGGCTTCATGTTCACAGAAGCACCAATCAGATCAAAGAAGGCGGGC
The DNA here is from genome assembly GCA_039654775.1 of Spinibarbus caldwelli. Lineage (NCBI taxonomy): Eukaryota > Metazoa > Chordata > Actinopteri > Cypriniformes > Cyprinidae > Spinibarbus > Spinibarbus caldwelli. The sequence goes on from CM077242.1 coordinate 34,521,976, forward strand.
TTCATGTTCACAGAAGCACCAATCAGATCAAAGAAGGCGGGCTTCATGTTCACAGAAGACGAAGATGCTGAGCGCGAATTTCAGTTAATGGTCATAAAGTGCGAGATAAGATGTTAACTAAATATTTAATATTTGAGAGCTGTTTTACAATACAAATGTTAAACATCAGGTTTGCAAACTAATAAATTCTAATTTCGCCATTTTTAAATTTAATATAGGCCTATATTTTCGTGATGTATAATGTAATAATTCATTCTGTCAATGTGAGGATGCTATATATATATATATATATATATATATATATATATATACACACATATATATACACACACACACACATATATATATTAGGCATAAGGTTAATAATATAAGTGCACATATTGTGAATTAATTTAATACACTAACCCCCGGTTTCACAGACAAGTCTTAAGCTAGTCCCAGACTAAAATGCATGTTTGAGCTGTCTCAACTGAAAATATCTTGCTCTGGCAAATCTTAAAATATGTCACTGTCATTGTTCTGTGTCAAGATGCACACCTGTAATGTTTTCTTCTAAGGCATTTTTGTAAAAGTTGCTTAAATATCTTAATTTAACTAAGTCCTAGTCCTGGTTTAAGCTAAACCCTGTTTGTGAAACCAGGCCTTAGTTTCGGGAAATTATGATATGCGAAACATATATCATTTGACCTTATGTTTACTTTCTTCACTGACTCAGACGAGAATCACTGTTATCAAAGCTCAGTTTTAGGAGAGGAAGAGACAGGGCAAGATAAGGAGACAGAGAAAAACAAAGAGTGATGGAGATGAGGAGAGAGCAGGTATTGACAAATAATCTGCCCACGTGGTTTTAGATCAGAGAAATCAAAATTTTTCTTACATTTGCGACCTCTAATTATAAAACCCAGTGCCTATAGTAACACCAACTGTGGTAATATAACAGTTTGTTAAAATGTTTAGAATGCAACCCTAGATCTTTAGTAATTTTGTACAAATGTCATAGTAAACATGATTAATTATTTATAAATTATGAACAACTAAAATAATTTGCTAATTAATTTAATTTCATATGAATTTTGTCAATTTAAGTGGACTTTGATATCAAGTGTTCAGTAAAAACAGAGCAGTGGTATCTCAATGTATATTTTATCAATAATTAAAAGCTATTGAATTTTCTGCTATGTCAATGCTATGTTTCAGCAATAAATTATTTATCACAGTTTCTAATTTGTTTTTTTTTTCCCCTTATTCTCTTGTCTTTGACAGTGGTATTTCAACAATCACTTATGGAGTCTGATCAGGACTGGTATGACCATTTTTACCCTTTTTATGAGGACAGAAGTGTCTCACGTTTCGGTTTTGATAAATCATTCAGCCCTAGGATAACATATGTTGTCAGCTCAGGAAAAGATGTAGGAAATTGAAGAGAAGAATGGCTTTAATCAGTGTGGTTTAAATTTGAGTGTGTTTGTAATTTTTAGATGCCTGTCAACACAGTTTTGGAAAAAGTCTTTGAGGAGCTGGTATCTGAAACTTTCAAATTTGCACCGCATCGAGATCAGTCTTATCACAGGTTGGTGTCTTTCTGTTTTGAATCGGTGTACAGTTAATGAGATGCAAACCAGTGTAAGATTAATGGGAGAGTGATGTTAATACATGTAAACTCAAGCTTATGAGTAAACAAATCAATTAAGTCAGTGTAGCACATTCAACAAGTTATTACTTAAATTATATTCTATTTTGTCTGTGAAAACATGTTAAATGGATATACATAGTGGTCAGTGTTTACTTGGAAAGAAAATGTTACAAATTAAGTTAATATCTTACATAGTATAAATTCAACTGTTTTACATGTTGTTGATTGTAAATGATTGTACCAAAATTTCAGTAGTCCAACACCAGTGAAATTTCATGGTGCTTGACACCAATGTCGATGCCATAGCAAAACGTTTGGAACTATTTAACTGTTTGGGAAAAAAAAAAAAAAGAAAGAAAGAAATTAGTTAATTATGATAACATGAAAACGGCATGTAGACTTCAAATATTGTTTATCAGTGGGTACCAAATTATACTACTGGTACTGGAGAAAAGCTGGTATTGTTACATTTTTAAAATGTCAGTATCAGCTTGATACCAAAGTACCGGGACTTTTGACAATAAGCTAAGACAAAGATTTCATTACAAAATATGACTAATTGCTTTTCTGCCCAGTGCAACTAAACATTTTGATCCAAGCACAAAGTGAACAGGTGGTGCAGTCCCTTCAGTTATGAGGGATTCCATGTCAGTGATTCAGTGACTTGTTCACAACATGAGAGTCATTTGTCCCACCAGAAATGGTCTGCAGAAATGGTCACTTTACAGATGTTTAACAAAAACAATTTTATGAATCAAAATCCCTACCACTATTTGGAAAGCTATTTTGCAAAGATACATAGAGCGATGCAGTACGTATAGTGAAGCATCCCAGTGCTTTTATTCTAAATCTTACCAAGCATTAATGCAACGCTGTCTTCTTTTCTCCCTGCAGTATCTCCCAAGATCGTTTTGAGATTCTATCCTGTCTGATGGCCTATCTGAAGACGTCATAAACTCCATCATTTAAAATAATTGTCTTTTATACAAGTGTATATTTTAATATTATTATATATAATTTATATTCTTTTATACTATTTTTATTTTTTATTTTTATTTTTTTTACATGTTTCTAGGTCATTCAACAACTCAAATTCTTAAATTTAATTCTCAAGATCTGAAAATTTGGTTTGAAGTTCTAAAATTCTTAATTGGTTCTTGAGTTTTGTTGCTGCAACTTGAATCTTGAAGATGCTTTTATTTTTTTTCTTCATATTGTTTAAAGGCACAATATTGGATTGTTTGATATTAGAACATGACGGAATGTATTAAAACTTTTAACTCTAATGTGCATCGTATATAACATTTAATATTTCATACATTAGAGCAGTTTAAATGTATTGAATTGATTCTTGGTACATATGTCATTGATTTCATACACATTGTTTTGAAATCCATACTTGTGACTACATTTCAAATTACTTTTATTGTTCATTTCTGTGTTTCTGTCTAGACTCAAATTAAGAAATGTCTATTTTAAAAGAATTGGAAAAGTAGTATCTTTATAATTAGACTTTACTTTAATAACAGTATAGTGTTCCCTTACTTTCATGTACTTTATTGACCACTTATATTTCATTGTTATTAGCTTTCCATTGTACTATTTCTAGACTGTATTTTGTAAGTCTTGAAAGTTTGATAACACTGTTATCAAAGCAGTTTTGGGCTTTTTTTTTTTATTTTATTTTTTTTTTAGCTAACTTATTTGTTATTCTTGGCTGGATAACTCTAGCACGTTTTGAAAGCCCTTTAAAATTAAATATGTACACAGTTTGGATTAAATGAAAGTACAGTCAAATTTGATCTCCTGTATAGACTTTACAATATGATACCATTCATTGACATGACTTCATGTTATTATCTAACATCAGCTTACAGTGAGTGAACAATATATTTTTACATGAATGTTTTTGAATGTTATTTAATTAAAACACTTGATCATTCATGTTTGTTCATTGTTCATTAAATAATTTTAACAGATTGAACTTTTGATTTTATGTATTAATAAATTTTGAAATTAACCCCAAGAAGAATAATTGCTATATAACTCTAGTTTATTGACAGGTCATGTTATCTAACAAATGGAATCTTATTGTAAAGTGTTTTTAATACCAAGGTTTCCTTCCATTTGATATACACTTGTCTTAAAATATATGTAATCTTATCTAAATTTATCATAAAAGTCGAAGTTTGTTATTTACTGAAATGTTATATTTTAGCTGTTGTCAATAATCTAATGTTGCATTTGGTCAGACTCAGCCCATTTCTTTACTTAAAGGAACACTCCACTTTTTTTGGAAATAGGCTCATTTTACAACTCCCCAAGAGTTAAACAGTTGCGTTTTACCGTTTTTGAATCCATTCAGCCGATCTCCGGGTCTGGCAGGAGCACTTTTAGCTTAGCTTAGCATAGATCATTGAATCGGATTAGACCATCAGCATCTCGCTCAAAAATGAGCGAAAAAGTTTCGATATTTTTCCTATTTAAAGCTTGACTCTTCTTTTCTGTTAGAAAATCGCAACTTTTCATTTTCTGTCAGTCTTAGTACACGATGTAACTACAGAAGAGTCAGGTTTTAAATAGGAAAAATATCAAAACTCTTTGGTCATTTTTGAACGCGATGCTACTGGTCTAATCGGATTCAATGATCTATGCTAAGCTATGCTAAAAATGCTATCACCAGACCCGGAGATCGGCTGAATAGATTCCAAAATGGTAAAACTCAACTTATTAACTCTGGGAGAGTTGGAGAATGAATTTCCAAAAAAAGTGGAGTGTTTCTTTAAAAGCAAAGCTGCAGTATGGATGAATGGATTTGATGCCCTTGGCAATGACATTTGTCCATTGGAGTCCTTGAAAAAGTCTGCCTTCCTGGTGTTGTCTTAGCTCTTGCCAGTCTTTGCGTTCAATGACAAAGAAACATGGCTGATGTGGCAACCAACATGTGAAGAATTGAATTTCTTAGAGATGTATGGTGATTTATTTTGGTCCTTGTCTGGAGTCTGTAAAACAGAAAAGAAAGATTTACAAATTAGTAGTGGAGTGGATCGCAGATCTACAATGGCCTTCATAATAATATTAATTATAATATTTATTGAATAATTATTAATCAAAGTTACATTTATGCATGTTAGGGAATAAGTTGAATATGGCTTTAGTCTGCCTTTTTTACTCCCTAAGAAGCTGCTCTCATTGTGTGTGTGACCATGCCTGATAAGGTTTAGGGCTGAGGCAACCTTGAAGTAAGATAAGTGTTTCTCTGCGTATGTGTGTTAGTATCTGTCTGTACAGGGAGAAGCTCAGACAGTCCCAGGACAAACGTTCAGCTGCCAATGTCCGGCGTATCAGATATACATCTTTGGAGAGACGTATTGCGTCTGACCTCTGATCACTTGTCACCAAAATAGTCATCAGACGATATGCTTCAAGCTTGCGTCCATATGTGGAATTTGTGTAAGTTTATCTAGGTTTTAGAACCAATCAGAATTTTGCTGACTTATGCATTGACACAATTAGCAACCTCTGTCAGGGTATAATTGTGGTGATTTTTGTATCATAAAGCAGGTCGGCCTACGAACTCCATCGCGAGTGTTAAAGCCGACTTCTGCGGATGAAACTACAAACTATTTTCTTCAGTAAATTTATTTGATTAATTGCAATCTGACTCCTGTTCTTTGTTCATCATAACTGGTCCATGGGTTTTAACTGTTATTCCCCAACAGTAGATATAGGCTACATGTTTGTAATATCTTAACTTTACATCTGTCATATGATTTCCTTTACTTTGAACTATGCTTTACTTTGTATCTTTACTTTTTCCCTGTTTATTAGGTGACATTCCATATATTAATATCACAAATGTCTTGATACAGCCAAACTAAACTCCAAATTAAATTAATGTGAGTTGGAACATTAAAGCCTTCGCGGATAGAGATATGTAACTGGCTATGTGTTAAAAAGGTAAATTAATTTTCCCAGTGAATGCTAACACAGATTACATTACAAGAAGAAATAAGAACTTTATTCTACAGTGTAGCCTACTGTTTCCAATGATTTTTGTGTTATTTCTACATTTTTCTTTTACCCAATTTTCTTGAATGGTACTGAAACAAGAAAAATGTAAATATTATACTACAAAATATTCATCACATTACAATTAATACGCAATGGATAAATGACTTTTTTTCAGACATGCTGAAGTATTTACTTAATTGCATTTGTCATTGTATTATGATTTTGTTATTTGTAACATTTAATAGAAGAAGTATGTTTAACTGTTTCACTTACGGAAGCACAATTTGATTCCAAGTTATCTGTTACAGGACTAGAGACTACATCACTGTCAGCCTTTGTGTCCCGCACATCCTAGAAAGACAGAGAGGGTGGGGTCATTTCTCAAACAATGTCAAACAAAGTAGACACCAAATGGAAAGCAAATGAAACATAAAATGTCACCAGACTGAAAGATGGACATTCAGGCTCTTCTTTGTGGCATAGAGGCAACTCACCATCCTAAGTATTAGAATGTTATCGGAAAAAAAATAAATTAGGTAATAAATGTCCCCGAAAATGCAAAGAGTTGCACAGGCAATAACATTACATGTGGCATTAATGCTTAAACATAATGCTATGAAAAGCAATACCCCAGAATGGATAAATAAAAATGATACTCACATTGGAATCAACATCTATGATAATATCAGCAAATAAATATTAGTCAAAAGTTACAATCAGTGTTAGTGCATGCAAATTTTACTTGATGAATGTTAACTTGGCTAGTTCTGTCGAACTTATTTTTTTTTTATCAAAAGGAAAATAACTTTGTACAGTAATGCTGAAATCATGAAAAGTAACAATAACGGCCATTTTATAGGTGTGCTGAAATGTGTGAAGTAACAACTTCATTATTTTCAAAAATTTGTACATTTGTAATTGTTTGAAAAATTATCTAAAGTAAAATGCATGTTAAATGAATGGCTAAATATGAATTTGTATAGTTCAGGTTAATCTGTGGCCTAAAAATGGCTTCAATTTTAATAGCAGTAACAACTGTAAACTACACAAAGACAGTTTGTAGAGACATTTGCAAGTCTATACAATTGATAAATTACCTTGAATTGAAGCAGGTATGCCTGAAGAATTTTCTGGTGATTTGTAAGTGTATTTGGCACTTGCAAATCTTTACAGACATTGCTCCAAAACCCAGCAGGATTGTAAAGACTGTACTCATTTATATTGGTTGCAGATCCAGCAAATTTTGTAATTATTGATATAATTTCTTGCACAGTTTTAGAAGTTCTCCGTCCCTTTGAAAAGAAACAAAAACAATAATTGGAGGACACAATGCTTTTAAGCAATATATCATGCTCTATCAGAAAAGGGTGTTTCATGAATATGTGAAGTGCATGTGTTATACAATAATTTAATACAGAGAAATGAAAAGTTTTTAGAGTATTACTGTATGTGAGTTGACTGTAACACTTGCCTTTCCAAATGTTTTGAAAGTGCTGACTCTGAAATCAAAATACACAGAGAATTCAATTACATCCATATGGCAGTGCATCATCATGTCTCACATAAACCTGCTCTGCATCTCTCTCCCCAATTGCCTGTCACTGGCTAAAGCTGTAAAAGTTTCTGCTAAGCTTTAAAATATGATGCCATAATAAGACATTATTGTATTGCAGTGTTATTTAAAGTGTCGTTTGTTCAACAATGGTAGCCACTGAGTATGATTTGTACAAGAACAATGATAGAAAGCTATCAAAAGTTATATTTAAAAAAATGAATATGTATATTATAAATATTGTGTAATGATATTTAAAATGTTTGGGATTATGTAGTGTCATATCTTCTGAATAGCTAATAAAACTGTGCAAAAGTGGCTTTGTATCAAATCAGTTTAAAGTACAAAGTACAGCAGCCTATCATTGTCCTATTTGTACAGTTCACCTGTGTATCATGTCACAGCATTTTAGATTGTTTGGTTAATTGGTTGCTGACCTGTTTGTACTCATCCTTGGGTTCAAATCAGAATGAAACCTGCACAAACAATGAATACGTTTAAATAATAATAATAATCATAATCATATTGTCACCATCGTCAAAACGGCCAGAATTGAAGGTGAAGGGAACAATGTCACTGTGGACATTTCATTGCAAGGACTGAATCGAAGCAAACGTTCTGTGACTGTGGGAATAACAACTGTTGCATCATACCATCTAGTTACGCAGACCACAGACGTGTTTGTGCTCACTGAAGGGAGGAATGAGAAGATTCACTGTGATCCTGTGGCTTTGTATTGCTCATGGGACTGGATATGTCCCAGACAACTTGAAATCAATTCTTCGGCTGTGTATGTTTGCAAAGATCCGTGTGCCTGGTCAGACGTGAAAGCCCATACTGCGACAATTGAGTCCTACAGAAGGGGCATGGGACTGGACGATCGATTCACATTGACTAAAGACAGACAATTGGGACAATGGATGACAGTTTTCATATTGAGTGTGTAATCAGGAGATGCAGGAACATACTGGTGTGCCTTGGACCTCGAAGATAAAGACTGGTACCAAAAAATAACTGTTGTAGTCACTAAGCCCTCACCTGAGCCTGTAAAGGTACTGCAGTAAGATGTGACACAGACTTTAGAGGATGATGAGCTTGCTAATACAGCACTGACTTCAGGTACTGACTCTGACAGACAGAAAGCAGCACGTAGAGCAATGAAGATGTGTGGAGATAACAAAGCTTGTGCCTTGGCAGTGCTCCAAAGAGATGATTTGGGTGTAAACACCAGTTGCTGGCTATGTATTCAGCTGTCTCACGCTTGGAAAGTGAATCCTCTACTGACTAAACATGTTAACGAAACTGTTTGTCACATTCCTGACCAGATGACAAGACTTCTCCTAGCTCAGGACTCTCTGCTGAAAGGAAAAGTGCCAAAAAGAACCACACTCAACTGCTCCATGCCACTTCTGACAACAACATCCTCCCCATTCAGAGTGGAGCCAAGAAAGGGGGAAGTGTGTGTGTGTGTAATAACAGAGCAAAACTGAATGTTGGCTACTCTGAATGCAACAGCACGATCACAATCAGAAAATACATCATGAACAACTGCTCTGCTGACGTGAATGGGATCAAGTTCAAATTCACTTGTCCTTTTGACAGAATATGGGAAACATCTCCAGCAGCTGTATAGGTTTGTGGAGACAGAGCATATCACCGCCTGCCCACTGAGATGTGGTCGGGGTGTTGTTATCCAGCTTTGATGTCAGTGGGAACCACAGTAATGCAGCTCCTGGGACGAATGCGATGGCGAAGAGGGCAAGGAGAGAATTGTCAACTGAACTGCTGGACACTATGCCACATTGGTATAATGGCTACAAGTTGTATAACCCATGGACGACTCCAGCAGCAAATCTAGGATGATCAATTCTGATAGGAGGAGGAACAGCAGCAGCAATCAACAAGATCAATGGATTAGCATGGAGTGTTCTGGCACTAGCAAATTTGACTGAAACTTCACTTTCGCTGTTAAATGATGAAGTGAAGCAAATAAGGGATGCGGTGGTGCAAAACAGGCTAGCCTTGGACATGCTTATGTCGGAAAGAGGCGGTCTTTGTAAGATGCTGAGTATTTCTTGTTGTTTTCATTTGCCTGACTATCATGATAATGTCACAGATCTCATTAACCATATGAAGTTAGCGATAGCTACACCTCCCAAAGCAGATGATTCATGGTTTGCGTGGTTGACATCATTGTGGGGAGGTTGGGGATATTGGCTGATTCAAACATGTTTACCTGTAGCATTGGGGATAATACTGCTGATTTGTGCGCTACCTTGTTGTCTTCACTGTTTTTCATCCCTGATACGGAAAGCAGTAACTAGAACTGTCACTTTGGTAAATATGCAAAGACGACCCGACAAAGAGCCAGATGTGCATCCGGCGCCATCCTTTGTACCAAAACCACCTATGCATGACAATATTTATTTTACTGATTCTGATACTGAGTAAACTGAAATTTCTTTAATGAAAGGAGTACACGCAGGTCTGTATCCATGGTATGAGGTACTGTAAACAGAAGGTTAATGAAGAGATGAAGAGATGAGATTCCCCTCTTGCTTGCTTATGTGTCAGGAGATTTATATAATTTTCTCCACAAAAAAAAAAAAGCCTTAAGCTTGTGATGTCTTTTTCACTTATCAGCTAATGAAGGGGTATGTTAAAGCCTTAAAGGAGCACATACACTCGATGTTCTGATAAATATGTATCCTAAAACTTGTCAAAGAATGACAAAAAGAGGGGAATTGTGTGAAAAATTTATCATTTTATCATATTTAGCCTACATATATTTACTATATGCATATTATTCATATTTACTCAGATATATATATTTCATATTCATATGTTCAATGTTCTTTTATACCACAAGTAATCATATAATATCATATAGACCTAACTGTTTGAGCAGAGGGCCTATGAGGCCTGCTTCTGCCTTTCTCTGCCTCACACGAGAATATGTCACGATAACCTGCTTGCTTAGGAAAAACAGGATATCTTGAGGATTTCGGGAAGATGCGGCGTGAGGAATGAAACATACCGAATGTGTTCATGACGCTTGCTTAGCCATATATACTCATATTGGGAGATAGCTATTGAAAACATGGGGCAAAGGGGTATAAAAGCAGAGAATCATGTTCACTTATTTTTGTCACACGTATTGCAGGACTCACTGCTGTATTGTCTGACCTTCTTGCAAGAATAAATTCTCAAAAGACTCTGTCTCTGACCGTGTTCTTTATTAAAGAGAAAAATATCTACAATACAAGTCAGAGAAGTAAAGACAGGAGATGAGCACTGGCTTGACCACTCAAACCCTCAACATTCGTACGCAAACAATATGTGGTGGAGGCTGATTAACCACACTGCCAGGGTAAACGGACTGAGCAAATGCTATGTGTGTGCTCGACATCCGCACAGCGTAACACGAGGACTGGTAGCCCCTCGTGTGGTGGCCCCAGTTGCAGCAGCTAATATGCCTGATGAAGATGACTTATGGATTGCGGAAGAAGAAGGTGAATGTAGGACAGTCAGAATCATCAAAAGAGTGGATGGAAGAGTTGCTACTGTAAAAGAGACACCTAGGAATTTGACATGCTACCAAAGCAGCGAGGGGCAAGACTACTTAGCAAACATACCATCTGACCACTGCAGTGAAATCTACAACAAAAACTTGACAAGTGACAAAACCAGAAGCATGTGCATGGGTTGTCTGCTTAATACCACATTTCCAAATCACTACCTACCACAATCAATGGTGAGTAGACACTACCTCTCCAGCATTCCTGTACCCGAGTGAAGGAGATGCCATAAAGCATGTAACATGACTCATATACCTGATGACGAAGGAACCAGTGTGCTGGAAGACTGGTATTGATTGTGTGGACACGTTGTCTATACTTCACTGACTATGTTCCATAAAAACAATGCAAAATGCTTCTTTTCACCCTTATGAGTGTGATGGTGTTATTTGAATTCTAGTGAATTAAGTGATCAATAATGATCAGAAGAGAGGAGTGTTCTAGAATTTTTGGTCACACTTTATATTAGGTGGCCTTAACTACTATGTACTTACATAAAAAAATAAGTACAATGTACTTATTATATTCATATTGTACTGCAAAACACTTCTGCTACTATTGAAGTGGGATACGGGTAAGGTTAGGGACAGGTTTGGTGGTATGGGTAGGTTTAAGGGTGTAATTCTACAGTGTAATTCTAAATGTAATTACAGAAATTAATTACAAATGTAATTACATAAAGGTGTTTTAAAAAATATAAGTACAATGTAAAAACATGTATTTACACAATAAATGCATTGTACCAAATGATTAATTAACATAGTAGTTAAGGCCACCTAATATAAAGTGGGACCAAATTTGTTTTTAATCTTGTTGATTTTGCATTGATTGCATTAATCTCATTTAAGTATACAACATATAATCTTCCAACGTATGTCTGTTGAGTCTAATCATTAATCAGTAATTAAATATACAATAATCAAGATAGTGTATAGTCCAAAGGAACATTGAGTTATTTTGTGTAATTTGTGCATGTAACTGCTTTAGCCTGAAAAACAACATTTAAGGGGAAACTGTGTACCAGGGGTAGGCAGTTCTGAAAATAACCAGACATCTACATTAACAGGCAGTACCATGGGACGATGTGCATGTGTTGTGCATGTGATGTGCACGTGTTATGAGGTCATGTGCACTGAATAACATGATTGGATAACTTCTTATCTCGTTGCTCACAAACTCAAGCTGTGTGTGTAAACCAGATCATTTCTGCAGAAATAAAAAGAAAGACAAAGACAAACCTCTGTTTGGTTTTTTAATTCTCACTCTCTTCAAATCTTTATTGAATTTGCACATTTCCACCACATCTGGATCACAATTTCATCCAAAACACACTCGACAGCTCAGTCAAAAACGGCATTGTGACAGACATTGCCTTTCATTTTCTTCATAATTCCACAGTAAAACCCAGTGAAAGCTGACACAGACAGAGTCTTGGGTGTCCCGAAGAAGAATTAACTGAAATTTTAATGTTAACTCTGAAGGAATTTGAATAATGCCTGTATAAATGTCAAGAGTGCTATAATGCATTGTAACAGACTTTGCCATTCATTTTCTCCAAAATTCCACAGTAAAACCCAGTGAAAGTTAACACAGACAGAGTCATGGTCATCCCGTAGAAGAATGTATTGAAATTTTCATGTTAACTCTGAAGGAATTTGAATAATGCCTGTATAAATGTCAAGGAATGGTCAGTGCGGTAATGCATTGTGACAGACTTTGCCTTTTATTTTCTTCCAAATTCTACAGTAAAACCCAGTGAAAGTTGACAGAGTGATGGTCATTCTGAAGAAGAATTTATTGAAAATTTCATGTTAACTCTGACGGAATTTTAATAATACATGTAGAAATAGCAGGAAATAATCAGTGTTATAATGTATTTTAACAGACTTTATTTTTCTCCAAAATTCCACAGTGAACTGTATCTTTTATAATGTCCAATATTAATATGCTTTTTTAAAATAGATTTTTCGTGTTTTGGGGCACATTTAATTAATAACCGCTGAAATATACAGTCAGGTCCATAAATATTGGGACATCGACACAATTCTAACATTTTTGGCTCTATACACCACCACAATGGATTTCAAATGAAACGAACAAGATGTGCTTTAACTGCAGACTGTCAGCTTTAATTTGAGGGTATTTACATCCAAATCAGGTGAACGGTGTAGGAATTACAACAGTTTGCATATGTGCCTCCCACTTGTTAAGGGACCAAAAGTAATGGGACAATTGGCTTCTCAGCTGTTCCATGACCAGGTGTGTGTTATTCCCTCATTATCCCAATTACAAGGAGCAGATAAAAGGTCCAGAGTTCATTTCAAGTGTGCTATTTGCATTTGGAATCTGTTGCTGTCAACTGTCAAGATGAGATCCAAAGAGCTGTCACTATCAGTGAAGCAAGCCATCATTAGGCTGAAAAAACAAAACAAACCCATCAGAGAGATAGCAAAAACATTAGGTGTGGCCAAAACAACTGTTTGGAACATTCTTAAAAAGAAGGAACGCACCGGTGAGCTCAGCAACACCAAAAGACCCGGAAGACCACGGAAAACAACTGTGGTGGATGACTGAAGAATTCTTTCCCTGGTGAAGAAAACACCCTTCACAACAGTTGGCCAGATCAAGAACACTCTCCAGGAGGCAGGTGTATGTGTGTCAAAGTCAACAATCAAGAGAAGACTTCACCAGAGTGAATACAGAGGGTTCACCACAAGATGTAAACCATTGGTGAGCCTCAAAAACAGGAAGGCCAGATTAGAGTTTGCCAAACGACATCTAAAAAAACCTTCACAGTTCTGGAACAACATCCTATGGACAGATGAGACCAAGATCAACTTGTACCAGAGTGATGGGAAGAGAAGAGTATGGAGAAGGAAAGGAACTGCTCATGATCCTAAGCATACCACCTCATCAGTGAAGCATGGTGGTGGTAGTGTCATGGCGTGGGCATGTATGGCTGCCAGTGGAACTGGTTCTCTTGTATTTATTGATGATGTGACTGCTGACAAAAGCAGCAGGATGAATTCTGAAGTGTTTCAGGCAATATTATCTGTTCATATTCAGCCAAATGCTTCAGAACTCATTGGATGGCGCTTCACAGTGCAGATGGACAATGACCAAAGCATACTGCAAAAGCAACCAAAGAGTTTTTGAAGGGAAAGAAGTGGACTGTTATGCAATGGCCAAGTCAATCACCTGACCTGAATCCGATTGAGCATGCATTTCACTAGCTGAAGACAACACTGAAGGGAAAATGCCCCAAGAACAAGCAGGAACTGAAGACAGTTGCAGTAGAGGCCTGGCAGAGCATCACCAGGGATGAAACCCAGCGTCTGGTGATGTCTATGCGTTCCAGACTTCAGGCTGTAATTGACTGCAAAGGATTTGCAACCAAGTATTAAAAAGTGAAAGTTTGATTTATGATTATTATTCTGTCCCATTACTTTTGGCCCCTTAACAAGTGGGAGGCACATATGCAAACTGTTGTAATTCCTACACCGTTCACCTGATTTGGATGTAAATACCCTCAAATTAAAGCTGACAGTCTGCAGTTAAAGCACATCTTGTTCGCTTCATTTGAAATCCATTGTGGTGGTGTATAGAGCCAAAAATGTTAGAATTGTGTCGATGTCCCAATATTTATGGACCTGACTGTATGTCTTCCTCAGATTTTTGGCCGCTTCGTGTCTCCGTAGCGTAAAACCACAAATAGACGTGCAGCAGAATCCAGGTGGAGGCTCACTTGACAGCGGTTTCTGCAGGGTTCTGGTTCCTCGTGGTTTATTCTCCAGGGTTCTGGTTCCTCGTGGTTTATTCTGCAGGGTTCTGGTTCCTCGTGGTGTATTCTGCAGGGTTCTGGTTCCTCGTGGTTTATTCTCCAGGGTTCTGGTTCCTCGTGGTTTATTCTGCAGGGTTCTGGTTCCTCATGGTTTATTCTCCAGGGTTCTGGTTCCTCGTGGTTTATTCTCCAGGGTTCTGGTTCATTGTGGTTTATTCTGCAGGGTTCTGGTTCCTCGTGGTTTATTCTGCAGGGTTCTGGTTCCTCGTGTTCTCCTCAATCTCCTCCTTAACAAACACCATCTTCGCAGAAGCAGATCTCAGTTCAGATGATACTCCTCCAGACATTACTGCTTGCTTCAAAACTTAGTCACGACTGTGAGGATGAGAATATTACAGGTGTTTACTGACCTGATTCAAAAACTGTATTTTTCTATTTACAAAAACAACATTTCTAACCGTATGTATTAAGCCAGCATCGAGACAAAACAACAGAGAGGGCGGTGAAACTAATCTTCTTCCTCTGAGGTTTAATGGTGTTTGGCAAACAAACGTGTGTGTTTTAGCGCCACCCGCTGGACTGGAGTGAAGCGTCGACTTGGAAATAATACGAAAGAAACACCTAGCGAGTGTACAGAGTGCATTTGTTTTCATTCAGCATTGTATAATATTGTTAGATGCCAACTAAAGGCAATCTTCAAAATGAGCAGCAAACAGCAAGATAGTAGAAATAGCAGCCTACTGTAATAAGAAACTGGTTATGTCTTGTGAAATTGACCAGTATTACCACAGAGAACTGGACACTTGTTAAGCAGACAGATTTTTTTCATATCTGATGAGCTTGAAGACTTCAGTATAAAGCACTCACATTATTATTATCTATTTATTATTATTGTACTGCACTCTCGCCTACATAAAACAGAAATTTGGACACTGATGACTACATATGTTTGCAGATTTAAGTCTGGCACTCTGCTTATCTTCAATACTATTAGCAAAAACAGAGAATAATGCTTTGGCTACATACCCTGAGATATTATCAGAATAAAACACAAACATAAACATAAGCAGATCCATTTTTATTTGGAAAAGAAAGGTCTCTCTGAATCAGAGAAAGTAAGAAAAGCCTGTTCATTAAACATGATGCCTGATCACTGATGAGGTGCATCCACACAGACATTTAAAAAACATGTACAGCTTCCTCATATTTAACTAATAAATACTCAAACATGAAATAATCACAAATTTTAAAAACATGACATATTTACAACAGAGCTGTGCAGACCATTTATGAAAGTATAACTCAGAGTGCAGGATAAATGTGGAAGAGTCTGTCTCACTGCGTCTGTGAAACAGCAGAATCAGGTGCATTTCGTGAGTCTCTGCTGTGTTCTGTGAGCAAAATGAGACATTGTTAAATGCAATCAAATTAATAACATTGCTCAGTATTGAGTGTCCCCAACTAAGCAAGTCAAAGGCAACAGTGGCAAAGAACCCAAACTCCATCAGGAGAAACCAGGTTCAGTCGGAGGGCCAGTTCTGCTCTGACCAACAAACGAACAAGGTGTCATTAACCGCTTTTCCACTGTCGGACAACGTGAGCCAGGGCTTTCAAAATAGCCTCAGAACTATTATTATTATTATTATTATTATTATTATTATTATTTATATATTTATTTATTTTTATTAAATATGTAAACAACATTACTAAATCTGTCACCAAAGACAGAAGCTCCAAAGAAAATAAATAAATAAACAAACAAATTTAGGCAAGTTATTTACATAAAAGGAAGTGAAATAGACATTAAAAATAATAATAATCACAACAATAAAAACAAAATGATATAAAAAAATTATTTAAAAATCATTTAAAACCGTTAAAGATTCAAGATTCAAGATTTTTATTTGTCACATACATGATTATATAGAGATATAACCAGCAGTGAAATGTGAGTCAGGTCCGCTCCATGGACAGTGCAAATATTATCGAATACAAACACAAAGGAATATACATAAATAGGTATAGATAAAATGAAATAAAGTCAGGAATAAAATTTAAAGAACAAAATATAAAATAAAAATAAAATAAAATGTGCATGACAGTATACTGTAGACTTAAATATTAAGATAAGCAGGAATGTACAAGAGAGGAATGTGCAAACAGGTTGTACATGGTTGTCATGTAGCAGCAACCACAACAGTTAAGAATAGAAGTGATTATCCATAGTGCAATTAGTTCGGACGTAGCACAGTGCTCATTCAACAAATGCACAGCTAAACAGATGAGTTTTGAGTCTGGATTTAAATGTGGCTAATGTTTTAGCACATCTGATCTCTTCTGGAAGCTGGTTCCAACTGCGGGCGGCATAATAGCTAAAAGCAGACTCCCCTTGTTTTGTGTGAACCCTTGGTATTTCTAACTGACTCGATCCTAATGATCTGAGTGGTCTGTTAGGTTTATATTCTGTGAGCATATCTTCAATGTATTTAGGTCCTAGGCCATTGAGTGATTTATAAACAAGTAAAAGCACTTTAAAATCAATTCTAAATGTAACTGGAAGCCAGTGTAAGGACCTGAGGACTGGTGTGATATGATCAGGTTTTCTGGTTCTAGTCAGAATCCTAGCAGCAGCGTTCTGGATGAGCTGCTGCTGTCTAATGGTCTTCTTGGGAAGGCCGGTGAGGAGACCATTACAATAATCCACCCTGCTGGTGATAAAGGCATGAACAAGTTTCTCCAAGTCTTGACTGGAAACAAAGCATCTAATTCTTGCAATGTTTTTGAGATGATAGTATGCTGATTTAGTTACTGCTTTGACATGACTACTGAAACTAAGGTCTGTCTCCAGAATCACCCCAAGATTTTTGACTTGATTTTTAGTTGTTTGACTCCTAGAGTCAAGGTATGCATTCACCTTGAGAACGTCATCTTTGATTCCAAATGCAATGACTTCAGTTTTCTCCTTGTTTAACTGAAGAAAGTTCTGGCACATCCAACTATTAATTTCATCAATGCATTGGCAGAGGGAGTCAGTGGGGCTGTAGACATTTGGAGATAAGGCTAGGTAAATCTGGGTATCATCAGCATAGCTGTGATAGGCAATTTGGTTCTTTCTCATTATTTGACTTAGTGGGAGCATATACCCACATAGCAATTTTACTCTGGCCCAGCTCCGGCCCACACAATCAGCTTTTGCTTGGCCCACATACTGCAATGACTTACGGTCCTAGTGTGTACCAGGTCTAGATTCCAGATAAGGGCCTGAATTGGGCCAGTTATGACCCATGTGTGGCCCTTGTCTGGAATCCAGACCTGGTCCACACTAGGACCGTAAGTCATTGCAGTATGTGGGCCAAGCAAAAGCTGATTGTGTGGGCCGGAGCTGGGCCAGAGAAAAATTGCTATGTGGGCCGGAGCTGGGCCAGAGAAAAATTGCTATATGGGATCTGAGGTCCTGTATGACCATACCTGTATGACCATAGCTGGCCCTATTCTGGTCCTATACGCTAGAACAGATGGGTTCCACATGTCAGCCTCAACAAAACCATAACCAAGCCACTCGATACACACTCCTCCCAAATGAATAGTCACAACAACGACAATATTCTGAACAAATATTTTACTGGCTGTATGCCAGTGCCGGATGAATGGCAGATGAATAAATATATATATATATATATATATATATATATATATATATATAAAACAACAGAATATACTATTCTATAATATACTATATAATATCATATATAATATCATATGAGGCATGAATATAATTTTGCATATAAGTAAACACATAATAACACACAACATGAGCATTATGTTATGCATTTTAAAAATATATTTTAAAAATATATTTAACAGTGTTTCACATATATGTGAATATACCTTTCTATATGGGAAAACATTGGCATTTTACTCAAAAATATTTGAAATGGATTTTAAATGTGGGTCAAGATCGGCAATACTTATGTGGCCCACGTATCTATATTTGACATCTGGGCCAAATACTACATTTGACATCTGGCCCATGTCTTGTGTGCCGTCTTAAACCCGATACCATCTCTGCCAAACCCGGGCCATGTTTGGCCCACATGCTGTATGCCAGTGCCGGATGAATGCCAGCTGTGCCAGATGCATGCCAAATCTGGGCCAAATTTGTTTGCTGACTGGGTACAGGCTAAACAAGAGCGGTGCAAGAATTAAGCCTTGTGGGACTCCGCATGTCATGGACGTCCACTTAGACTTATGCTCTCCTATACTCACATAATAACCTCTCCCTTTTAAGTATGACCTGAACCATTTGAGTATCATCCCAGAAAGCCCGACCCATTTTACCAGTCTCTCTAGAAGTATGTTATGATCGACAGTGTCAAACGCAGCACTAAGATCTAGTAGTACCAGCACTGATATTTTGCCAGAATCAGAATTGAAATGAATATCATTTATTATCTTAATGAGCGCTGTCTCTGTGCTGTGATGCTCTCGGAAACCAGATTGAAATTTGTCCAGGTATCCATTTGAGTTTAAGTAGTTGTTCAGTTGCTATCAATTTCTTCAAAAACAGACATAGTCACTTCTTTTTTAAATTGCGGTTGAATCTGTGTGACCTCTGTATAACTAGAAGATGTGCCAATCTCCTTTCTGATATTATTGATCTTCTCATAAAAGAAGGAAACAAACTCATTGCATTTGCTGTCGGAGAACATTTCACTTGGAATCTGACTTGGGGGGTTTGTTAGTCTCTCAACAGTAGCAAAAAGAGTTTGAGTGTTGTTTAATTTACTGTTTATAAGGTTTGAGAAGAAGGTCTGTCTAGCTGTGGCTAGTTCCACATTGAAAGCATGAAGGCTCTCTTTATAGATGCTATAGTGAATTTCGAGTTTCGTCTTCCGCCACATCCGCTCAGCTTTTCTGCATTGTCTTTTCATACTCTGAACTGCTGTTGATTTTCTCCAAGATCATTTTTGTCTGCCAGTCTTCTTTCTGACTTTTTCAGGAGCAATATCATCAATAACATTCTTAACTTTTCAGTTAAATGAATCCAGGAGAAGATCAACAGAATCTGCAGAAATGCTTGGTGTTAAAGATATAGCCTTCATTAATAGCGCACTAGTGTTCTCGTTAATGCATCTCTTTCTGACAGATCTAGATTCAGTGGTAACAGAGATCAATATATCAAAGAAAATACAGAAGTGATCAGATAATGCTACATCCTTAATAACAATGGATGAAATGTTTAGACCTCTACTGGTGAGTAAATCTAGAGTGTGTCCTCGATTGTGTGTGGGTCCATGCACATGCTGAATCAGGTCAAAAGTGTTTAAACCAGTTATAATTTATTTTGTAGTTTTGATTTCTGCATTATCTATGTGAATATTAAAATCCCCTGCAAAAGTAAAACAGTCAAACTCTGAGGAAATCATTGATAGCAGTTCTGTGAACTCTTCAACAAAGGCTGGAGAGTATTTTGGAGGCCTGTAAATAATGATAAACAGAACCCGTGGAGCACCTTTCAGCACAATACCTAGGTATTCAAAAGACAAGTACTGACCAAACGACACTTGCTTGCATTGATAGACATTGATAGACATAGACACTTGTAAAATTAAAGTTAGGAGGGGCTGTTTCATTGAGGACTGTTGCACTGCAGCTGTCTTCTAGCCATGTTTCATTTAGAAACATAAAATCCAGGTTGTTTGTGGTTATTAAAACATTGATCAGAAATGATTTATTTTTTAATGAGCGAATGTTTAAAAATGATAACTTGATGGAATTACATTTTGTCTCTACAGCAATCTTATATTGATGCATTATAGGCTGCAGATTAGATGGGTCAGCCGTCAGACTTTCTATCACGTGATAAAACAGAAATAGAGAAAGCTACAGGCACACTGGGTTCCCGCTTGTTCTGTAAACATTTGTGAATGTTGCTGCTAATATAGCAGGGACCCAACACATATCACTGAGAGCTGTTATCCATTGGAGGGTGAGCTGGGCCCACAGGCTTTGGTGATTGTGGGGCCTGCCATTTTTTAGTTGATATCTGGGGGCTTGCAGCGAAAGAGTGGGAGAGTTTGGTCCCAGCATACAGCAGTTCCTCCATTTTCTGTGAGAAGCTTAGAAGTGGAAGCTTTAGAAGTGAAGCTTAGAAATAAGACATTCACAGTTAAGTTGCTAAATAGTGTACTCAATTTTATTGCATTTTAAATGAGTAAAAAAGTCTTTCTGACAAATGGACAAAACCTAGGATAGTGGCAATGATTAAAAATGTATAATTAGAAGTAATTAGTGTTTGGGGTGAAAGTAATTAGTAATTACTAATTAGTAATTATATTGATTGTTTATTTATTTTATTTTTTGTTGCTGCTCTACATATTTTGATTTTAATGCAATGATACAAAAGCATTTATTTGTATTCTTCTTATTCACTGTATATAATAAAGCGTCATTACTTCTGTGCTGGTTTCAGTCGAAGAAATAGCTTTTATATAAAATCTAACCTATTTTCTATTTTCACTTATTTTCTTTTTTCTTTATTTTTCTTTTTGTGTTGTGAGCGAGCTGGACCATGAGCACAAGGGTGTGGCCGCGAAATGCTTTAAATCATTTACACTACTCATTGAGGAGTAGCCTACACTGTAAAAAAAATTAAATGTAAAGCACAGGGTGCCAAACATTTACCATTAATGGAAATAATAGTTAAAGAACGTTTTTTTTTTAAAACGGTCAATGAAGCAGCTGCCAAACTAAAACTGTAAAATTAAGACACAATAATCTATTTTTCTTAAAGGTTTTTTTGTTTTTGTTTTTTTTTTTGTTTGTTTGTTTGTATTTTTACTCTTACTTTGCAGGTATTGACTGGACCAGAGGTGTCAAACTCAGTTCCTGGAGGGCCGGACCCCTGCAGAGTTTAGATGCAACCCTAATTAAACACACCTGATCCAGTTAATCAAGTCCTTCAGGCTTATTTGAAAACTACATGGTTTGTGTGTTGGAGCAGGGTTGGAACAAAACTCTGCAGGGCTGCGGCCCTCCAGGAACTGAGTTTGACACCCCTGGTCTGGACAATCATTGTGAAACATTCTCTGTGAAACTTATTTTTTTTTTTTTGCAGTTAACCATCAGCCAACAGCGCACATACAAAAACTATAATAACTATCACTGCATCAGCAACTGCACAGTTACTGTCTTTAAATAAAGCGACATGCAGCATAAAGTCTCGGTTACCTATGTAACCCTCATTCCCTGAAGGAGGGAATGGAGACGTCACGTCGGATGACCTACGAAATTGGGATCTCACCAGAGAGACCAATCCACTTCGAGTGTAACTAAACGAGCCAATGGACATTGGCATGCGATTATTGCATCCAGCTGCCACTGATCACAGCATGAGCATGAGAGACAGCTGGTGCACCGCATCAAGTCATGCTTTCGCTGAGGAGCCGAGCCGGTGACCCAGCAGCTCAGCGGTGGTACAGCGACTGTGGCGACGGGAACGTGACGTCTCCATTCCCTCCTTCAGGGAACGAGTGTTACATATGTAACCGAGACGTTCCCCTTTCAGTCGGTCACTCCGAGTCACGTCGGATGACCGACGAAATTGGGATCCCTACCAAAACGCCACAGGAGCTGCCCCTTCCAGCGCCCTGTGTAGGCCTCCTGATCCTTCCTATAAGGCAGACGATGGGACCGGGCTCTACACAGAGAAGGTCAACTACTGTTGTTCCTTGAGTAACCCAAACAGTAGGACCAGTATAACACTGGGAAGTGTGCCCTTCCACTTGGAAGAGGCACACTGCGGAGTCACCTCCTCCCAGAAGGGGTTAAGTGACATTCAGACATGTGAAGTAACCCCGTAGGTCCCTATTGTACATGGAAGTCTCTGAGATGGCTTAGGCTGCATCATTAGAGATGGCAGAACGTGGTCTGCCAGGGGAAACACGGCTCTAATAAGCATACCGTGGAATACACATATGGGATCCCGGCAGGGTCTCTCATATGGGCACTAGCCTCGCACCAGATTTCAAGAATTGATTGGCTGAAGGCCTGGCACCGGACGCTCCGCCGCGTCCGGACACCAGAGTGCTGGAGGACTCAACAGGGTTTGCCTGGTTAAGGAACTCTCTGGAGAATTAGGCGTAAGGACGCCGCAAGCCGACTCTGAGCCGGCCCTCTCAGTGCCACTACCCGTTTGAGGTGAGAACACAGGAGGAAACCGGTTCGACACGTAGGCTATAAAACCTAGTGAACGTGTTGGGAGTCGCCCAACCCGCAGCTCTACAGATGTCTGCTAGCGAGGCACCACGAGCCAGCGCCCAGGACGATGCGACACCCCTAGTGAAGTGAGCACGCAACCTGAGCGGGCAGGGCACACCTTGTGCTTCGTAAGCCAAGGTGATGGCATCCACTATCCAGTGGGCCATCCTCTGCTTGGAGACAGCCTTCCCCTTCTGCTGTCCTCCGTAACAGACAAAGAGCTGCTCTGAGGTCCTGAAGCTCTGAGTTCTATCCACGTACTGATGCAGTGTGCGTACAGGACAGAGCAAAGCTAGGGCTGGGTCTGCCTCCTCCAGGGGCAGCGCTTGCAGGTTCACTACCCGGTCCCTGAAGGGAGTGGTAGGAACCTTGGGCACGTAGCCGGGCCGTGGCCTCAGCCGGCCCAAACTCAAGGCACGACTCGTCGACCAAAAATGCCTGCAGGTCCCCCACCCTCTTGATTGAGGCTAACGCAGTCAGGAGTAGGGTTTTCATAGAGAGAAACTTCAACTCGACTGACTGCAACGGCTCAAAGGGGGCAGTTTGTAGGGCTCTTAGCACCAATGCCAAATCCCAAGAGGGAAGGGAGGGAGGCCTCGGAGGTTTTAACCTCCTAGCCCCCCTAAGAAACCTGACGACCAGATCGAAGCATCCCCACCGACCTCCCCTCTATGGAGTCGTGGTGGGCAGAAATAGCAGCAACGTACACCTTAAGGGTGGAGGGGGACAGCCTACGTTCCAACCCTTGTTGCAAAAAGGAAAGCACGGCTCTGATTGAACATCTCCGGGGGTCCTCATGGTAAGAGGAACAGCATTTGATGAACAGGTTCCACTTCAGCGCATAGGCCCGTCTTGTGGACAGTGCTCATGCTGAAGCGATAGTGAGCGCTACCTCCTTGGGCAGGTCACCTAGAACCTCCGCATCCCATCCAGGGACCACACATGGAGTTTCCACAAGTCTGGACGGGGGTGCCAGAGGGTGCCCCGTCTCTGAGAAAGCAGATCCTTCCTCAGAGGAATTGGCCAGGGAGGGGCTGTCGCGAGGAGCATGAGTTCCCGGGAACCAGGTCCTGTTGGGCCAATATGGAGCCACTAACAGGACCTGCTCCTCGTCCTCCCTGATCTTGCACAGTGTCTGTGCTAGCAGGCTCACTGGGGGAAATGCATACTTGTGCAAGCCCTGGGGCCAGCTGTGTGCCAGTGCATCCGTGCCGAGCGTTGCCTCGGACAGGGAGTAGAACAACTGGCAGTGGGTGGTTTCTGGAGATGCAAACAGGTCTACCTGAGCAACTCCGAACCGAATCCAAATCAGCTGGACCGCCTGGGGATGGAGTCTCCACTCCCCAGGAAATGCTGCTCGAGACAGCTCGTTGGCCGCCTGATTGAACACTCCTGGGATGTGGATGTCAAGTCAAGTCAAGTCAAGTCGAGCTTTATTGTCATTCTGCTACATGTGTGGACATATAGTGGAACGAAATGTCGTGTCTCGCAGGACCACGGTGCTACATACTAGTTAAACCTAAGATAAACATACAACAATGCAAGTATATTAAAAACAATAGAGCTATACAACAGTTAACTATCTGACATATACTAAAAATACTATAACTGCTATTCCTAGTTGTCCACACATACACAGACTGAGACTGTACAAAAACTTTACATAAATACTGTACATGAAATTGTGCGAAAGAGATATATGCACATGGAATTGTGCAGAAAAATATATATTTTGTACATTAAATTATTGTGCAGAAGAGAGATTTTGTGGGAGACAGTGCATAGTGCAAAAAGATTTTGTAGTGCAATGCTCAAGTAAACGTGTATTATTTTGTCGTGCAATGTTCAAGTAGACATATATTTTCTTAAGAGTCTTTGTGGCAGGGAGTGTTTGTAGAAAGTGTCTAGTGTGCATATAGTGGGATGAGTGCGTTACTACAGGTGGTTTGTATAGCCCACTCACCTGTGTGTAGCACATTCAGAATTGCACTTAGTAAAATTGTCAACAGTTTTTAATGAGTTGGGGGGTGGGAGGGCTGAGGTGTTCATGGTTTCAGAGGGGGACAGGGGGATTGGAGTTAAGAGCTCTCACAGCCTGGGGAAAAAAGCTGTTGAGCAATCTGACAGAGCGAGCTCTGATGCTCCGATACCTTCTACCTGATGGCAGGAGCTGGAAGAGGTTGTGAGAGGGGTGGGTGGGGTCCTTCACGATGCTGGTGGCCTTGTTGGAGCATCGTGAAAGGAAAATGTCCAGGATGGAGGGGAGAGGGGCACCGATCTTTGCGGCAGTGTTCACTGTCCGTTGTAGGGTCTTGCGGTCAGCAGCACTGCAGTTCCCATACCAGACAGCGATGCAGGTAGTCAGCACACTCTCAATGGTGCCCCTGTAAAAAGTGGTGAGGATGGGTGGAGGGAGACTTGCCCTTTTCAGCCGGCGGAGAAAGTGGAGGCGCTGTTGTCCCTTCTTGTTGAGTGACGTGACGTTGGTGGTCCAGGTGAGATCCTCTGTGATGTGCACTCCCAGGAATTTAGTGCTGCCGACTCTCTCCACGGTTGAGCCGTCGATGGTCAGTGGGGAGTGGTCAACAGAGTTTCTCCTGAAGTCCATCACAACCTCTTTCGTCTTACCCACATTGAGGGACAGGTTGTTAGCACCACACCATTCAGCCAGCTGTGCCACTTCCTCTCTGTAGTGCGTTTCATCGTTGTTGCTGATGAGGCCTACCACAGTTGTGTCATCAGCAAACTTGATGATGTGGTTGGAGCTGGACTTGGCAGTGCAGTCGTGGGTCAGCAGCGTGAAGAGCAGCGGGCTGAGCACACAGCCTTGTGGGGCACCTGTGCTCAGTGTGGTAGTGCTGGAGGTGTTGCGGCCGACACGGACTGACTGAGGTCTTGCAGTTAAAAAGTCCAGGATCCAATTACAGAGGGAGGTGTTAAGGGCCAGCAGGTTTAGTTTGTGGATGAGCTGTTGTGGGATTATTGTGTTGAATGCTGAGCTGAAGTCAATGAACAGCATTCTAACATAAGAGTCTTTCTGTTCCAGATGGGTAAGAGCTAGGTGGAGAGTGGTGGATATTGCATCGTCCGTGGAACGGTTTGGACGGTATGCAAACTGGAGTGGGTCCAGCGTGTTTGGGAGACTGGACTTGATGTGCTGCATGACTAACCTCTCAAAGCACTTCATCATGATTGGGGTCAGTGCTATGGGACGATAGTCATTCAGACAGGACACAGGTGACTTCTTTGGTACTGGAATTATGGAGGTGGATTTGAAACACGTGGGGACGACTGCCTGGCTCAGCGAGATGTTGAAGATGTCTGTTAGGACATCCGTCAGCTGTGCAGCACAGTCTTTCAGTACACGTCCAGGTATGTTGTCAGGGCCTGCAGCCTTTCGTGGGTTAATCCTGGATAGGGTCTTCCTTACGTCGACTGGAGAGAGACAGAGTACCTGGTCGTTTGGAGATGTGAGTAGTTTCTGTGCAGGTGTGTCGTTCTGTATCTCAAATCGTGAGTAGAAGTGGTTGAGTGCCTCTGGTAGGGATGTGTCATCGTCACTGGCCTGTGGCAGGGGCTTGTAGTCAGTGATGGTCTGAATGGCTTGCCACAAGGTCCGAGTGTCTCTGCTGTCTGTGAAGTGATTGTTGATTTTTTTAGCATACTGATGTTTTGCCTTCTTGATGCCATGAGACAGATTGGTTCTTGCTGTTTTGAGGGCTGCTTTATCTCCTGATCTGAAAGCTTCATCTCTGGTCTTTAGCAGCCCACGAACCTCTGCTGTCATCCATGGCTTCTGGTTGGCACGTGTGGTGATGGTTTTGGTGACTGTCACATCATCTATGCACTTTTTGATGTAAGCAGTCACAATTTCGGTGTACTCCTGCAGGTCTGTGTGGTTGTTGTAGGTGGCCGCCTCTTTAAACATGTTCCAGTCTGTGTCCTGGAAGCAGTCCTGCAGTGCTGAGGTGGCATTGTCTGGCCATACTGTGATCTGCTTTTGAACCGGTTTGGTGAGTTTTAGAAGTGGTCTGTATGCTGGGATTAGCATAACAGAGATGTGGTCCGAGTACCCGAGGTGGGGGCGGGGTTCGGCTTTGTATGCGTTCTTAACTGTTGTGTAAACAAAGTCCAGTGTGTTGTTTCCCCTTGTTGCAAAGTTCACATGTTGGTAGAACTTTGGCAAAACTGTCTTTAGGTTTGCGTGGTTGAAGTCACCGGCTATGATGAAAAAGCCGTCGGGGTTATTTGTTTGTTGTTCGCTGATGGCGCTGTACAGCTCGCGAAGCGCGTCCTTTGCGTTTGCACACGGAGGAATGTAAACCGCGACAATAACAATGGCCGTGAACTCCCGCGGCAGATAGAACGGTCGACACTTCACAACCATAAACTCCACCAGTGATGAACAGTGTTTTGTCACTACCGCAGCATTGTTACACCATTCTTTGTTGATATACACACACAAGCCACCCCGCGAGTCTTACCAGACAGTGATGAATTTCTGTCCGCTCGGTAGCAAGTTAGTCCGTGCAACTGAATGGCGGAGTCCGGGATGTTGTCGTTTAGCCATGTTTCAGTGAAAACAAACACACAACAATCCCTTGTCTCATGCTGTGTAGACCGACTGAGTTGAATTAAATTCAGTTTGTTTTCCAGAGAGCGAACGTTTGAGAGCATGAGTGTTGGAAGAGCCGGTCTTGTGGGGTTAGCCCTCAGCCTAGCTCATATACCTCCGTGCTTACCGCACTTCCGTCCTCTCTCACACCGCTTGCGACGCCGCCTTGTGCGGGTAGCGTCAGTAGGCGAGGCCGCGGTCTCGAGGTCCGGCTCCAGCAGTAAACAAAGGCCTCGTAGCTTCTCAGTAGCCGCCGGCGAGAGTTTGTGTTTGTATGTCTTGTCGATATCCAAAAGGCTTTGGCGATCGTATATGTATCTCGGAGTGATCTCCCGATGAATTAACGGTAAATCGACACTATTTGGAGACGAACAGACGACATTAAAAGACATAAAAGCACCGTCTTTGGGACCTGGAGCGGCCGCTGCGTCTGATCGCGCCGCCATCTTGGTTGTTTTTTTCACAAAGGGACCTCAGATGCTTCTGACTCCAGAGGAGGAGGTGGCGGGCGAGTTGCGACATGCGACGGGAGTGCAAACCGCCTTGCCAGTTGATATGCGCAACTGTCGCAGTGTTGTCCGTATGGACCAGAACGTCCCTGCCCCGAAGGCACCATGTACTGCCAGCAACTCGAGGCAATTGATATGCCAACGCAGAAGGGGGCCCGTCCAAACCCCTGATACTACGTGCACGTTGTCTGTGGCACCCCAGCCGGTGGCCGAGGCATCCTTGAATACCACAGCATGCCTGGATATCTGCTCCAGGGGCACTCCTGCCCGAGGGAACGAAGGATCTGACCACGGGCTGAAGGTCTTGCGGCAGGCCGGTGTAATCTGAACCCGGTGAGTACCGCGTTTCCACGCCCACCTCGGGATTCGGCCATGGAGCCAGTGCTGAAGCAGTCTCATATGGAGCAGACGATCGGAACTATGGCCGCAGCTGCAGCCATATGCCCCAGGAGCCTCTGAAAGAGTTTCAGTGGGACCGCTGTCCTGCCTGATAAAGTCTTGAGGCAGTTCATCACCGACTGAGCACATTCCTGGGTGAGGCGTGCTGTCTGGTTGACCGAATCCAACTCCATGCCAAGAAAAGAGATCCCCTGCGTTGGCACGAGTTTGCTCTTTTCCCAATTGACCCGAAGGCCCAACTGGCTGAGGTGCCTGAGCACCAGGTCCCTGTGTGCGCACAACTGCTCTCGAGACTGTGCAAGAATGAGCCAGTCGTCGAGGTAGTTGAGAATGCACACACCCCGTTCTCTCAGGGGAATAAGGGCCGCCTCTGCGACTTTGATGAAGACACGAGGCGAAAAGGGACAGCCCGAAGGGCAGGACCTTGTACTGATATGCCCGACCATCGAACGCGAACCGCAGGAATGGCCTGTGTAGCGGGAGAATCGAACATGAAGTACGCGTCCTTCAGGTCGATCACTGCAAACCAATCTAGGGGACGGACGCACCCAAAAATGCGTTTCTGCGTCAACATCTTGAATGGCATCTTGTGAAGTGCACGGTTCAAAACTCGCAGATCCAAGATCGGTCGAAACCCACCGCTTTTCTTGGGCACAATGAAGTAGGGGCTGTAAAACCCCGACCTCATATCGGCTGGAGGGACCGGCTCTATTGCGTCCTTCGCCAGCAGGACTGCAATTCCCGAGCACAAGACAGGGGCATCGACGAAAATTGACTGAAGTGAACCGGATGCCCCTGAACTTGTGGGTACGCCGGGCGAACTGAATCACGTAGCCGAGTCTGATGGTCCACAGGAACCACCGAGACGGACTGGGGAGCACTAGCCAGGCTCCGAGAGACCGTACCAGTGGGACCAATGGGGCCACTGACGTGCCCGCGGTGGGGCAGCGAGGTGGAACACAGCACAGGGACCGGCCCTGGGGCCGGCCCCGGGGCCGGTCACTCACCTGATTTCTCCTCATGTGGGAGGAGACACAGGAACCCGGCTTGAGGCTTGTGACAGCCCGGCGTGTGACGACTTGAAGCGGGGACTGGAGAGCTACCGCCCTTACCTGCCTCCACGAATGGGCAGGAGCGGTGTGCTCTTGGGCAACCACCCGCTGCCTGCTGGCGAGAGAGGAAGAGGGAAGCGATCCCGTGATCCACGGATCACCACTCTCCTCCTCTTGAGACCCAGAGATTGAGGAGACCACTCTTTACTGATGTTTTGGGTACCGCCGGCTGCTGGGCCAGCGGCGGAACAAATTGAAACAAAAGATACTCCACCAGGTGCAGTCACCATCTCCCGACGAGCAGTCTCCTCCACCTCTGGGTCGACCGTCCCAGGGCCTCTTGCACTTGCGCTTGCCGCCAGGTTTGGCGGGGGCCCTGGACGGGCTGGGTGTCCTGCCTGCGACCGGCTCCACGATGCTGCCTGGTGGAAGGCTGCTGCGGCTGCGTGGGAGCGGGGGCGGCCGCAGGGGGGCGCCCACGGCGACGAGCAGGCTGAGTGGCTGCAGCCTGAGTGGAAGCAGCAGGTTTCCTCCGGCGCATGATGTGTTTGCCTCAGTCTGCTTCTGGGCTGCCGAGAACTGCTGGGCAAAGCTCTCGACAGCATCGCCGAAAGGGCCGATCTGCGACATGGGAGCATTCAGGAACTGTACCTTCTCCTGCTCCTTCATGTCAGCGAGACACAGCCAGAGATGGCGCTCCTGGACCACTAGCATGGACATCGCACGACCCAGAGACTGTGCGGTCACCTTCGTCGCTCGAAGCGAGAGGTCCGTCGCAGCACGCAGCTCATGTAGAACCGCCAGGTCGTGACCACCCTCGTGCAGGTCTTTCAGGGCTTTGGCCTGGTGGACCTGCAGTAACGCCATGGCGTGGAGGGCAGAAGCTACCTCCCCACAGGCTCTATAAGCACTGCCAGTTAGACCTGACGAATACTTACAGGCCCGTGAGGAGAAACACGGGTCACCTCGCAGGGTGGAAGCAGCTGTTGGACACAGTTGCATGACCACAGACCGCTCCACCGAGGGGATGCCCGCATACCCCAAAGCGGCCCCACCATCGAGGGTGGTGAGAGCGGAGGAACCACAAGATTTGTTTCAGGGCAGTAAAAGGTGCCTTCCATGACCTTGTAAGCTCCTCATGCACTTCCGGAAAGAATGGCACCAGCGCGACCCCCACCGAGAAACCACTCGTCCAGCCTCGAAGGATCGGGACGCAGTGGAGGATTCCACACCAGCCCGACATTCTTGGCAGCCCGGGAAAGCATAGCCATCATCTCTGGGTCTGGCTCGGACAACGCTACTACACCCGAAGGGGGCAACGCAGCCGGGTCGTCATCCCCGGAGAGAGAGGGCCCGCCCTCCGATGCAGTGATTGACATCTGGTCGTCAGAGGGGGCACCGAAGGAAACGCGTGGCCAGCGCGCTCCTTTGGCAGCTCCACCGGCTGTGGAGTGCTTGAGGGGTGAGGAGCTCCACTTGGGGAAGCTCTCACCGTAATCCTCAAATCACCTCTGGCTCCACCGGATCCAGCGCGCACGCCGGATCGCAGCAGAGGCAGAGGGACTCCGCCATGTTTGACATAGTGGAGTCCGCACTCCGAGATGGTCATGTCCCCGCAAGAAGAACATGAACCATCCACGAAAGCCTCCTCAGCGTGCTGAATGCCCAGACACGTGAGTCAGCGATCGTGACCGACCTGAGGTGCTAGGAAACGACCACACCCAGAAACGCACGGGTGATAAAACATCTTTAAAATGACGCGATCACCCGTGTTACTTTTTTATGAAAATTGCTCTTTCAGAGATATGCTCTTTTAGTGCTGAAGCACGCAGGGGAGCTGGCCACCGCACACTCCTAGTGTGGCTGTCAGCAGGAATATGATCTTTCTCTCCCGGACACCGTGACCACCGCTGCCATGCCGTAACGCCCGCAGAACACTCTCTTGGAAGGGAGAGCAGTAGCTTCAACCACTATCGCTTAGCTCCGAAGCGAAAGGATGAATCAATGCAGTGCACCAGCTGCCTCTTATGCTCACGCTGTGATCAGCAGTAGCTGGATGCAATAATTGCATGCCAATGTCCATTGGCTCATTTAGTTACACTCGAAGTGGATTGGTCTCTCTGGCGAGATCCCAATTTCATCGGTCATCCGACATGACTTGGAGTGACCAACTGAAAGGGGAACATCAATGTTTCTTGGTCTTCTCCTGGACTGAAGCACACACTCTACTCTTCAGTACAATGGTGACCCACAAAACACAGACAACAGAAACCCTTTAAATCCCAAAAGAACATTGAACACTAACAGATCTCTCTAGATCTCAGCATCTTCACTTATTACAAACCAGTCTGACTTTATTTCTTTCATACAAAACTTATTATTGAGAATTAACAGAGGTTTAGATGTTAATGTTTTATTGAAAATAATAAAGTTTGAAGTCACCATTGTGGAGATAAGCGTTTGCTTTAGTTGGGTTTCTGACCCTTGACTTTATAATATCAGCTTTTCTCTGATTGTTATTAAATTATAGTGGTCTGATTCACTCACCTCAGAAATGTCTTATATCTGAGCATATTAAATTTATTAATTTCACTTTGTTATAATCTTACTGCATGAAATCTAGCCCTGCTTTGATATTTTGAAGGTTTGTAAGTCATTTTGAAGAAGTTATTTAGACAAGAGCATGTAGAGTCACAGACATCAAGAATCTGCAAATGAACCTCAACAATGGTGACACTTTGCAAAATATTCAGATCAGCTCTGATTGTTACAAAACAAGCTTTTTATTGATTGTCACCATTGTTGAGATTCATGTGCTGATTCTTTGTGTTTCTGTGAGTCAAAAATCCTATACAATGATAAAAAAAGCAATATTAAAGCTAATATTTTCAGACACAGGACTCAAGATGTGATCAAGCTACTACATGATAACTAATTATCCGATCAGATTTTTAATTTGCAATTTTTGCTATAACAAATGTGCTTTACAAACAATTATAACAGCCAGAGAAAAGCTGATTTTATAAAGTCAAGGGTCAGAAGCCCAACTAAAGCAAATGCTTATCTCCACAACGGTGACTTCAAACTTTATTATTTTCAATAAAACATTAACATCTAAACCTCTGTTAATTCTGACATATGAAAGAAATAACGTCAGACTGGTTTGTAATAAGTGAAGATGCTTAGATCTAGAGAAATCTGTTATTGTTTCATGTTCTGTTGCTGCCAGTCATTTGACCATTTAACATCTAACGGTTTTGTTATTGTATTAGTTACAGATTATTTTTGTAATTTTACATACATTTGTTTGTAATTTAAGAAAACAGAAAACATACTGTATACAAATACAGTAGTTTTTCTGTATAAAAATGTGAATTACTGTAATTTGTCATTAATGTCATAATACTTAAAATAACAGCCAAATAGTTAATTCAGAGAAAATTTTACAGAGTTTTGACTGCAATTCAAAATAAAAGAAAACAACCTGAAAACAAATCACAATTATTTTCCTTAAAATTACGATTTTTTTATTTTTATTTATTTATTTATTTATTTATTTATTTATTTATTTATAGTGTATTGTAACTGGGTCTTTCACTTTTCTGGTTGCCACAATGTAACTTTGGTCACCAGATTAAGATGCAGTTACATAACAGTCACTTAATTTTGTTAGGTAGGAAAGTACCACAACATTTCAGAGATTGAGTTAAAATAAATAAATAAATGATTTCGAAAATTCTGTTTTCAGTTTGCTATCATGGGTTACTGAGTATAGATTAATGAGAAAAAGAATTTGAACGATTGTAATATCAGGCTGCCACATAACAAAATAGAAAAAAAGTGAAGGGGATCTGAAAACTTTATGAATGCACTGTACATATAATATATAACATCTTATAATAGATTTTTTCTCATAATTTGTAATAATTTATTTATTTACAATTTTTACTGTATTTTTCATCAAATAAATGCAGCCTTGGTGAGCAGAAGAGATTTAAAGAAACACAGATTAGCAACATTAACAGTGTGATCTTTCCTTTCAGCTGCAGAGAAGGATGATGAGGCAACAGACAGTGCAGCTCAGGATGAGGAAGAGGATGAAGAGGAGAAACACACAAGTCTTTTCTCACATCTTTCTTATAATAAACCTGACTGAAATAACATGGTAGATATTATTCTTCCAGTGTTGAAAGTGAGTTTATACAGATCATCCTCCTATCACTGCCTCAGAAGAGTCTGTCCTCTGCTGGTGGGGTAAGAACAGGGACGTGCAGAGAGTTCCTCAGGGGCAGGGGCTCAAATGTAAAATAGGGGCAATGTAAAAAAAAAAAAAAATATATATGTATATATATATATATATATATATATATATATATATATATATATATATATATATATAAAAATCCGCATTTTTTATTTATTTTATTTTTTTTTCCAGAAATCACGTTTTTTATTGCGTATTCCAAGTAATATCAATCAAACTGCAGTTGGGTTGTTTTGATTAAGTAATAATAACTAAACAAATACAGGCAATTTACAAAATTAAAGTTCATTGAAAGTGTTTTTTTTTTTTTTTTTTTTTACATATTAAAAGTTTGTTTTTTGGCAAAAGCAGATAACTCCGCATTTCATGTTTTAGAGTTAAAAAAAAAACACACTCGTTTAATCTTTATAATCTCCTCAGATGACAATGTAGATGCCTGACAAACTTGTTGTTATTGTGATCATAGACTGTATGTGACACGGAGCTTTTCCCTCACATTGTAACACGCTGCTTTTTCAAGGTTCCATGAAAACGTTTCAGCTTTTATTTTCCTTTTTCGTCCTGAAGAAGATATCACAGGTTCAAGTTCCCTGAAATTATCCATCCTCGATCACGTTTAGTCAGCTTTGACGAACTCCTCTCAGCCAGCAGGTCTTTTCAAAGTGAAAATTAATTTTTAACAGTAGTGCAGAAAGTGGTAAGTAGATAGTTTTTATTCATATTTTTGAGGCGTATTGTAGTCAGGGAGGGTACACCAAGCTTAACAACTCAATCTCATCACATACATAAAATTAAGATGGAGAATGATTATTTTTCAAAAATGTATTATAATCCATAAGTATATGGAATGTACTTTTTTCATTGCTATCATTATGTGGTCTATTTTCCTACACTACACATGGAGCAGTGGAAATTTGAAAAAAAAAAAAAACACTCAACTCCCATCAATCTCAAACCCAAAGTTTACAACCATAAAGCAATCAAAAAATATGTGACAGGGTTGAGTTACTCACTTCATTTATCGATAATTTTAATAATAATAATAATAATAATTATGGTTTCAGTAAATATATACATATCAGAATCATGACAGTTCATATTTGTGTTATAAACTGCATATTTGATTTAATGTGTCCACTTAAACACTGACAAGCACCCAGTGTCTGAAATCCTACACACGTCAGAGGCCATGTACACACTGCAGCTAAATTTGGTTGTCAGTTCACCTTTTAATGTTTAAAGGGATAGTTCACCCAAAAATGAAAATTTGATGTTTATCTGCTTACCCCCAGGGCATCCAAGATGTAGGTGACTTTGTTTCTTCAGTAAGAGAGCAGTGTAAATGGCTGTCCACTAGAGGCTGACATTTTTTCGGGAATCCCACGGGATGGGAAACAAAATCACTACGAATCACGTGATTGGGACGGGACAGGAAAAACTGTCAGCGGGAGTGGGCGGGACCGGGAATAGTAATGATACCCAACTTTATACACAAATATACCTTTTATATAAATAAACTATAAACTGTATATTTTAGTTCTGAACTCAATTCTAGTTGTTCTGTCTCTTTAAGCTCTCCTCCTGTTTGTTTTGGTGTGGCTGGTTAAGTGAATGTCGCAGTCCGTGATGGACAGATTGTTAACGGCTGGTCTATGGGGTAATACTCGGGCAGGACATCCAAACGCTCACCTATCATTCATCGACCTCAAATATGGCTTTTCATCTGAAAGATGTATGTAGTAGCAAGTTCACATGGCCACTCAATTAGGCTTGTTGCGATAGACGGTGTTGGCGGTGATACCGGTGTTAAGCCGCACCGGTTACGTCACTTGCCCACCGCGGCACCGTCCCTCACCGTCATTTTGATTTTTTTAGTAGTAATAAAAATCATTTAGTTCAGTTAGAGAACAGACACTACAATTAAAACTGAACGCGGCTGCTCAATGCAGCACACCGAACGAACTACAGTCGCGCATCTCAGATCAGATTTCATTCATCACGTGAGGAGAGTGAGTCCAGCTGACTGACGAGAAGAGAGAGGTGACACAGACAAGACGATGGCAGAAGAGTTTCAAAACGAAATGGAAAAGCGCCTGTTTTAAAAATATTTTGGATTTTGGAAAGGTGATATTGGAAAGTTTTTCTTTTTTTTTAACATTCGTTTCTCATTTATTTGGTTCCACGTATTTGCTGATTTTTATTTTATTTAAACTGTGTGATTTTTTCCCCCATTATTTTTACATCAAGGTGTATGCAGTCTGTGCCTTCAAACTTTCTTAATCGTTTTGCTAATAAACGCTCTACGTTTTATAATTATTTGTTCCTCAGTCTTTACTGATTTTCAGTTTTGTATACCTAGCCTATTTAAAATTTGTAAGTTATTTGTTATTTTATATTAGGCATATAGTATGGTGTATTTTTATTCGTTTTGTTAATAAAAGTTGTTGTATTTTGTATTTTTCGGCAATTGATGACGAATTGCCACTAATTTAAAAGTGAAAGTAAAATGTGCACGGTGCTTTTACAAGCTATTTAAAAGCGGAGGAAAGTGAGGGAAAGAGTGATAACTCAAGGGACCTAAAAACAAACAACTGCTTGACGCCGAGCTAATTTGAAAGTGAAAGTAAAGCGCACACGGAGCTTTGGAGAGTGGAGCTGAATAGTGCGCTCGCTGCAGGACAGGCGCCGGTGCGCTCACTTGCTCTTAAAATCTCCGTAATTTTTGGTCATACAGATAAAAGTAGCCTAATACATCTTTCGAATCTGTAAAGACTCTACGTTTATTTGTGTGCACTCAGAATAACAACGAAAGTTGCGCTTCTGTAAAGTAATTAAAGCAAACAGGATGCGCTTTCTGCCGTCTAGGTCTCTGTGAACTTAGAAACTTCGAAACTCCGTCTATGAAAAAATATATCTATAGACTGAAATGTCTACTTTCAAATGAAAAAAAAAAAATTCAAATAGAAAATGTATGTCTTGGCATGGATGATATACATGAAATTTAATGTGTGTGCAATGCACACTGTGCATTGTTTAAGCTGGCTTTCAGTTCAATATAATAACAAAAAACTACATTTTGGATTTTTATTCAACTAACACCGTGTCCTAACTACACGCGACGCGACGCCGCGACATGCGATAAAAGGTATCTTTTCCATGTTAATCGGAGTTTTTGTCCTAACTAGCCGCGATGCGACGCCGCGAAATTTCTAATTTAGAAACAGTATAGCGGCTGGAACAACAACATACAAACTATATGACAGTAGATAATCTCAGGTGATTATGTGCTTTATTCAATGTTAAAGAATATCATTCTGCGTGACCGTTAGCCATACTGAAAGCAACAACAGATAGTTTACCTCAGATCTTGAAAATAAGATGTACATTAAAACTCCGAACTCCATGTGAACCAACAAGCGTATTCCATGACAAAGATGGCATCAGTCACTCAGTATGTACTTTTAATAATGTTAAAAAGGTTTAATATTTATGAATTAGATTATAAACATATCCATTTCTTTGCGAGTGCAGTGTGCTTCCAAGGAGAGCCCGCCCACACACGCTTCTGATTGGCTGTGATATTTGATTGATTCCGTCGCGTCGCGTGTAGTGTGGACACCCAAACTGCGTTTCGCTGGAATCCTGTCGCGTCGCGTGTAGTTAGGACACGGTGTAAGGTGGGCACACTGTGATCTGTACTGTATTTTTACTGTACAAAAAAAAAATTAAAAAAAAAAAAACACAATACGGGAGTGGGAGGGAATGGGAGTCATTCTTCCTGGATTGGAACATTTTCCCCCCAGTTTTTCCTTGGGATTGCGACGGGACTAGATTTTTTTTTGTGGGAGTGGTACGGGAGAGGTTTGAAAATCCACTCCCGCGTCACCCTCTACTGTCTACTGCTCCAGGTGTGTTTATGTGTGTGTGTGTGTGTGTGTGTGTGTGTGTGTGTGTGTGTGTGTGTGTGCGCGTGTGTGCGTGCGTGTGCATTTAGAATGGGTTAAATGCAGAGCACAAATTCCAAGTATGGGTCACCATACTTGGCCACGTTCCTTTCACTTTCAATTTTTTTGTGTTATAGCCATTTTAACACATTTTATGTAATTGTAAGTTGATCATGTATAAAAAGAGAGAGAGAGAAACAACACAGTGTGTCTAACACAATATGTGTTAACTATCATCCAATCACATTGCTGCCTACGTCATTTCACGAGTTGTTAACCAAATTCGCTTCTCTTTTTTCATTGGTGGATGACGTGGATGCACTCATGTCAGGTATATGGATTTTGAAATGTAATGTTCCCAGAGCATACTCAGAGCATCCCGCCGGTGTCAGTGACATTCCCAGAAGGTTTCTCGAGATGGTCATGATGTGGAGTTCTTTAAAGGGTTGGGGGACGTTATTTGGAGGACCTTCAGGGATTAACACTGCTCAGAGTCTATTTGGTCCCACAATACAGAGTGTTAAAGTAACACTGAAGCAGAGTTGAACTTAGTGAGAATGGTAACAAGCAGAATTACTGAAGGAAAGAGAAACAGAAAAAAAAGATAAGAGACAAACAGAAATACAACTACAACTGACTTCCAGTCACAGCCTCAGATGAAATCAACTGAAATAAAACATATTAAATCTCTGAAGATCTCAGCAGAGGAGGATTAAACAACTCCACAAACAGCATCACCAGCTTCACTTATTACTAACCAGTTTGACTAAAAAAGTTATTATTTAGAACAGAGGATTTGATGTTGAATTTTTGTTTGAACTTACCATTAGGCGATCAGTGTTTGCTTTAGTTGGGCTATTGACCCTTCGCTTTCTAACAATAGTTTTTCTCCTGGCTGTTGTGAATCTGTATATGCAAAACACATTTGTTATGGCAAAAAAGCCAGTATAGAAAACATGATCAGTTGGTTTGGCTGATCATTAATAATGACTTAGTTGTTGTGTAATGTCCTAATTCACTGATCTCATCCAAAGTCTAAATCTGTGATTACGTTTGATGTTAAAGCAAAATGATGTTGATGTATTTTGATTAAAAAAAAAAAAAAAAAAAAAAAAAAAATTTAATTAGATAATTTGATGGATTTTAAAAACACTTTACACAAGACATTTTGAGCATCTGTGCGACTTAGATGTAAATATTCAAGAATCAGCATATGAATCTCAACAATGGTGACAATAAACAGAATGTTGTGCAGTGCATTGCAACATGAATAAATTATGCACCTGAATTGTCTTAGTATTTTCTTTTATTCTTACTATTAGCTTTAATTTTTGATATTTTTGTTTTGACTTTTTAGTAGCTTGTTTTGTGATGTTCAAAGAGGTTTATCTGAATATTTCATTGTCACCATTGTTGAGATTTATGTGTAGATTCTTCATGACTTAAATCAAGTTTTTGCTCTGTTTTGTTATCATCAAAGAGAATATGCATAAAAAAAAAATAAATAAAAAAAACTTTGTGAAACTTGCTGTTTCCATCCAACTGGCCTTTTACCGATAAAATGGTGTGCGTGAGATTTTCAAGATATATCAATTCAAGATATTTTGAACATCTGTGTGACTTAGATGCAAACATTCATCAAGAATCAGCATATGAATCTCAACAATGGTGAGAATAAACAAAAAGTTTCATGCTGCAGTGCATTTCTGGGTGCACCAATCAAAACTCATCCACGGCTCCCAGAATGCATTGCAACATGAATAAATTATGCACCTGAATTGTCTTAGTATTTTCTTTTATTCTTACTATTTGCTTTAATTTTTGCTATTTTTGTTGTGACTTTTTAGTAGCTTGTTTTGTGATGTTCAAAGAGGTTTATCTGAAAATTTCGTTGATCGTCACCATTGTTGAGATTCATGTGCAGATTCTTCATGTCTTAAATCAAGTTCCTATCCTGTTTTTGCTCTGTTTTGTTATTGTCAAAGAGAATATGCATTAAAAAAAAAAACTTTGTGAAATTTGCTGTCTACAGCCTGTTTCCATCCAACTGGCCTTTTACCGATAAAATGGTGTGCGTGATGACGTCATCCCTAAAAAAACAAATTGTCGCATGAGTTTTGGTGTATTGCAGAAAGAAAAAATGCCCTTGAGCTGTTTCCATACATAATTTTACCTATTGCGTAAATTATAAGCTATAGGCTAGTAGCCTGTTCTTCATCCATTTGAAACAAAACAGCCTAATATTAAATTGTATAGGCCTACATAAAATTATTTTTATTAACAAGTGTAATGATTTTTATTAACAAGGGTTTTTATTTTTTTTATTTATTTATTTTTTTTGTACTTTGTTATAGACTATTAGATAGATAGGCTACTTGATAATCAAGCAATAATCATAAACGGGTGCAGTTGTATTATTATTATTTTTCTGATTAACATTTATAGGAAATAGGAATGTTCATTTCAGTTATTTTATTTCTCCTAACCGACGGTCGTAAAGCCATATTAACCGTTAACCGACAAGATTATGTTAAACTACAATTAAATTAAATTTAAATTGATAGGTGGCTGTGACCCATTAAAAATACCTAAATTTGTTTTCCAGGGATGAATTTTATACACGCAAAAAGCAGCATAAACAACATGAACGTGAGGATTCACATGCACGCACCTGCAGTGCTTCTGCGAACGGAGAAAAACATAAGCTATTATATATAAAAGAAATAAATAGGCCCATATGCAACTATATTTTTTTCTAAATAATTAATTAACAAAATGAAAGGAAAAAAAACTGCAACAATTAGCAGCCTATATGCAGAATTTCGGTTAATTTTTGCGATGCGCTCTTGAGAAAGCGGCATCCTGTTTGTTTCCTTTATTTTATAAAAGCACAATGTTTTGTTTTTATTGTGAATGTACACAAATGAAAGAAATATTTTGAATGGTTTTGAATAATGTCTTACTCTTATATGACCACAAATGAAGGAGTAGGCTATTGTAAGTTGTTTCCACTTTTATAAGGGAAAAAAAAAAAAAGTCAAGTGATCGTGCCGGCGCCTCACGCGCACAGTTAAGCATAGCCTACTGACTCTCAACAATGCAGTTTTCAAACATAGCCTATTGGAAAAAACATGCTATTTTATTTCCCCTCACTCCACAACAAATCCTTTCAATTTAACACTAGAAAGAACTCAGAACAAAACAAGAATAAAAATATAAGAAGCTAACAAGTCAAAACAAATTAATTTAAAATGTTGTACTTCGCATTCCAATATCCATGTAAAACAAAATGTGCTTGGCATAATATCACAGGGGTATGGTGGTCAAGCTGAAAGGCATGGACGACAGGCTATTTAAACTGAACAGGGCACTGTAAAAAAATAATATAAACGTAGGCTAGCCTACTAAAGGAACATCAAATTAAGATATGTTTGAGAGGTAACTCGTCTTTTTCTTACCATGTATAAAATAATTTTAGATACAATTTAATAATATGAATATGATTTAATGTGCTTTTGAACTACAGGGAAACGGTGCTTTAACGTGAGCAACACCATGAACATGGACGCTGCCTATAGGCTAATTCTGTTATATGACACCACATTTATTTGCGTTAAAGCCCCTTTTCTCGAGAAAAAAAATTTCCAAACAAATTTTTGCAACATTTGAAGTATCGTTGTAGAATTTATGCGCTAAAATTAAATGGAAAAAGATTGTGTTGACACATGAGAAATTTAATAGATAATTGGCATTTCCATCAGCTATATCATAAATATTTTAAAGCACTAAATATTTTTTTGCAAAAAAAAAATCTTTGGATGGAAACCTGGTTTATGTGTGCCGTAAACAAAAACTTCTTGTGCACAACATTTTTTTAATTTTTTTTAATTGTCCAAACTCTGTTAAAATTCAGGGTTACTATATTCAACAATGTAAAATGTAACAGTCTGTGAATCAAGCCACTACATGATGATTGTTTTCAGCATCAAGTAACCAACATCACCTGAGCACATTTTCTCCTGGGGTTTCCTTGCTTTAATAATGTACATTACATATATTGTTGTAAATTTAAGGGTTGAGAGCCCAACAAATGCAAACACTGACCACAGTGATGGTGATGTTTTGTGAAATGAAACTAACATCTAAACCTCTGTTAATTCTCATTAAGAACTTTTGTATGACAGATATCAAGTCAAACTGGTTAGTAATAAGTGAAGCTGGTGACGCTGTTTGTGGAGTTGCTAAATCCTCCTCTGCTGAGATCTTCAGAGATTTAATATGTTTTATTTCAGTTGATTTCATCTGAGGCTGTGACTAGAAGTCAGTTGTAGTTGTGTTTCTGTTTGTCTCTTCTCTTTTTTTTATGTTTCTCTTTCCTTCAGTAATTCTGCTTGTTAACATTCTCATTATGTTCAACTCTGCTTCAGTGTTACTTTAACTCACTGTATTGTGGGACCAAATACACTCTGAGCAGTGTTAATCCCTGAAGATCCTCCAAATAACGTCCCCTAACCCTTTAAATAATGCTGCCTTCACGTCATGTCGTAATTCCGAGATGACAACAAGTGACATTCTACTCTATCTAAATTATGTGTTTCTATGGCAACACTATCAACAAAGCCCTCACGTGCTCCTAAACTCATAACTCGTAATTACTACTTGTAAACTCGGAATGTTCTGAGAGTTACGACTTGAACCAGTGACAGATGTACCACATGACTGCCGCCAGGTTCATTTTGGCACTACATAGGCGCTACCTCTGAGTCCGACAACATGGAAAGCTATGAGTAAAATGTCACGTGTTGTCATCTCG
The DNA here is from genome assembly GCA_039654775.1 of Spinibarbus caldwelli. NCBI lineage: Eukaryota > Metazoa > Chordata > Actinopteri > Cypriniformes > Cyprinidae > Spinibarbus > Spinibarbus caldwelli. The sequence goes on from CM077242.1 coordinate 34,564,389, forward strand.
GAATTACGGTAATTACGACATGGCGTGAAGGCAGCATTACTCCATATCATGAGCATCTCGGGAAACGTTCTGGGAACGTCATTGACACCGGCGGGATGTTCTGAGAACGATCTGGGAACATTACATTTCTAGTGGGGAAATCCATATACCTGACATGAGTGCATCCATGTCATCTACAATTAATGAATTATGAATTAACACATCCTTTTTGAGAGTGTAGGGCCAATTGTGGCTTGCAGCTTTCTGGAGAAACGCTCCTTCAAATAACTTCACACTCAGCATCCTGAGCAATATACCTATCATGACAGTTATAGTCCCCTAGCAGTGCTATAGTCTGTGTGTCATTTGGGAACAAACAATTTTTCATCTCAAGTTGGTGATTAAAGGAAGTGTGTGTGACACTGATGTCACGTGCACTAATTTCCACAGTGGAGCATGTTAATAAACTGTGACTCTTATGTGTAAGGCTTAAACATTGCCTTCCTTGCTTTGTAATACTAAATGAAACAAATACATTCATAACATATCTGTGTAATATGCAATTACTTGTGTATTTTGTATTATATAAAAAAGGTGGCACCTTTCCCCTTACTTTTCTTTTGTTATATCAGTTATTATACTTCACACCTATGGGCAGTAAGCAGAATGAACATTATCTTTGTTAAACACAAAGCAGGACAAAATTACTCGATTACAGGAAAATCAAAAATGCTAACCATGGATAACATTTATGATGTTGAAAAGTATATACAGTACATGCATAAATATTAGGCTAGCCAATATTCTGATCATATTTTTTAAGCACTTTTACCAATTCCGAACCACATCAATCATAATAACTACTATTAATTTTGTTTACAATCATATATTTTATAATTATCAACAAGAACTGGAAGTGAAAAATGCTCACTGATGCTCCAGAAGGAAACACAATGCATTAAGGGGGTGAAAACTTTTGAACAGAATAAAGATGTGTACATTATTCTTATTTTGCCTAAATACATTTTTTTCATTTAGTACTGCCCTTCAGAAGCTATAGAAGATACATACATGTTTCCCAGAAGACAAAATAAGTTCAGTTTACCGTGATCTTCAAATTCAAAAAGTTTTCAACCCCTTAATGCATTGTTTCTCCTTCTGGAGCATTGGTGAGCGTTTAAACCTTCTGTAGTAGTTGCGTATGAGTCCTTTAATTGTCCCTCAGTTGTTCTCAGTGTGAAAAGATGGATCTCAAAATCATAGTCATTGTTGGAAAGGATTGGAAGGATTTTTCAGTGGGCAGTTTAACTGTTCAGGACAAACAAGGGACTCATGGTAAAATGTGTGTGTGTGTGTGTGTGTGTGTGTGTACAGTATGTGTGTATATGTACAGTATTTATGTATGCATGTATGTATGTATATATAGTGTGACAAATATTTAAAAAAAAAAAACAAAGGGGGCAAAAACTTTTTCACACCACTGTGTGTGTGTGTGTGTATATATATATATATATATACACATAATATAAGTTTTTGCCCCTTTATGTTTTTTTTTTTTTTTTTTTTTTTTTGCATATTTGTAAAGCTTTTTTAAGCTTAGTGAATATGAACAGTAAGCACTAGAAGTAGAGACTTCTACTACTTGGGGTAGTGTTTTAAATAAACTTTAATTTTGCTTTCTGTGCAAAAAAATATCAAAAGGAAAGAAAAGATGCACAGTGGCAGATCTTTTGTATTGTTTTGTGTAGTAATTCAATTGTTTTAATATGAATATTGTTTTAATAGAATGTTCAGTACAGTAATTGTCTATACATCTAAATCAGTACTTTAAACTTTTTGTTGTCTAAGAGCTTCATATTACAAGTTAAAAAAAAATATCAGTGGCATAAGACAGTAAGATATTTAAATATGTATTATGTAAGATGCTTGTAATCATTGATTTAATGGTATTCATCATTTCTGCATAAATATTATATCTACTTGTATGATTTGTATTATCCGGGAACTCTAACAATACTGTGGCATATGGACATTACTCATTTTATTTGTAACAAAGAAACATGCATTGTCTGTAAAGCTGCATTGAAATATGTATTGTGAAAAGCACTATACAAATAAATGCATTGTATTTGAATTCTAGATATGTATACAACTTATTTGTGTGTGTGTGTGTGTGTGTGTGTGTGTGTGTGTGTGTGTGTGTGTAGGCCTATATATACACAGTATATATACAAAATGAGCTTGCCTAGATCTGGCATGGTATTGGCCCAGATTCGGCCCACATTTGGGCCAAATCACCATAGAGGAATCCGCATCTGGTCCGGAGCTGGCCCAGTTCTGGTCCAGATCCAGAAAAATGGATCCGTTCCGGTATTGGCCCATTGTGCCAAAAGACACCGTTGCATGGATCTGGTCCAGAACTTTCGATGGGTCTGGGCCAAATCTGGCCCAGATGATTTTTGCTATCTGGGACGTCATTATCGTGCAGTGAAAAACACCATGTTTAGACGCTGAAGTGTTGAATAGTGCTGATAGAGACGGGTTAAAAGACATGAAGATTCTGCTCTGTTTGAGCACAAATAACACTGAAAGATGATTGAACAACTGAATTTATGCAACAAATTAAATTTAAAAAAAAAAAAACAGTTTAAAATGGAAAAAAAAAAAAAAAATCTACAATAATATTCTGTGTAATCCACTGTCATACTCCTGTTATTTTTTATCCTCTCCTCATCTTTTCTCTGCCTCCTTTGAGTGGCAGTTACAGACGAAATAACTTAGAAACAGCACCAGCAACACCACCAACAGCACCACCAACAAAACCACCAAAACGAGCAACAGCACAAGCAACACCAACAACAGCACCACCAACAGCACCACCAACAGCACTACCAACAGCACCACCAACAGCACCAGCAGTACGAACATCATCAGCATCAGCACCAAAAACACCAACAGTATGAACAATATCAGCAGCAACAGCTCTACCAACATCAGCACCAACAGCACCAGCAGCACAAACAACAGCATTACCAACAGCACAAACAGCAGCATCAGCATTCGGCATAGAACTTTTGAATTCAGGTCTGCCTTTTCTGACTCTGTGAGCATCTTCGTACATCTGATTACTGTAGTGTCCTCCTCCATTCTGCTCTATCATTGTGTCAATCTTCTGCAGGAGATCATTCACTTGCTCCCTGTTATTCTGATCTCTGTTGTTGAAGATGTGAAATCTGCCTCCACACTGATCAACAAAATGTCTTAATCTACTGTTCTGCCTAATGGTCTCTTCTACAGACTCATCATCCCGCAGATCTCCATGAGTGAAGAGAATGATGGAGTATTTTAACACTTCTTCACCAAACATCATCTCAATGATCTGAGAAATCACCTGCTCCTGTTCAGTGAATCTCATAATCACAGAAAACACAATGAGAAAAACGTGTGGTCCAGGACTGGATAAATAAACACTTCTGACTATCTCTGTCATTGAGTCTTCAGTTTTCATCTTTGTGTCAAAGAATGGACAAGTATCAACTACAGACACAGATCTGCCTGAAACAGTGGCGTGTGCTTCTGAACATTCACTGGTTACTGAATCCATACGCTGCTCTGATCTGAACACTTTCTGTCCCAGTATTGTGTTTCCAGTTGCACTCTTCCCAAAACCAGTTTTACCCAGCAGAACAATCCGTCTGGATGAGAGACTGGAGTCAGGAATATCCTGGAAGTTGACTGGAACTTTTTGTAGTTTTTTTGCTGTATGAAAAGAAAATCACACAATCACTTATTTCACCTCAACATGTACTTTACATACTGTGCTAACGTATACTACTATAACATCATAAATATAGGAAACAGTATCACTTTCTATTCATGTCACAGAAAGTCCAGAAAGAATCTTCCCTGGGAAATGTTTGCAAATACTGTGAGAATGAAAGATAAATGAATGAATGAATGAGCAAAGGAAGACAAACTCCTTTGTCACTACTGTGATTCATGGGTAGAAAGCTTTGTTCAAATCTAGAATCTGACAAAAGCAGACTGTCTGCTAGACGGAGCATAATATGAACAAGAAAAGTGAACTTTGAGTTTAAGAGCTGCATGTTGTAGATAATTGTAAATGCATAATTGAACCAGAACAATTTGCACAGCAATGAAAACAGACTGAATGTAAATCTGAAATTACACTTTAATATTTATATTTTCAGAATTAAAAGTTCATCATTTCAACTTACTCTTTGACTGATCACTAACTGAACTTTCTGGTTTCCTGTAAAGTTTAGATTTCTGTCTTTCTTCTTTTTTCTTCTTCTTCTCCTCTTCTCTTCTCTGTCTTTCCTCTTGTTTCTGTTTCTCCCATTGCATTCGTTCCAGTTTCATCTGCTCAAGCATTTCACTCTCTTTTTCCTCTCGGTATTTAATTAGTCTTTTATATCGTTCTTCTCTCTCTCTGAATTCCTCTTCTCTCCTCTTTCTCTCTTTGTCTTGATTCTGCCTTTCTTCCTCCATCATCATCTTCATTCTCTCTTTCTCTTCTTCATGTTTCTTCATCAGTTCTTCTCTTTCTCCATTTAGTCTCTCCATCAGGATCTTCATCTTGTTTTCTTCTGCTTCATGTTTAGACTGAAGATCTTCTCTCTCTCGTTCCATTCTCTCTCTCTCTCGTTTCAGTTTCTCATTAAATTCATGATAAACTCTCTGTTCTTTCTCTCTTCTTTTCTCATCCTCTTCTTTTCTGCTTGTCTTTTCCACTAATTTCAGTCTGTCTATTTCTGTGTTGTATTTGGTCTGAAGTTTCTCTTTCTCTGTTTTTATTTTCTCTTTTTCTTGTCTCATTTGTTCTATTTCATGTCTAAATGTCTCTCGTTCACGTTTCATCTCGTCTTGTATCTCTCTCTGATGTTTCTCTTGTTCTCTTATTTCTCTTTTGAGTTCTTCTCTTCTCTTTCTCTCTTCATTCTGTCTTTCTTCTTCCATCATATTCATTCTCTCTTTCTCTTCCTCTAGTTTCTTTGTATCTTCTTCCTTCTCTTTAATTTCTCTTTCATATTGTTCTACTATCTCTCTGAATTCTTCTTCTCTTCTCATCTTTTCCTCTAGTTTGTTTTTCTTCCACTCTCGTTCACTTTTTATCTCCTCATGCATCCTTTCTTGTTCTGTTTTCACCTCTTCTTTTAGTTTCTTTATAACTTCTTCTCTTTCTCTGACTCTGTCCATCAAGATCTTCATCTGTTGTTCTTGTTTTTCTGATTCCATCTGTCTGAACATTTTACATGAGTAGAAACTCCCTCCGTTTGCATTCACCATGGCATCTATATTCTCCAGTAGATCAAACACCTGTGTTTGGTCTGCAGTCTGATTATTATTGAACACATGGCATCTGTTTCCACACACTTCAATCAGCTTCATTAAAGCAGATCCAGGTTTTCCCAAACACTGTTCAATGGTTTGGTCCTTCAGATCATCTCCTCTGGTGAAGAGCACCATGGTGTACATTAAAGATTTCTCACCAAACGTCTCTTGGATAATCTTCACTGATGTTTCCTCTTCTTGAGTGAATCGTCCCTGTGGAATCAGTATGAGAAACACATGTGGTCCAGGCAGGATCATGGAGAGGCAGCTTCTGATTTCTCTCTGGATCTCCTCATTAGTAAGTTCAGTATCAAACAGTCCTGGAATGTCAATCACAGTAATGCGTCGACCGTTGATTTCAGACGTTTCTCTCTGACTCGTTTTAGTAATTGATTTGAGATGTTGAGATGTATCTGCTGGAAACGCATCTCTTCCTAGGATGGTGTTTGCTGTTGCACTTTTCGCAACTCTGTTTTTTCCCAGAAGTACAATCCTCAGCTCATCTGTGTTTTCTTTTGAAACTGAAACTGTAAAAGATAAAAAAAAAAGATTGTACAAATTATTTTTAATTCTTAATCCAATTCCAACTTTAAAGCGTTGTGCATATATATATATATATATATGTATATATATATATAGGGAGTGACAGTACTGTTGATGCGAATGCTATTTGCTCTCTATTAAAGCTGTTCATTGTTATTTGCTTACTGTTGGGGGAGGTGTCTAGGAGGGGAATAGTTAGAAGGAGGGACAAGCTACACATCAGAGAAAAAAGAGATAAATGAGTGGTTGAAGGTTAATCATTTAGTCGTTCCCAACCATATTCCTGCACTGTAAACCCCTGCCGTGTAAATGAATGGTGAAATACTGTAAACACTGTTGCCAGTAATTTACTGTTAATTGTGCAGTTATTTACTGTAGTCTAGTTTGCAGTATTGTACTGTAAAGATACCATGGACTACATTAAAACTCATGTAAACTAATTTTATTTTCAGAAACCAACTTCCTTAAACTGGCCAACTGCCAATTAAGTTTATGAATGAACATATTTCATCTGAACCCACTTTGAAATATTTCATAAAACAAAAATAACTTAAATATAACCAATAAAATTAAACTTCTTGCAGATAACAGCTAGCTAATAATAACACACATGGATGTGCAACTAGAGTTAGCTAAGAGATTTTAAATGCCTCAGCACTTGCAACATCCAGTATAGGTGTCAGTGTTTCTTGGGCTTCACCTGGACTGAAGCACAGACTCTACTCTTCAGCACAATGGTAACCTCATAAAACTCAGACAAACATAAACTCTTTAAATCCCAACAGAACTTTCATCACTAACAGATCTCTCTTATATCTTTGTGTGTAAAAACACAGAATAACACTTTTCAGCATTTACTCTCCTTTTATTGAGTTCAAATAATTTTTTTCGCTGTTAGGTTTTACAATACATTGCTGTTTTTACTTGATTTTACAGTAAACAGTGTATTACTGTTTTCTACAGTTTGTTTGCAGTAAAACTAATTTACAGTTTATTATTGTTAAAATTAATTTTGTGGGTGTGTCTTTTTATCTTACATGTTTAACCCTGTTCATTGTAAAGTTGTTCATTGTAAAGTATTTTCATCAATACAATCTTCATGCCACAGTTTAAATATTTAAAGCTGAATTTTTAAACACATCGTGGTAAAAGATAGACACACCCTATTTGAAGCATGTCACCATTGATGAGACACATATGCTGGTTCTTGATGTCTGTGGGTGTGTCTATTTATTTATTTATTTATTTTCCCCCCCCCCCCCCCTACAATGTGTTTAAAATTTCAAGTTTAAAATATCTGATTTGTGGCATGAAAGTTATGTTGGTGAAAATAACTTAAAGGGGTCATATGATGCGATTTCAAGTTTTCCTTTGTCTTTGGAGTGTTATTAGAATGTTTTGTTATTAGTTTAAGTATTTGCTATTGACTGTTCAAATACAGAGTTTTGTGCGTTGTGTGCGTGTGTGTGCGCGCGTGTAAGATAGAGAGACAGGGTCACATCACAGTGGAGTCAGCTGTCTTAATCGCGGCTTGTTTAATATAATTATAATTATATATAATTATAATTATAAATCTTGTGGTTATCCAGTTGTATCATTAATTTAAATTAAACATTTTTATTTTTAAATCAAAACACTTTTAAATTATAATTAAACATTTAAATTATAATTATCATTTATATTATTTATGATTTGTATATTCAATATAATTATTAGATTTAAGCCATTGAGGAATTTACATACATTTAATGAATTACCTAAGAAAACAGGTTAATAGATAGAATTCAGAGGGTTTTTTCATGCGCCACAATCCAGTCCATTAGGTGGCAGTAATGCAGCTTAAAGCTGGCTGCCAACCGCCAATCAAATCAAAGCGCGGTAAAACAGATTTCAAATGCGAAACGGACGGAGACGGGCAAAGGGCAAAAACAAAGTATTTTTTACAGGTAAGTAATAAAAGATTACTAAAAAAAAAAAAAAGACAAAATATAACACCTAGAAAAATCCGTATAACTTAACTTACTTTCTTTAGAAAGATTTCCCTTTATTTGACGACAATTGACAGATGTTGATTCTTTACTTGGCTATACGAACACAACGCATTCACCTCAGAGAAAAGAAGACATGGACTGTATTTATTCATCTTCCTTACAACTTATGTGTTTTTCTGGACAAGTTCGAGTGAACTGCGAGTCTGCGACGAGTCACATGAACGCAAGTACCCCAGAGTGTAGCCTGGACGATGGGGCGGGGCGACACATTGGGGCGGGGCGACACGTGTCTCTCCGCCCACCCCCAATTCCATTGGTTTATAGCACGGCAAATCTTATTGGTGTAGACCCGAGCATGCGCATTCCTTTGTGTATGATTTTGTAATTGATTTGGCAATATTACTGAAATATTATGTGCTAACTCTAGAATCATAGGTCTGTCTTAATTATTATCTGTTTAGGAAACTTGGTAATTTTAGTCAGATGAAGTTATTGTTTACAAATAAACGCTTGATGTTCTTCAGGCTGAATAGCGCTTCATCCATATTTCCTTGAGGATCGGTGGATCCGCAAAGTTGGGATTTTATACGCAAATGATGATAATTTACTGTATTTTTAGTAATGAACAAACACAAACATGAGCGGCTTATTTTACGTTTTAAAGCACAACCCTTTTTTTGTTGTTTAAAGAGATTTTACATTTACATTTTACATTTATGCATTTAGCAGACGCTTTTATCCAAAGCGACTTACATTGCATTCAAGTTACAGCTTTTTACATTTTATCAGGTCTTACTTTCCCTGGGAATCGAACCCATGATCTTGGCATTGTTAGCGCCATACTCTACTATTTGAGCTACAGGAGATGAGTTGTAGCCTACGTTGCTCAATATCACAAACATTACTTTGTATAAAGTGCTAATAAAATGTTTTCATGGCAAACTCAGTGTTTCTTGTTTACATCTTAATAAAATATTTGAGCCTATATACTGATTCTCTTACAGTTTTTAAAGGTTCCTATCTTATAGTAGCCTAAGTGTCCACGTGACATCAGATATTAAAAATCCAATTATTTATGTATCCACACCCTCATTGAGTGTGCTGTTTTGAGTGTGCATGTTCTAATCTGTGTACGGGATGAATTTAGATTCAGTTATTAACACTCGATCATTTTAGCCATATAGACCTAGCTGTATAACTATCGAATATTAAATCACTCGGAGCTGTAAATCTGTGCAATAGGTACGTGAGCACTTTTAAGGAGTAAAAGAGACCTTCACTGTGATTAATATTTTATTAAAGACTATAATAACTACTAAAAATCTAAAATGGCTATTCAGTGAAACTATTTTATTTTACAGTTCTATTTTACAGTGATTCCTGGTTCTTTTTAAAGGATTAAGCCATAAAACCAGTAATTTAGTTTGTGCATATAGCCTACATATTGTAGGAGATCCTTGAACGGACACACACATACCGCGAGCAGACTCATTCCAGAGGAATGAGTCAATCTCTGGTTTCACCTCTGGAAGTCATAAAAATCAGAACGAGCTAGAGAATCAACTTTACCAATGCAGAACAAAGGAAACTTCTGGCGGGAAAGATACCAGATCCAGTGCAAAAGTGCGCCAAAACTCCAAAAGACAATATTCAGGACTTTTAAGAAATGAAAATATATTCCCAAATTATGTGTGTTATGCCTTAGATATGCTTGATATGTTAGTAAAACATACGCTATATTAATCTATCCATTATAAGGTCAATACCATTTGAACCTATGTATTATGAGGGTATGAATATGTGTGTGTGTCATGTTTGGTGTTAAACAAAAGTATATTTTATTTGCAACAACTCTGTGTAGATGAAATGTAGAAATTAGGTAAATCCTGTAAAGTTATAACGTTTATCAAGATTATTAACAAAACTCTGCAAGGATTTTAGGTCACGTGATGACACGGGCAGCTCGTTAATTTATGCAGAGAAACGGAGCTTAGGAAGCTGAGCTCCACCTTGCAACAAGCGGATTGGTACCCCAGCTCCGGGGTGGGCCTAAAGTGGCCTGCTTAAATTCTAATGTTCAACTAAGGATCAACGCTCTTTGCCATGGTTTGAAAACTGCTTCAACTTGTGCGCTCATATGCCGCATCAAACCATCACCTCATTCCAAACTTCAAGCTCTTCAAGAAAACTTCTGCAACCGAGAAAGGAAAGAAGAACTTCTAGCACGTCTCATCCAACCAGGCAACCCACCAGTCACGGCCGGGATCCCCCCAAGAGACGTCAGACAAACAACAGTTCACCAGCCAATCAGCTAAACCCCGGGCTCGGCAGCAAACCTTCTAAACAAGTAAAACAAAATCTCTTATCTATTGGCTGAAAACGGCGCAAAGTTGTTATTAATGGGAAAGATAGAACTAAGCTCTGCTTTATTGACTTTCTGATAACCTCCGAAGTTGAGACTTCCTTCATAACTCATAATTCTGCATAATTCCGTTGATTTGTGTGTTTGGGTGTGTGTGTGTGTGGTCGTATGTGTGTGTTTAGATAATATAGTCTCATGTAATCTTAGAAGTAGTTCAATAAACTTATCTCATTGTACAGAGCATTGTCTATGTTTTGTATTTGATCAGTTACTGCCTTGAGCTGTCGACCCTTTGCTACCCTGCTCAAAATTAATAAATTACTATTTTGTTTGTTTTATTGTTGGCCACAAAGCAAGATAAACAAAATTGTTAACATATACTGACTTTAATGTCTCGCTGGACGAGTCGTTAAAAGGTTTAAATTATACGTTTTGATTAATATAAATGAATCAAATCAATATCTAATCTTTACGATTCAGATTCAATTTACGATTCAAAATTCAAAATAAAGCTTAAATCAGAACTAAATCCTTACATTTATTATATTTAAAAACAATATAGAATGAGGCAATACCATTTATATCAATATATAGTAGTTTATTACAAGCACATCTTAAGAATAGAGGGCACAGAGTGAGCTGTTGTGTGGAAAGTGCATAATCCAATTCGTCCCAAACATGAAACATGCTTTATATTAAGGGTTTCAAAGTATACGTAAGTATGTCAAGTCAAGTCAAGTCACCTTTATTTATATAGCACTTTAAACAATACAGATTGTGTCAAAGCACTTAACAGTATCAAATTGGAGGATAGAGTGTCAGTAATGTATAATAATAAGATTAAACACTCAATTTTCTGCAGGTGATAAAAATTTCTATATTAAAATGAATTAAATAAGTCTTAAAATTGAATCCACCCTCTTTTAACTTGAATGTAAACATTTTATTTCAATTTACACTTAATTGTGTAGTACATTAAGTCACATTTCCAAATATTTAGGACCCGTCTTCTTTCCGTTATACACTACTACTAATCAAATGTTTTACATTGTGCAGTTTTAACATCCTGTTTGTTTTTATACTTTAGATGCTTTACAACAACAAGTGAAAGCTGAGAAAAAGGAGGCCTCAGAGATTATCTTTGCTGAGACAGTGCAAAAATGGCTCCGTTGTGGTCCTGAACGACTTGTAGGCATTGCCTTGTGGTGTAAAGCCCTGAGTTCATCAGACTATCCGTTTAATGAGGAGTAAGGAAGGACATATTTTTTTAATCATAAAAGTAGCTTCAATCCATGAAAATCTTCAAGTCCCAAACAGCAAACTGGTAATGTTTCAGTCTGTGATACTTTAGTGTTTCTGCCTTTGATGGTGAGTTTTTACTTCCAGTTTGCAGATGCAGGTTGCATTTGTTTTATGTTGTAAGTTTTACAGGCTCTTCTCCTGGCATTTACTTTATAAATTCAGAATTAACTGTTCCATGTATTTGTTTAAGTCACTTTGTCATTTATTTTATCATTCTGTACGTAAATCTGTATTTTAAACTCTGTCCCCCAGTTTCACAAGGCTAGTCCCAGACTAAAATGCATGTTTGAGCTATCTTAACTGAAAATAACTTGCTCCGACAGATCTTAAAATGTCATTGCTATTGCTTTGTCTCAAGATGCAGACCAGTAATGTTTTTTTTTTGTTGTTGTTGTTGTTGTTGTTGTTTTTGGCATTTTTATAAAAGCTGTTTAAATATCCTAATTTAACTAAGGCTAAGTCCTGGCTTAAGCTAAGCCAAGTCTTTGAATCCGGGCATATGTTATGAAGTCACCACAATGTTTTTTTATTTATTTACTTTTTTAAAGAAAAAAGTTTGTTTTACCTGAATGTAATGTTATTTTCCTGTTCAAATAGTGTGGGGGCAAAAATAAATATATTTACATGTAAACTGAAGGATGTTGTTGACTTTTTGATTCAAAACCATATTAATTGCAGTCCTGCATATTTTCTGATTGAAAGGAGTAAAAAGCAGGATTGATTTGATAATGTTTCTATGTTGATTCAATGTTAAATATGTGATTTAATTTAAGTTGAAGAAATGTTGATTTTATGACCATCTTGATCTATTTTTCATCATTGAAATAAAAGTATTTCAGGGTGCAAACCTGACCAAAAACTAATGTTAAATTTCAACATTGATTCAATGATAATTGGGTTGATGCATTAACATTGATTGAGTGTTGATTCAGTGTTGGTCTGCTATCTGGGATACCTTTCTGTCAAAATTATCTGACTTTATCAGGATGAATTTGTTCTGACACAGTTTAACTCTGAGTTCTTGTCATATTTTATTACCATTTTCTAAACTATAGCGAATAAACTGTGATAATGTGAGAAATGTGTCTGAATAAATTTTGGTTTGACTGTATATTTAATTTTTACAGTGAGGACTATGCACTGCTATTTTACATTTGATTATTCGGTTTCTGTAGGGCCTACCTGGACACCTCCAAACTTGAAAAAAATGTAAACATTGTGTAAATAGCACAAATAAATAAATAGAATGAACATATAAATTAAACAATTTCAAACAGGGCCCACGGGTACAACCTGCACCGGGACCCCGCAAACCCCAGCTACGGCTCTGTCTGTACAATACAATATTCTGATTGTTTGAGTATCCGGAGGAGCTGGACACATTCATATAAAATTGTCTTGCTGAACAAGGCTTGAAAGTCCATGCCATGTTTCTGTGAATAATCTAACAAGGCAAGGAATCTCTCTATGTAGTTTATGTATGTATGCATACTGCATTTCAAGAACTGTTTATCTGATCATTCAGCTGTTCATTTATGATAGTTGGAACATATCTCTTATAGATTTTTGTATAATAATAAAAAAAAAAAATACAGGCGCATCTCAATAAATTAGAATGTCGTGGAAAAGTTCATTTCAGTATTTCAACTCAAATTGTGAAACTCGTGTATTAAATAAATTCAATGCACACAGACTGAAGTACTTTAAGTCTTTGTTTCTTTTAATTGTGATGATTTTGGCTCACATTTAACAAAAACCCACCAATTCACTATCTCAAAAAATTAGAATATGGTGACAGGCCAATCTGCTAATCAACTCAAAACACATACAAAGGTTTCCTGAGCCTTCAAAATGGTCTCTCAGTTTGGTTCACTAGGCTACACAATCATGGGGAAGACTGCTGATCTGACAGTTGTCCAGAAGACAATCATTGACACCCTTCACAAGGAGGGTAAGCCACAAACATTCATTGCCAAAGAGGCTGGCTGTTCACAGAGTGCTGTATCCAAACATGTTAACAGAAAGTTGAGTGGAAGGAAAAAGTGTGGAAGAAAAAGATGCACAACAAACCGAGAGAACCACAGCCTTATGAGGATTGTCAAGCAAAATTGATTCAAGAATTTGGGTGAACTTCACAAGGAATGGACTGAGGCTGGGGTCAAGGCATCAAGAGCCACCACACACAGACGTGTCAAGGAATTCGGCTACAGTTGTCGTATTCCTCTTGTTAAGCCACTCCTGAACCACAGACAACGTCAGAGGCGTCCTACCTGGGCTAAGGAGAAGAAGAACTGGACTGTTGCCCAGTGGTCCAAAGTCCTCTTTTCAGATGAGAGCAAGTTTTGTATTTCATTTGGAAACCAAGGTCCTAGAGTCTGGAGGAAGGGTGGAGAAGCTCATAGCCCGATTTGCTTGAAGTCCAGTGTTAAGTTTCCACAGTCTGTGATGATTTGGGGTGCAATGTCATCTGCTGATGTTGGTCCATTGTGTTTTTTGAAAACCAAAGTCACTGCACCCGTTTACCAAGAAATTTTGGAGCACTTCATGCTTCCTTCTGCTGACCAGCTTTTTAAAGATTCTGATTTCATTTTCCAGCAGTATTTGGCACCTGCCCACACTGCCAAAAGCACCAAAAGTTGGTTAAATGACCATGGTGTTGGTGTGCTTGACTGGCCAGCAAACTCACCAGACCTGAATCCCATAGAGAATCTATGGGGCATTGTCAAGAGGAAAATGAGAAACAAGAGACCAAAAAATACAGATGAGCTGAAGGCCACTGTCAAAGAAACCTGGGCTCCCATACTACCTCAGCAGCGCAACAAACTGATCACCCTTTGTTAAATGTGAGCCAAAATCATCACAATTAAAAGAACCAAAGACTTAAACTACTTCAGTCTGTGTGCACTGAATTATTTAATACACGAGTTTCACAATTTGAGTTGAATTACTGAAATAAATGAACTTTTCCACGACATTCTAATTTATTGAGATGCACTTGTACCTAATGAAGCAAGGGATGTCTGTTTATTCATATTTAAATATGTGGAGGACCTGGACACACTTCATTTGAAGTTTTGTTGATGAACAAGGCCTGAATGTCAATGCCATGTTACATGTATAATCTATCAAAGCAAGCAATCTCTATTTAGCATATGTATGTGTAGTCTACTGCATATGGAGAACTGTCAATCCTATCATTCAAATGTTAACAATTTATGATAAGTGGAACACATCTTTAGAAAATTAAATGACAATTATAAATTATAAAAATGTGTAACTTTTACAATAACATCTTTAGAAAATTAAATGACAATTATAAATGATAAAAATGTGTTGTGACTTTTACAATAACAAAATCTAATTGTCCCCTTTACATTTGATAAATCTAAAAGGTAGTTTAAAATCGATCGAAATAAATGAGAATTTGTCTCTACATACATAAGGTAAGGTGTAGAGTTTTTTTTATTACAATTAGCCTAATTTAATCAACCAATGCAAGTGTTTTACAGGCAGTTGTGATGACGAAATCAGCTCCGTACATTAGACATATTAAATATATTTGATTTAAGTTGTGCCATTTTAGCCTAGACATCCTTTAAAGAAATAAGAAAACATGTATTAGTAAAATGAAAGGCAACATTATTTTATTTTGATCCCCGAAACGGCTGTAAATTGCTTAGACATAACATTACTTCCGGGTTTCCGCGGTACAGGGATGGGAAATCACAAGAGGTGACGTATATGATAAGGGCATGGTTTCTGACGTAACGCTTTGACTTGGGCGTGGCTGTATTAGGTATGGGCGTGGCTTATGATGTCACACTTGGATGTGGGCGGGGTTGGATGTCCACCGCAGGATGCAGCGAGCCCTATGGGGGATGGGAAATGCTGAATGAAATCTCGCGGATCTACACTGCATGCAGATCGAGGCAGGGCTGCATCTTGCGGTAGTGTGATGTCGTGGGGGATGGGATCTCGTGAGAAAGTTGTCAGCACAATTAAAGTGGCTGCATTTTTTTTTTTTTTTTTTTTTTTGCTAAATGTCAGTGGAAAATTGGGTAGAAACGCATGAGTGTTGGAATCATAGACTGTAAAAAAAAAAAGGAGGGGAGTTTTTAGATTTTGATTAAATTAAGTAATCCAAGTGTCAAAACAACAACAAAAATAATTTTAAAGACACATATGTGCACTATATATCCATGTTATCACCCTATGGGATTAATTATGTTTGCACTTGTATATTTGATAAAACAAATAGGAGCCCACGTGTAGCCCATTTTGAGCCCATGCACACATTTCCCATTAATTACCCAACTGGGAACCACATGGGGAGCCCACCTGGTTTCACCCATGTGGGTCTTAGCTGGGTCACCCAAGTGGACCCCAGATAAGATGTCCATTTTGAGCCCATGCCCACTCTGTACCCCTGTAGCCCATGTGAAACCCATGTGGGCCCCACATTAACGTGTTTGCTGGGTATTAGAGATGAACACCTGCTGTTATCAAGAAGAATCACTGAAGTAAAGAGAAACAAGAACAGAACACTGAAAAGTGAAGAGCAGAAGCACAAGAACTACAACTGACTTCCAGCCATTACACATTATTACACTTATTACTAACCAATTTGACTTTACTTCTGTCATCTGTCATACGAAGCTCTTACTGAGAATAACCAGAAGTTCAGATGTTTGTGTTTTATTGAAATTGTTGATCTGAAATACCATTTTGGTGGTCAGTGTCTGCTTTAGGCAAGGCAAGGCAAGTTTATTTATATAGCACATTTCATACACCATTGATCAGAGGTCTTCAATCCTGCTCCTGGGGACCCACTCTCCTGGAAAGTTTATTTCCAACCGGCTTCAGCACACCTGCCTGCAATTTTCAAGCAGTCTTGAAGAGCTTGATTGGTCGCTTCAGGTGTGTTTGATTAGGGTTGTAGCTAAACTCTTCATGATAGTGGGTCCCCAGGAACAGGGTTGAAGATCTCTGCCATAGACCATTACAATAGTCCACCCTGCTTGTGATAAAGGCATGAACAAGTTTCTCCAAGTCTTGATTGGAAACAAAACATCTAATTCTTGCAATGTTTTTGAGATGATAGTATGCTGATTTAGTTACTGCTTTGATATGACTACTGAAACTAAGGTCTATCTCCAGAATCACGCCAAGATTCTTGACTCGATTTTTAGTTGTTTGACCCCTAGAGTCAATGTATCAAGTCAAGTCAAGTCAAGTCGAGCTTTATTGTCATTCTGCTACATGTGTGGACATATAGTGGAACGAAATGTCGTGTCTCGCAGGACCACGGTGCTACATACTAGTTAAACCTAAGATAAACATACAACAATGCAAGTATATTAAAAACAATAGAGCTATACAACAGTTAACTATCTGACTATACATATACTAAAAATACTATAACTGCTATTCCTAGTTGTCCACACATACACAAACTGAGACTGTACAAAAACTTTACATAAATACTGTACATGAAATTGTGCGAAAGAGATATATGTACATGGAATTGTGCAGAAAAATATATATTTTGTACATTAAATTATTGTGCAGAAGAGAGATTTTGTGGGAGACAGTGCATAGTGCAAAAAGATTTTGTAGTGCAATGCTCAAGTAAAAAATGTTCAAGTAGACATATATTTTCATATAGAGTCTTTGTGGCAGGGAGTGTTTGTAGAAAGTGTCTAGTGTGCATATAGTGGGATGAGTGCGTTACTACAGGTGGTTTGTATAGCCCACTCACCTGTGTGTAGCACATTCAGAATTGCACTTAGTAAAATTGTCAACAGTTTTTAATGAGTTGGGGGGTGGGAGGGCTGAGGTGTTCATGGTTTCAGAGGGGGACAGGGGGATTGGAGTTAAGAGCTCTCACAGCCTGGGGAAAAAAGCTGTTGAGCAATCTGACAGAGCGAGCTCTGATGCTCCGGTACCTTCTACCTGATGGCAGGAGCTGGAAGAGGTTGTGAGAGGGGTGGGTGGGGTCCTTCACGATGCTGGTGGCCTTGTTGGAGCATCGTGAAAGGAAAATGTCCAGGATGGAGGGGAGAGGGGCACCGATGATCTTTGCGGCAGTGTTTACTGTCCGTTGTAGGGTCTTGCGGTCAGCAGCACTGCAGTTCCCATACCAGACAGCGATGCAGGTAGTCAGCACACTCTCAATGGTGCCCCTGTAAAAAGTGGTGAGGATGGGTGGAGGGAGACTTGCCCTTTTCAGCCGGCGGAGAAAGTGGAGGCGCTGTTGTCCCTTCTTGTTGAGTGACGTGACGTTGGTGGTCCAGGTGAGATCCTCTGTGATGTGCACTCCCAGGAATTTAGTGCTGCCGACTCTCTCCTCGGTTGAGCCGTCGATGGTCAGTGGGGGGTGGTCAACAGAGTTTCTCCTGAAGTCCATCACAACCTCTTTCGTCTTACCCACATTGAGGGACAGGTTGTTAGCACCACACCATTCAGCCAGCTGTGCCACTTCCTCTCTGTAGTGCGTTTCATCGTTGTTGCTGATGAGGCCTACCACAGTTGTGTCATCAGCAAACTTGATGATGTGGTTGGAGCTGGACTTGGCAGTGCAGTCGTGGGTCAGCAGCGTGAAGAGCAGCGGGCTGAGCACACAGCCTTGTGGAGCACCTGTGCTCAGTGTGGTAGTGCTGGAGGTGTTGCGGCCGACACGGACTGACTGAGGTCTTGCAGTTAAAAAGTCCAGGATCCAATTACAGAGGGAGGTGTTAAGGCCCAGCAGGTTTAGTTTGTGGATGAGCTGTTGTGGGATTATTGTGTTGAATGCTGAGCTAAAGTCAATGAACAGCATTCTAACATAAGAGTCTTTCTGTTCCAGATGGGTAAGAGCTAGGTGGAGAGTGGTGGATATTGCATCGTCCGTGGAACGGTTTGGACGGTATGCAAACTGGAGTGGGTCCAGCGTGTTTGGGAGACTGGACTTGATGTGCTGCATGACTAACCTCTCAAAGCACTTCATCATGATTGGGGTCAGTGCTATGGGACGATAGTCATTCAGACAGGACACAGGTGACTTCTTTGGTACTGGAATTATGGAGGTGGATTTGAGACACGTGGGGACGACTGCCTGGCTCAGCGAGGTGTTGAAGATGTCTGTTAGGACATCCGTCAGCTGTGCAGCACAGTCTTTCAGTACACGTCCAGGTATGTTGTCAGGGCCTGCAGCCTTTCGTGGGTTAATCCTGGATAGGGTCTTCCTTATGTCGACTGGAGAGAGACAGAGTACCTGGTTGTTTGGAGATGTGAGTAGTTTCTGTGCAGGTGTGTCGTTCTGTATCTCAAATCGTGAGTAGAAGTGGTTGAGTGCCTCTGGTAGGGATGTGTCATCGTCACTGGCCTGTGGCAGGGGCTTGTAGTCAGTGATGGTCTGAATGGCTTGTCACAAGGTCCGAGTGTCTCTGCTGTCTGTGAAGTGATTGTTGATTTTTTTAGCATACTGATGTTTTGCCTTCTTGATGCCATGAGACAGATTGGTTCTTGCTGTTTTGAGGGCTGCTTTATCTCCTGATCTGAAAGCTTCATCTCTGGTCTTTAGCAGCCCACGAACCTCTGCTGTCATCCATGGCTTCTGGTTGGCACGTGTGGTGATGGTTTTGGTGACTGTCACATCATCTATGCACTTTTTGATGTAAGCAGTCACAATTTCGGTGTACTCCTGCAGGTCTGTGTGGTTGTTGTAGGTGGCCGCCTCTTTAAACATGTTCCAGTCTGTGTCCTGGAAGCAGTCCTGCAGTGCTGAGGTGGCATTGTCTGGCCATACTGTGATCTGCTTTTGAACCGGTTTGGTGAGTTTTAGAAGTGGTCTGTATGCTGGGATTAGCATAACAGAGATGTGGTCCGAGTACCCGAGGTGGGGGCGGGGTTCGGCTTTGTATGCGTTCTTAACTGTTGTGTAAACAAAGTCCAGTGTGTTGTTACCCCTTGTTGCAAAGTTCACATGTTGGTAGAACTTTGGCAAAACTGTCTTTAGGTTTGCGTGGTTGAAGTCACTGGCTATGATGAAAAAGCCGTCGGGGTTATTTGTTTGTTGTTCGCTGATGGCGCTGTACAGCTCGCGAAGCGCGTCCTTTGCGTTTGCACACGGAGGAATGTAAACCGCGACAATAACAATGGCCGTGAACTCCCGCGGCAGATAGAACGGTCGACACTTCACAAACATAAACTCCACCAGTGATGAACAGTGTTTTGTCACTACCGCAGCATTGTTACACCATTCTTTGTTGATATACACACACAAGCCACCCCCGCGAGTCTTACCAGACAGTGATGAATTTCTGTCCGCTCGGTAGCAGGTTAGGCCGTGCAGCTGAATGGCGGAGTCCAGGATGTCGTTTAGCCATGTTTCAGTGAAAACAAACACACAACAATCCCTTGTCTCATGCTGTGTAGACCGACTGAGTTGAATTAAATCCAGTTTGTTTTCCAGAGAGCGAACGTTTGAGAGTATGAGTGTTGGAAGAGCCGGTCTTGTGGGGTTAGCCCTCAGCCTAGCTCATATACCTCCGCGCTTACCGCGCTTCCGTCCTCTCTCACACCGCTTGCGACGCTGCCTTGTGCGGGTAGCTTCAGTAGGCGAGGCCGCGGTCTCGAGGTCCGGCTCCAGCAGTAAACAAAGGCCTCGTAGCTTCTCAGTAGCCGCCGGCGAGAGTTTGTGTTTGTATGTCTTGTCGATATCCAAAAGGCTTTGGCGATCGTATATGTATCTCGGAGTGATCTCCCGATGAATTAACGGTAAATCGACACTATTTGGAAACGAACAGACGACATTAAAAGACATAAAAGCACCGTCTTTGGGACCTGGAGCGGCCGCTGCGTCAGATCGCGCCGCCATCTTGGTTTTCCCATCTATGCATTCACCTTGAGAACTTCATCTTTGTTTCCAAATGCAATGACTTCAGTTTTCTCCTTGTTTAACTGAAGAAAGTTCTGGCACATCCAACTGTTAATTTCATCAATGCATTGGCAGAGGGAGTCAATGGGGCTATAGTAATTTGGAGATAAGGCTAGGCAAATCTGTGTGTCATCTGCATAGCTGTGATAGGCAATTTGGTTCTTTCTCATTATTTGACTTAGTGGGAGCATATACAGTCTAAACGAGCGGTGCAAGAATTGAGCCTTGTGGGACTCTGCATGTCATGGACGTCCACTTAGACTTATGCTCTCCTATACCATTTCAGTACAATCCCAGAAAGCCTGTCCCAGTTTTCAAGTTTCTCTAGAAGTATGTTATGATCGACAGTGTCAAACGCAGCACTGGGATCTAGTAGTACCAGCACTGATATTTTGCCAGAATCAGAATGAAAGCGAATATCATTTATTATAATGAGCGCTGTCTCCGTGCTGTGATGTGGTCGGAAACCAGATTGAAAATTGTCCAGGAATCCATTTGAGTTTAAGTAGCTGATTAAAACTACGTTTTCAATAATCTTGCCTTGGGCTCTTGACCCTTGACTTTTTAATATCAGCAATTTCTCTGGTTGTTCTTGCTGTATGTTTATGAAGGGCATTTGTTACAGCAAAAACAGAAAAAAAAAAATGAAGATCGTTGTATGTTTATGATAATAATGTGATCATCATGTAGTTCAGTCTCAGCTAACAGAATTTCGTTATAAGAACATTCTCCAAATATTGAGTATTGGTTCTGGAAACATAAAAAAAATCCAGTTTTCTTGACGTTAGAGGAACGTCTTTAAAAGGTATGATGTTCCTCAAACGTTCTTTCAACTTAATTTTGATTTAAAATTCAACATTCTAGGAGCGTTGATTTGTAACATTCCAAGAACATAAAAATGTCCAGTTTCCTTAATGTTAGTAGAATGTTATTTAAAGGTTAGTATGATGTTCCTGAAACATTCTTTTGTAGCATTTGGACCGATCAGACACAATTTTTCATTAGATTTAACAAATCAATTAGTCATTAGATTAACAAATAGTCACAGACCCCTCACCCAGTACACATACTGGGTGCCAGTATGTCTGTGAATGACTCCAGGCCCCTGATTACCATGACAACCAGGACATTTCAGTCAGACCAGATAAACTTTATGACCTAAAAGTATGTAGAGAAAATCTTCCTCCCTACTCAATTCTCTCTAAAACTGACACATACTGCTATAGGAAATGACTTCTTTCATTAATTCATAGACAAAGTTTTCTATGACTTTCCTATCATGCATATCCCCATGTCTTTGTGTATGATTACTACCTCCTTGTATATGGTTTTGTGTGTTGTATAATGTTTTATGCATGCTTATGACCAATCACTAGTTAATATAACCCCACCGATACCATGTTTGGTTTCTATGAATTCGTCTTCGGATGATCTAAATGACAGTGTATATTACATGTTGATACCTATGCAACATATTAGTGTCCTAAGAATCTTTAGTAGTTTTTGCAATAACCCCAGGCAAATTACATAAGCAAATTACCATGTTCAGAGACAAAGAGTGGTAAACTTTCCCTCCAAAAGTTCAAGACACCACTGGCTCTTTGACACCCAAAAGGAGTGACCTCTATAACAGATAAAGCTTTCACATCAGTGACCTGTCCCAGTCTGCGGTTCTTTTAGATCCTACGAGGATGAGGAGGATGTGAGCTCCTCAGCAACCCTTAAGTTTTTGCTCCAGGCCTTGCGGCCTTGACTTTCCATTCAACCAAAGATCCTCAGATCTCAGCAGATCTCTTTCTTAACTCTTTTTCACTTTCTACCTGGGAAGAAAATCCCAGTCACCATCAAGTCAGGACATCTTTGGAATTCATCACTCTTCAACCCGGAAGAATGTGATCGCAAGTCCAAAACCTTAAAACCATCAAGACTACCATCCGAGACTGAATCCGGAGACTCGCACATGACCAAGGCAATGCAAGTATCGTACATTTAACTAAACGAAACAGAGATTCAGTATAAATTATAGACCCTGTTATAAACGGCGCTGATGGTTTACTCAGGTGGTTAACTAACTCTTTCCATAACTGCATTCTCTGGTTTCTCTAATGGCTTCAGTTATCCACTTTAGCTCCCCTTTGTATGTACGAGTGAGTGTATGTTTATTCGTTTGTGTGTTTAGATTAGTTATGTGTGTTAGCGTTTAGTTAATAAAAGTTGTGTGCACAAATTACATGAGTTTCTGGTTCTGCCTTGCAAATTAATGTCTCTTTACGATTTTGACCCTCGCTACATGCTCTAATGCATTAATAGGAAAGTAATTTATGTGGCCATGGAAATATCCTTTCTTAGAGTTGATATGTACTTACACTGAATGTTCGCTGGACGAACAGATCAGTTGATGGCAATTCAATTCTGCTACAGTTATTACTGTCAGCCGATATAAATAATTGTAATTAATCATAATTAAGTGTAATTATTTATATAAATTTTCCTTTTGAGCTAAATTTGCTACACTTTCAATCATTCAAACACCTGCTGTGAACAAACACTGAAAGAAAAAGAAATAAGAACACGAACTACAACGTTCTTCAGCCACAGCCTTGGATGAACTGAAGATAAAAGACATTAAATGTGGGGAAGTCGTGGCCTAAAGGTTGGAAGTTCGAGTCTCAGGTCCGGCAGGAATTGTAGGTGGGGGGAGTGAATAACCAGTGCTCTCTCCACCTTCAATACCACGACTGAGGTGCCCTTGCACCGAACCCCCAACTGCTCCCCGGGCGCCACAGCATTGGTTGCCCACTGCTCCGGGTGTGTGTTCACGGTGTGTGTGTGCACTTTGGATGGGTTAAATGCAGAACACAAATTCCGAGTATGGGTCACCATACTTGGCCACATATCACGTCACTTTCACTTAAATCTCTCAAGATCTAAACAGCTCCACAAACAGCATTACCAGCTTCACTTACAGTATTACTAACTAGATTGACTTTATTTCTGTCACACGTCTACAGAAGTTCTTATTGAGAATTAATAGGTTTAGATATTGATGTCTTATTAAAAATATTTCACTTGAGGTCACCATCATGGAGATCAGTGTTTGTTTTAGTTGGGCTCTTGACCCTTGACTTTTATTGAGTTGCTTCTTTCGCAACAATTGCAGGTATTTTCAGAAAACATTTCTGTGTTGATAAAGCAGCTAAACATGCCTGTTTTAATAACAGTCAAATGACCGCATTAAAGTAGTTTAAACAACTGCCTTTTATGTTGTTTTACTTTTGGAATTGAAATGTTATACGAGAAGGAAGTCATAAACTCAAATGTGACAAAATAAAATAACTTGTAATGATACAATACTCTTCAATGATTTATGTAAGATTGTCCAAAACTGTTTAAATGTTTAATACAACACACTTAGACATCAGCACTCATCATACAAACCTCAACAATAGTGACAATCAAAAATAAAAAAAATAGAAAAATAATAAAAACAAAATGCAGCAATGCATGCTGGAGCCATGAATGTGTTTTGTGTGCTGTCATAAAGCATGTCACCATTGTTGTGTTTCATATGCCAAATGTTGATGTCTGTGAGTGTATTACTGACACAAAAGATGTTTTAAACAAAAAGTTAACAACAACAGTGTTATTTATACACTCCCAAACATCAACATTCACCATTTGAAATGCAACAGCAGTGTTACAAGCTATTGTTTAAACTGTTTGGCCTCCACCCAAACAAACTTGGTGCAAGAGTGCTAAAGGACAATATCTATTTCTTCCTGTATCATCTTCTGTCGTCCTTCAGTGGTGTGTCCCAATCCACTCAGTCTGAATGGCACACACACACCTGGACAGAGTATGAGTGACCACAGGACTTCATATCAACTTCAGAGTCATCATGTGGTTGACACATCCCACAAGGACATTGATAATGCCACGCAGCCAAAACAAGCACTGCTCATGGAAACTATCCCGGCTAAGCCCTGCCCACAGAGCTCATCACAAACAGACTGTGACGTATTACAACAGCTCCAAGACTCAGAACCTAAAGACGACTTTCTGGAAAACAGCCAGGGAAGCCAGGACAACATATCACAGCCACCATCCATCAGAGCCAGAGCCCTGCTCACCAGACACATTATCCATCTCTCCAGCATCTCCACTTCTAAACTTCTCACAGAAAATGGAGGAACTGGTGTATGCTGGGACCAAACTCTCCCACTTTTTCGCTGCAAGCCCCCAGATATCAACTAAAAAATGGCAGGCCCCCCAACCTTTATTTATATTTATTTATTTATATAGCGCTTTTAACAATACAGATTGTGTCAAAGCACTTAACAGTATCAAATTGGAGGATAGAGTGTCAGTAATGTATAATAATAAGATTAAACACTCAATTTTCAGTTAAAGGCATTTCATTATTGAATTCAGAGATGTCATTGTCTAGCTCAGTTTAGTTTAAATAGTATCTATGAAATCAAATTGACTATAATCGTTAGAAATTAAGTGTCCCCAACTGAGCAAGCCAGAGGCGACAGCGGCAAGGAACCAAAACTCCCTCTGTGACAGATTGGAGAAAAAAACCTTGGGAGGAACCAGACTCAGTCGGGGGGCCAGTTCTCCTCTGGCCAGGATATTATTATTATTATTTTTTTTTTACTTATTGTTTTAATTAAATTTTAAATGTATAAATGTATTATATTTCTATTTTTATATTGTTGCAATTTCTAACAATAATAGTATTATGTAGTTAGGCATTTTATTATATTATAGTAATTTTGTTTAATTTTAAGTTTTATTGTATTTAAGTCGAGGTCAAACAACTAAAAATCAAGTCAAAAATCTTGGGGTGATTCTGGAGACAGACCTTAGTTTCAGTAGTCATGTCAAAGCAGTAACTAAATCAGCATACTATCATCTCAAAAACATTGCAAGAATTAGATGTTTTGTTTCCAGTAAAGACTTGGAGAAACTTGTTCATGCCTTTATCACCAGCAGGGTGGATTATTGTAATGGTCTCCTCACCGGCCTTCCAAAGAAGACAGCTGCAGCTCATCCAAAACGCTGCTGCCTAGATTCTAACTAGAACCAGAAAATCTGAGCATATCACACCAGTTCTCAGGTCCTTACGCTGGCTTCCAGTTACATTTAGGATTGATTTTAAAGTACTTTTGCTCGTTTATAAATCACTCAGTGGCCTAGGACCTAAATACATTGCAGATATGCTCACTGAATATAAACCTAATAGACCACTCAGATCATTATGATCGAGTCAGTTAGAAATAATAAGGGTTCACACAAAACAAGGGGAGTCCACTTTTAGCTATTATGCTGCCCGCAGTTGGAACCAGCTTCCAGAAGAGATCAGATGTGCTTAAACATTAGCCACATTTAAATCCAGACTCAAAACTCATCTGTTTAGCTGTGCTACGTCCAAACTGATTGTACTATGTATAATCATTCTCTATTCTTAACTGTTTTAAATTCTTTTTAAATCAATTTTTGTCATTTTGTTTTTATTGTTGTGATTATTTTTTTAATTCCTTGTTTTTATTTGTTGTGATTATTATTATTATTAATGACTATTTCACTTCCTTTTATGTAAAGAACTTTGAATTACCACTGTGTATGAAATGTGCTATATAAATAAACTTGCCTTGCCTATTTCTTTTCACATTGGTTGAGTTATTTAAACCACTTTAATGCAGTCATTTGTCCGTTATTAAAACAGACATGTTGAGCTGCTTTATCAATGCAAAAATGTTTTCTGAAAACACCTGCAATTGCTGCAAAAGAATCAACTCAACAAAAGTCAAGGGTCAAGAGCCCAACTAAAGAAAATGCTAATATCCATGATGGTGACCTCAAACGAAAAATTTTCAATAAGACGTCAACATCTAAACCTATTAATTCTCAATAAGAACTGCTGTAGATGTCTGACAAATAATGTCAATCTGGTTAGTAATAATTGAAGCTGGTAATGCTGTTTGTGGAGTTGTTTCATCAGATCTTGAGAGATTTCATGTCCTTTATCTTCAGTTCATCTAAGGCTGTGGCTGAAAAAAGTTGTAGTTTGTGTTCGTATTTATCTTTCTTTCAGTGCTTGTTCACAGCAGGTGTTTGAATGATTGAAAAAATGTTTCAGAAACATCATACTAACCTTTAAGTAACATTCTACTAACATTAAACAAACTAGATATTTTTATGTTCTTGGAATGTTACAAATCAACGTTACTAGAATGTTGAATTTTAAATCAAAATTAAGTTGAAAGAACGTTTGAGGAACATCATACCTTTTAAAGACATTCCTCTAACGTCAAGAAAACTGGACATTTTTTATGTTCCCAGAACCAACACTGAATATTTGGAGAACATTCTTATAACAAAATTATGTTAGCTGGGGTGGTTCTCAAACCTGTCCTGGAGTACCCCCAGCCCTGCACGTTTTGTATGTCTCCCTCATCTATTACACATGATTCAGCTCATCAGCTCATCAGAGGAGACTGCAAGACCTGAAGAGGGTGAGTCAGATACAGTAAAACTAATAAAACACCCATATAATTGAAGATTAACCACTAGATGAGATCAGTGATTCAGATGAGTCCACAATAATTATGGCATCATCATAACATAACCAAAATCTCCTGATCCATTTCTTCTTGCCATAACAAATGTGCTTTTTGAACACACAGTAACAGCAGACAGAAATTTCTCATGGTAAGAGTCAAGGTTCAATAGTCCAACTAAAGCAAACACTGACCTCCATAACGATAGCTACAAACATTATTTTCAATAGAACTTTGATAATTTTCAGTTAAACTAAACTGGTTTCACACTCAGTGTGAAAGGGTCTTACAGCTGTAGCTGAAGTCAGTTGTTGTTCTTGTGTTTCTGCTTGTTTCTCTGTCCTTCAGTCATTCTGCTTGTTATCATCAGATGTTCATTAGTGTCTGAATTCACTCGCTCAAGTAAACTAATGTAGGGAATAGTGAATGAGGGCATAGGGTGTGATTTTGAACACAGCCTCTGAGTGTCCTCTAGGGCTGCCCTTGACTAAGGATTTTTCTGGTCGACTAGTAGTCGTTCATTTTAATCATTAAACGACTAATCGCGCGTTTATTAATAAACCATTTATATCATTATAATGAGCCTTTAATTGCCTACGTAGCCTAATAATAAGCATTCAAGCACAAGCATAAAGCTTGCCACAGCTCACCGGCAGAAGTAATGATTATTAATATGTCAGGGAAAAACAGTAAGGAGACTGCATTAACATTTTAATATTTTGATAAAGTAGTGCTTTCTTTGTTTTCGGTTTAAGAGATGAAGTCAGCGACACTGACTCATCATCTCCGCAGTAGTGATGCGCCTGTATGCATGTTTCATATGGATTATATAATCTGAGAATATTTGTTTTCCATTTGAATTGGTTCATTTGAAAGTAGACATTGCACTCTCTATATATTTTTAATAACTGTAAGGCAAAGATACACACGGAGTTTAGCCATTACTCTTATCTGTATGAGCAAAAATCACCAGTATTTTTTGTGAGCGCACCGGCGCCTCCATCTGTCCTGCAGTGACCACACTGCTATTCAGCTTCCACACTCCACACAGACACTTGAACGGCGCACATTTCTCTAGGTTAACATCAAATTAAGCAGTCATGTAAAGTTGCTAATACTTACATATGTCAGATGATAAGCCATGTTTGTGGTGGATGAATGATAGGCGAGCGTTTGGATGTCCTGCCTGATGTACCGTATTACCACTGCGCTGTTAACGATCTGTCCGTCTGTCATGAATCTGGTCCATGGACCTCCATTTGTTCGCCACCAGAGGTCCCCCTTTCTAGCCCGTGTTTCCTGGATTAACCCTTGCCTTGCCGTTTCGGACTCTGTTTGCACCTCGTTTGGATTATTGGTGTTTACCTGGATTTACTCTCTCTGCCTTGCCCTTTGGATATTGTTCGCCGATCGAAGACCCACGCTTGTTCTACGACTACTCTGTGTCTTGCCTGTGTTATACCTGTTTGCCATCGTCTGACCCTGCCTGTGTTTTGACCATGTTTTACAATAAAGCCTTGCACATGGATCCGCACGTCTCTCGTCTCGTCAGCTTCGTAACACCGTCACGAACTGCGTGACTTTTCCCGTTTTTTTTTTTTTTTTTTTTTTTTCTGCGACTAAGCAGCTAACAAAATTTTGGTCCACCAAGACTCTTCTGGTCGACTAACGGTTAGTCGACTATTAGGGGACAGCCCTAGTGTCCACTTTGAGCTCTCCTAATTCACAGTATATTCCTGTAGGCTATTTTCTCAAAAATGTTTTCTACAGAATATTACTGTTTTAATAGAAAATGGCATGTTACTGTCAGAATTTGGCCATTTTTCTACAGCAAGGGTTTACAGTGTAGAACATACGTACAGTATGTAAATATGTAAATAGTGTAAAAATACAAAACATTTGTATTTGGTCTCTCTTTTTTATGTAATGTTTATTTAATTAGGAAAACGTGACAAGGTGTATCAGGGACATTATATTCATATTTTTATATGTAAAAAAAAAAAAAAAGGATTATTATTCTTTTTTTAAAACAGTCTCCTCATTTTAAAACACCACTGCACACTACTGAGATACAGGTGCATCTCAATAAATTAGAATGTCATGGAAAAGTTAATTTATTTCAGTAATTCAACTCAAATTGTGAAACTCGTGTATTAAATAAATTCAATGCACACAGACTGAAGTACTTTAAGTCTTTGGTTCTTTTAATTGTGATGATTTTGGCTCACATTTAACAAAAACCCACCAATTCACTATCTCAACAAATTAGAATATGGTGATATGCCAATCAGCTAATCAACTCAAAACGCCTGCAAAGGTTTCCTGAGCCTTCAAAATGGTCTCTCAGTTTGGTTCACTAGGCTACACAATCATGGCGAAGACTGCTGATCTGACAGTTGTCCAGAAGACAATCATTGACACCCTTCACAAGGAGGGTAAGCCACAAACATTCATTGCCAAAGAAGCTGCCTGTTCACAGAGTGCTGTATCCAAACATGTTAACAGAAAGTTGAGTGGAAGGAAAAAGTGTGGAAGAAAAAGATGCACAACCAACCGAGAGAACCGCAGCGTTATGAGGATTGTCAAGCAAAATTGATTCAAGAATTTGGGTGAACTTCACAAGGAATGGACTGAGACTGGGGTCAAGGCATCAAGAGCCACCACACACAGACATGTCAAGGAATTTGGCTACAGTTGTCGTATTCCTCTTGTTAAGCCACTCCTGAACCACAGACAACGTCAGAGGCGTCTTACCTGGGCTAAGGAGAAGAAGAACTGGACTGTTGCCCAGTGGTCCAAAGTCCTCTTTTCAGATGAGAGCAAGTTTTGTATTTCATTTGGAAACCAAGGTCCTAGAGTCTGGAGGAAGGGTGGAGAAGCTCATAGCCCAAGTTGCTTGAAGTCCAGTGTTAAGTTTCCACAGTCTGTGATGATTTGGGGTGCAATGTCATCTGCTGGTGTTGGTCCATTGTGTTTTTTGAAAACCAAAGTCACTGCACCCGTTTACCAAGAAATTTTGGAGCACTTCATGCTTCCTTCTGCTGATCAGCTTTTTAAAGATGCTGATTTCATTTTCCAGCAGGATTTGGCACCTGCCCACACTGCCAAAAGCACCAAAAGTTGGTTAAATGACCATGGTGTTGGTGTGCTTGACTGGCCAGCAAACTCACCAGACCTGAACCCCATAGAGAATCTATGGAGTATTGTCAAGAGGAAAATGAGAAACAAGAGACCAAAAAATGCAGATGAGCTGAAGGCCACTGTCAAAGAAACCTGGGCTTCCATACCACCTCAGCAGTGCCACAAACTGATCACCTCCATGCCACGCCGAATTGAGGCAGTAATTAAAGCAAAAGGAGCCCCTACCAAGTATTGAGTACATATACAGTAAATGAACATACTTTCCAGATGGCCAACAATTCACTAAAAATGTTTTTTTTATTGGTCTTATGAAGTATTCTAATTTGTTGAGATAGTGAATTGGTGGGTTTTTGTTAAATGTGAGCCAAAATCATCACAATTAAAAAAACTAAAGACTTAAACTACTTCAGTCTGTGTGCATTGAATTTATTTAATACACGAGTTTCACAATTTGAGTTGAATTACTGAAATAAAACTTTAATAAACTTTTCCACGACATTCTAATTTATTGAGATGCACCTGTATATGGCATAAACTACTAATTACTGGTTAACCTCCAGTAATATAAACAGTTCCGTGACATGTAGTGTTAACATTATATACAATTACTCATACTGTGAGATGCGATGTGATTTTTGTCATACCATTCACCAGCTGAGTCAATCACCATCTTGTAAAAAAAAAAAAAAAAAAAAAACTTAAAAGAGAATACTTACATGAACAAAATGAACTGTTCATGCATTTTCTTATATAAACATTATTATTATTATTATTATTATTATTATTATTATTATATTATTTTGCTATTTAATGCAGTTTTAAAATGTTTTGGCATTTAGAATCAGTATACTCAAGGCAAGCACAATTATGAAGATATAACAATGCTGGGAATCTCACCGCTTTGTTCCTTCTTTTTCTCTTTGACTTCAGAACCCACAGATCCACCGTCTTCTCTGTTGATGGATGTTTTTTTCAATGTGTCACACCTGAGATATTCATCATTTATTTCTTGTTCTTTCAGTATCTTCTTTATTCTCTTGAAAATCTCAGAGCAACAATTTTTTTTATCAGTCATATGCTGAACATGTCCTCCTCCACACTCTGCAGTTAACTGTTGAATGAATTCATTAGATTTCACAGGTGCTCTTTTAGCTCTGTGTGTCTCTTTATCAGTCGTGAGCACTATAGTGCGTTTAATCGCACGCTCACTGAATTCATTCAGCACGTGTTTCACTCTACTCAGGTCCTTCTTAGTGAAGTCTTTATACTGCAGTGCTAGTATGAAGGCATGAGGTCCTGGATCAGACAGATATACACACTCTCTCACTGTCTGTGTGATCTGATGATCTGAGATGTGTGTCTGGAGCAGCTGAGGACTGTTGATGATGCTCAAACGTCTGTCTTTCAATCTTCCTCTGATTCTCTCTATATCTGGAGGAGCTTCATTGTCAAACGCTGCTCGTCCCAGCAGGAAGTTTCCCAACAGACTGTTTTCTGATACGCTCTTCCCCAGCAGAACAATCCTCAGATCACTCACTGAAACACACACACAAATTTTCTGTAATGACATTTAAACATTCACCATAGGAAATGGGTGTCCAGTCCTGCTCCTGGAGGGCCAGTATCCTCCAGCATTTAGCTCCAACTTGCTCCAACTCACTGCCTGGAAATTTCTAGTGAGTCTGAAGACATTGATGACTTTGGTTCAGGTGTGTTTACAGTTTTTCTCGATTGTTAAAACACTATAATAAAGGCTTTTAAAGTAAATTTCAAAACCATAACGCCAATTTTTTTTAAAAGTACACCCATTTCCCTAAACTATAAACACTATTCCCTTGCTTTAACACATGAGTCAGATTTGGTGAACTGTTACTGCAAAACTTACTTTCTAAATGATTACCTGGTGCTTACACCAGGTGGTCATTTAGAAGCACTAGCATTCAACATTGTTCAGTGATGTCAGCACAGTTTGAGCTCAGTTAGCACACAATTACAGGCCCAGCTCCAGAATCAAATCACTGAGGGTGCTTCTTAAATTAGTGAGGGTGCTCTAACTATATATATGTATACTGTGTGTGTATATATATATATATATATATATATATATATATATATATATATATATAAGCTTCTTTTTTTTTCTTCTGGTGCCTGAAATGGAGGAATTTTGGTCAATATTGATGATTACAGTTTTTCTCAATTGCTAACACACTATAACTGATTCATTTGGCCCAATTTTCCAAACCATTCATACAGTTCTCGAAACAATTCAATTCAACTCAATTCAATTCAATTCAATTGAACTATAAATGATTCATTTGGCCCAATTTTCCAAACCATTCATACAGTTCTCGAAACAAAGACACGTTCCTCAAAACTTTTAACACATTTCACCTCTTTGCACACACGTTCCAATTTGCTCAGTGCTTTCTGCAGAACTCTACACAAAAATGCCATAATTTGCACAGGTTTAACCATGTTCTCATTCAGAAAACACAAACACACAATATAATTAAATCAAGCATCAAAACATTAACTTAAACAGCACACATTTATCCATGTGTGAACGTTCAGTAGCAAAACTGATGACACACAGGTCAGAATCTCAGGATGATATAAACAAGAGCACAAGTGATTGTGTGTTTTGGAAAATGAATTCTGGTAGTGGGAAACAAAGAGGAATAGGAGGGGAAAAGAAAAATGAAGAGGATGAGGTCAAAGGTAATTTGTTTCTGATGAAATAAAAGGCACTATAGTTGACCATGGTCTTCTGCTTGGACTGACCATGAGGGAAGTTGGCCTACAGGCTCATCTACAAGGTTTCAATACTTCTTACACATACAATATAATTACAGTACATAGCGGCAGTACTTCAGATGAGACAACTTTCATTATTCTATGTACAGTAAATACTGTAGTACATGTTGTACAACCTCAAACTCATTACTGTTGAATTGATTTGTAGCCAAGTAGTCCTTACATGTATTCTATTTTTGCAGAACTGAGAGACAACTGTCTAGGCGACGCAGAGAAGTATTTTGTCAGAAGACTAAGAAACTGCTATAACAAATAAGGATACTAGCAATACTGTAATGCAAATTGGCAGAGGATGCTAAATGAATTTATTTATTTATTTATTTATGTAAATTAACAGACAGTATATTCCAATATGTGTTTACTGTATATTCAGTTGTTTGGTCTTTGAACTTTTCTCTTCTAGTGCTTTTCATCTACTGTAAGATCTCTTTACAGTAGTGTAATGAAAGTTTATTGCTGAATTTTACTGTATCTGTACCCCTCCATTTATGTTGTATACTGTAACAGACATTGACTATCAAAAGGATTCCTGTTTCCCAAAAGGAGGTTTTAGTAACAGTGTTTTGAATTGATCTCACTGGTGTTCTCTAGGCAGTGGAGTAGTGTGTGTATTTGTTTTTATGCTGAAACCTTGGCTGGTTTAGGCCTTCGATAAATAATGATGACAATAAAACTGTCAGTAGGTGGCAGCACGTCCCTGTTTTAATAAATGATTTATTGAATCGTTCAAATCAAACGATTCGTTCAAAATGGCTGATTCAATTAGAAATGAAACAGTAGTCATCTCAAACTTGTTTGAGATTAGCAAAATCTGCGCTGAACCGATCACTGGTGATCACCGTGAGATGCATGCCGTTTAGAAAAGTGTCCGAGTTACGTCCGCCTTGCTAGGTTATTACATCCAAAAGTTTTTGGTCCAATAATTAACACCTCTGTTTTTTCAGAATTTAACAGTAAGAAATTGCTAGTCATCCAATTTTTGATATCAACTATACATTCCGTTAGTTTTGCAAATTGGTAAATTTCATCAGGTCGCGAAGAAATATAGAGCTGAGTATCATCAGCATAACAGTGAAAGCTAACACCATGTTTCCTAATGATATCCTAATCAGACACACAGATGCTCAATCAGACACACAAACACTCAATCAGACACACAGACGCTCAATCAGACACACAGATGCTCAATCAGACATTACAGATGCTCAATCAGACACACAGACACTCAACCAGACATTACAGACACTCAATCAGACAGACAGATGCTCAATCAGATACAAAAACACTCAATCAGATACACAGACGCTCAATCAGACATTACAGACACTCAGTCAGACATTACAGGCGCTCAATCAGACACACAGACGCTCAGTCAGACATTGCAGACACTCAATCAGACACAGACGCTCAATCAGACACACAGATGCTCAATCAGACACACAAACACTCAATCAGACACACAGACATTCAATCAGACACACAGACGCTCAATCAGACACACAGACGCTCAATCAGACATTACAGACGCTCAATCAGACATTACAGACACTCAATCAGACACACAGATGCTCAATCAGATTCACAAACGCTCAATCAGATAGACAGACGCTCAATCAGACATTACAGACACTTAATCAGACAGACAATAAATCAGACATTACAGGCGCTCAATCAGACACTTAAACACTCATTCAGACATTACAGGCACTTAATTAGACACACAGAAGCTCAATCAGACATAACAGACACTCAATCAGACACACAGACGCTTAATCAGACACACAGACACTCAATCAGACACACAGACGCTCAATCAGACAATCAGGCGCTCAGTCAGACACACAGACACTCGATCAGACACACAGACACTCAATCAGACACACAAACACTCAATCAGACACAGATACTCAATCAGACACGCAAACACTCAATCAGATATTACAGACAATCAGACACACAGACACTCAATCAGACATTACAGACGCTCAAGCAGACACACAGGCGCTCAGTCAGACACACAGACGCTCAATCAGACAATCAGGTGCTCAGTCAGACACACAGACACTCGATCAGACACACAGACACTCGATCAGACACACAGACACTCAATCAGACACAGATACTCAATCAGACACGCAAACACTCAATCAGATATTACAGACAATCAGACACACAGACACTCAATCAGACACACAGATGCTCAATCAGACACACAAATGCTCAATCAGACACACAGACACTCAATCAGATACACAGACACTCAATCAGACACACAGATGCTCAATGAGACACACAGGCGCTCAATCAGACACACAGATGCTCAATCAGATACACTGACACTCAATCAGACACACAGAAGCACAATTAGACACACAGACACTGATTGAGAGTCTGTGTGTCTGATTAGAAAGACGTGTGTGTCTGTGTGTTTGATTGAGCATCTGTGAGACTGATTGAGTGTTTGTGTGTCTGATTGAGCATCTGTAATGTCTGATTGAGTGTTTGTGTGTCTGATTGAGTGTCTGTAATGTCTGACTGAGTGTTTGTGTATCTGATTGAGTGACTGTAACTTCTGACAGAGCATCTGTGTATCTGACTGAGCACCTGTATGTCTGATTGAGCACCTGTGTGTCCAGTTGAGCGTCTGTGTGTCCGATTGAGTGTCTGTGTGTCTGATTGAGCGCCTGTGGGTCTGACTGAGCATCTGTAATGTCTGATTGAGCGTCTGTGTGTCTGATTGAGCGCCTGTGTGTCTGATTGAGCATCTGTGTGTCTGATTGAGCGTCTGTGTGTCTGTTATCTCATTTGTCGGAGATAGGCATTACTGACAATATCTTACAGTGGCTAGGATCATATCTCTCAGACAGGCAACAGTTCATTAGCATTGATAAATCCAAATCTCATTCTGTCATTTTTTGTCTTGGAGTACCTCAAGGATCTGTCCTTGGTCCACTCCTATTCTTAATCTATATGCTTCCTCTGGGTCAGATCATCCGGCGTCATGGTCTAAATTTCCACAGTTTCGCCGATGATACGCAAATCTATTTTACCGTACAGCCCAATTCTGTTTTCCCCCCTTTTTTGTTTACATCTTGCTTACAAGGTCTCAAAGTATGGATGGCCCGAAACTTCTTAAAGTTACATACTGAAAAAAACAGAATTTCTGTTACTTGGCCCTAAATCCCTTGTCTCCTCCCAACCTGACTACTCCATTAACATTGACGGAGTTATAGTCCATCCATCTCCCACTATACACAATATTGGTATATGTTTGATATAATGTTTGATTCTAGTCTACATTTTGAATACCATATCAATCAGCTTGTCAAATCCTGTTTTTTTTTCACCTTCATAATATTGTCCATCTACGACCTTCTTTAAATTTCAAAGATGCTGAAACTGTTGTCCATGCGTTTATTACATCGCATTTGGTTTTTTGTAACTCCTTGTTTTATGGCCTGCCCAACAAAGTCCTGAATCGCTTGCAGCTGCTCGTGTTCTTACATTTACCAAAAAATCAGCCCACATCACTCCGGTTTTATAATAATTACATTGGATCCGTCACCTATCGTATTCAGTTTAATGTTCTTGTCTTAGCTTTCAAGGCCCGTCATGGTTTAGCACCTTCCTACCTTTCTGAATTAATTCTCCCCTATGTCCCTGCCCGTACTTTGAGATCTAGTTCTGATAATTTGCTTGCAGTAGCCAAATTCCAGCTACCTAGTGTGGGTGGTAGGGCTTTCTGCGTTTCTCATCACTTCAGACCTTTAAAAATGCCCTCAAAACTCACTTATTTACTATATGTTTTCTTAAATGATTGCTTGCCTTACTTTTCTGCTTTATGTTTGTTTTGTAACTTATCTGTATATTGCATATTATTGCATCTATGTCTGCTGCTTGGTTGTTCATGTTGTATACTATTTGTGTACACTTTTTCTTCCCCCTGTGTTTTTGTTTCTATTTACCTTATGTAAAGTGGCCTTGGTTATTTGAAAGGCGCTATATAAATAAAACGTATTATTATTATTATTATTATTATTATTATTATTGAGCATCTGTGTGTCTGACTGAGTGCACAGATCGCGGGTTGCAAATGGATGAATGTATGCATGTGTGTGTGTTTGAGAGATGGAGAGAGAGAGAGATGGAGAGAGAGAGAGAGAGAGAGAGAGAGAGAGAGAGAGAGAGCTTTCAGTGAGGGTGTGGCTGCAGCGCCGCATCATCTGTACAAATTGATCAAAACAAGAGAGGAAACAGCAGCTTCACTGACTGAAATAACACTGAAAAAAAATGGAGACTGAAAATGAATACACCGCAAAACTAGGCAAAGTTCAAAAGAAATACACACACACACACACACACACACACACACACACACACACACATATACGTGAGATGCAAAAACCTCTTGATTCGTTTGACATTTTTCTTTTGAATCAGCAGTTTTTAAAGACTAAAGTATTAATAATAAAAAAAGCATTTCCTATAACTAATACCCTTTTCATTGCCAGTAACAGGCTATGCATTTTTGATTACAAAATAAAAAATACTTTATGTAAAACGTTTTTTATTAGGCTAAATATTACATTCTCAAAATTCTAATTTCAAGCCAGTTCTGAAACATAATTTAATAAGAGACAATTGGTTAGATTATGGTGGATATTTAAAGGTTGTTTAATTAGTAGAGCTGGTTAAAATGAAATGCTACCTGATCTGTGTGCCATCTCTGACCAACGCCTTGATGGTTTTGAAACTGAAAGTGAATTTGACTGACGTTCAAACGAACATGAATGAAGCATATGTGCGCCCCCTGTGGAGGTTGTGTAACATAACTTATTCTACACAAGCTGAGGGATCGCAATTCTGAAGTGTTTATTTCAATCTTTAATAAAACAGTCACTGATATCTGTGTATGGTTATTGAAAAACTGAATGTCTGTATCAGCAGCTTCAGCACACAGAACTGCAGCAGGACCTGAGAGAGACACATGAGAGACCGTCATCACTCTACACTGGGATAAAACTGGGATTCTTTGAGATCTACATCCACCTTCCAGCATCCTTCAAAAATGTTCACGTTCATTCATTTCCCTGTAAAACATTTTGAAAACTTTTACTTCTGATTTTGATCTTTTCAATACTTCTGCTAGAGCTTTAATATTATATTTCTTGTTCATTGGAGAAGCAAAACACATTGGAAAAATTCAAATAAAATGTAATTTTTAAAACAGGAAAATTATTAGACAATAATACAACAGCTGGATCAGGAGGGTGAATGAGAGTTTCTTGACAGTTCACCTAAAAAATTGTAATATTGTCATCATTTATTCACCACCACGTCATTCCAAACCTAAATAATTTTCTTCTATGAAACACAAAAGTGAAGAACATGAAGAATATATTCTAGCTGCTCTTTTTCAGGGTGAGCGTCTCAAGGATCTGATAAAGAAGATCTTTGGTGCAAAATCTGCTCAGTTCAGCTCATCGTTTTAACATGCTACTGTAGTCTACTGAATTACAGTAAAAGAACAATACCAAATGTCAGACATTTCCTTTAGTTTGGGTCAAAGCAGAGAATCTAATTCCATCATAGCTGTTGTCAGGCAGTAGAGCTCTAGTGATAGTTTAGGATGGCTAGCAGTGTGAAGAAGAGGAGAATGTGGAAATTTATTTGAATAGTGATTTTCACACTATATTAGATGTTCAGCAGAACAGTACAGGAAAGAAATAATAAAAAAAAATAAATAAATAAAAAACTCTAATACCAACTAGATGAAGTCATCAATACTTTCACAATCCTCTAAAATTCTTCACCACTTGAAGGTTTGGAACTGCTTAAACTTCCAGATTGAGTTAGTTTCTGGCTTTACCGTATAGAGACTTATTGAATCCAGGAGTATAGACTACAGACACATTCCTGACTTTGTTTCTGTGTTTGTTTTCTCTTCTCATCCTCTCTCTTTCTTGCTACTTTAAGCTGTGAGGAAAAGTTTTATCATAAAAGTGATTTTTTTATTTTTTTTATTTATTTTTTTTCATCAGATTAGTGGAGTTGAAATGATAAAGCAGCGACTAAAACTGTTCCCTCAAGGTGATCATTAATATGTCACAAACAAACTCTTATTAAAATGTTTGTACAAAGAAACCTTGGGACAAAATAAACTCCTTAGAAACTCCTCCTTGTGCAGATATCAGAGGCCTCATTAGCTGAAAAGTTATGCTATTTACTAAATACTGGTGAATAATTTATCGTGATAACAACTTAACGTCTGTTTTGTGTCCTTTATTAAAAAAATAAAATAAATCCCACACTTATTAAAATAGAGTTGAGTGAGCTCAAAGTATCAATGTTCAGATAGAATCAGCCAAAAAAGAGTTAGATGGTCACATGCAGTAACACTGAATAAATAGGCAGTTATTTTAACTGTCTGTAGATTCACTTCACTTCACCTTCATTCTAGCAGTGACCCGCTTGAGACAAAACAAACTCGGGCTGAAGGTGAATACACACAACTACACCGAGTGTGGACCTGACGCACATACAGCAGCTTTCAGCCAAGATCGGCCCAGAAAAAGCCGTCTGTCAGCTAGAAGGGTTTTGTAGAGTCGGCACGGCTTTGGCCCATTATCTTCTCCCATTTTAAGAACAGCATTTATCTTAAATAGAAATCTTTTGTAACATTATAAATGTCTTTATTATCACTTTTGATCAATTTAAAGCATACTTGCTAAATAAAAGTATTAATTTCTATAATCACTTTAACTCACCAGCTAAAAAATAGTTTTAAGTCAGTTATTTCTATATTTTGCTGTAGTGTGTCAGTAGGAAATATCAGTTTGCAAACATTCATTTTGACATTAATTGTAATAATGCAGTGAGATTTTTGAGATCTGATCTGATCATCATCAGTCTGTCTGGAATGACATGAAGAAACAGAACAAACTGAGACAGACTAAATCCAGAAGAACTGATGCTTCAAGAAACCTACCTGCAAAGCTCCTGAGAAACTCTGCTCAAGTGCACCGAGAGCAAAAGCTGATAATAAGTTAATAGAAGTTAATTGATAAAGAAAATCTATTTATGACATTATTTTTGACAGCATCCTCATTTTACAGCATTTTTACACAAGTGCCTAAAACCTTTAACAGTACTATAGCTTTGTAGGTACACTGTTCAATATCGCTGTGAAAAAAAAAAAAAAAAAAACGGCCAAATTTTGACAAGAATATGCTGTTTTCCTTTAAAACTTGCATTCTTATTCAGTAGCCTGCTGCTATATATTGGGAATTAGCAGCATTCAAAGTCGACACTCAGAGGCTGTGTTTCAGATCACACCCTACACCCTCATTCACTACTCCCTACATGAGTTTACTAATACAGTCCACCAGACAGAGAGAATGAAAACTAATGAGTGAATTCAGTCGCTGATGAACAGCTGCTGTTAACGAGCAGATTCACTAAAGAAAAGAGAAACAAGACAAACACAAGAACTACAACTGACTTCAGCCACAGCCTTAGATGAAATCAACTGAAGATTTAAACAATCAACAAACAGCTTTACCAGCTTCACACATTTCTAACCAGAACGACTTTATTTCTGTCAGATGTCTACAGAAGTTTTTATTGAGAATTACAGAAGTTTAGATGATGATGTTTTATTGTTTCATTTGACGTTACCATTGTGGAGATCAGTGTTTGTCTTAGTTGGGCTCCTGACCCTTGACTTTTGAACATTAGCTTTTGTTTGATTGCTATAACCGTGTCTTTAGGATGTGTTTGTTATAGCAAAATTGTTATGGTTGGTCAGGTGATGTTGGCTGTTTCTCATAGTCATAAACTTTTAGACTCATTCAGAGTCTAATTATATGAGTGTTTTTGATTTTCCTAGTGATTCTACAGCAAGATATTGATCAGTGTTGTAATAACCAGAAAATAAGGATTTAATAACAGTTTGGGTTTAAAATATTTTGAATTACTATGTCATTCTTCTTCTTCTTCTTCTTGGTTTTTAACGGCGGCTGGCAACCACATAAATAGGTGCATTACCGCCACCTTCTGCTCCGGAGTGTGGAACAGAATTTTATATTCTATTTACCAGTCCCGTCTCTCTAATAAAATCATAGAAGGCTTTACTATTTATTTCACTTGACCATTTTATTAAAACCTTAAAATTTAGATCCTGAATTCCATTTTTTCTTAATTCTTCTATCATTTTTCTTCTTTCTTGTTCATATTTCCTACATTCAATAAATACATGAGGTATTGTTTCTTCAACATTACAGTATTCACATAATCCATTTGGATGTTTCCCTATTATTTTAAGTGTACTATTTAAATTTGAGTGCCCTAACAATATTCTGTTCAAGATGACCTCCTCTTTTGTTGACTTACCTTTACACTTTATATTTTGATTTACTTTGTTTATTAAACTATAAAGGAATCTACCCTTGTCCCCATTGTTCCACTTAACTTACCATTCTTTATTCACTTTACTCCAGATTAAAACCTTAATCTCTGACTTACTTAATGGAACTTGAATCTGTATTGTCTCTCTCTGTAAAGCTTGTTTTGCTAATTTATCCACTTCTTCATTTCCTCTTATTCCTATGTGTGCTGGGACCCATATAAAACTGACTGATGTATCATTTTGAACAATTCTTGAATGTATTTGTAGGATACTAAAGAGAATATCTTGGTGACTTGATTTAAAAGATCTCAAACTCTTTAAGACTGAAACCGAGTCAGAACAAATTAAAACATTCTCAGGTTTGTGTTCCTCCACCCACTGCAATGCCAAGAGTATTCCTATCATTTCTACAGTATAAACTGACAAATGATTAGAAGTTCGCTTTACTCCACTGATCCACTGGTAACCACTGTCTTGGACTAAAAAAGCAGCCCCAGTTGTTTGACGTTCTGGATCTTTTGAGCCATCTGTATACTCTTGTATATGCTGGGGGTATTGAACTCTGGTATAAGTTGAAAATACATATGTCAAGTCAGCTTCTCTTTCTGTTTTTTTAACCTCCAACAGATGCAAATCTACTTGAGGTGTTACATACACCCATGGTTCATATTCCTGAATAACAACTGTTGGACTCATCTTGATGTTATTTACTTGTATTTCTTCTGCATATATTTTACTAATCCACCCAAAGCTTGTTCTACACCTTTCATTCTGTTCCCAACAGTTCTGTAACACCATTTTTGTAGGATGTTCATCTTTATGGCCCTGGAGGTTAGCCCAGTAATTGATCGTTAATTGCTTCCTTCTAATTTCTAGTGGCATCTCTCCTACCAAGACTTGTAAAGCTGGTATGGGTGTAGTCTTTACTGCACCACAACATCGTCTCATTGCTTGAGCTTGATGGTGACAATAAAAAGCTTCATACTGCAATGCATGCTGGGTACCAACACAGGACAAAACTCACTCTTTACTCCCAGCATGTATTGCGGCATGAATAAATTATGACACTGAATTGTCCACTTATTTTCTTGAATTCTTACTATGTGCTTTTATTTTTGCTTTTGAGTTGAGTTTTAGTAGCATTTTGTGATGTTCACAGTTGATCTGTTTATTTATTTCCATCCTCACTGCTCACACAAGTCTGCAGACATTTCAGATCATACAAAGATGCACAAATATAATAAACTTTAATAGAGCAATGTCATTT
The DNA here is from genome assembly GCA_039654775.1 of Spinibarbus caldwelli. Taxonomy (NCBI): domain Eukaryota; kingdom Metazoa; phylum Chordata; class Actinopteri; order Cypriniformes; family Cyprinidae; genus Spinibarbus; species Spinibarbus caldwelli. The sequence goes on from CM077242.1 coordinate 34,607,036, forward strand.
GATCTCTGTATTAGAAGTAACAAAATGATCTTACTTTATATTTTTGTTTCAGGTTTTCCTTTCCCCTCCACGAATGCTGCTGTCACCTTTCTTTGCAGGTCCTGCACCACCACAAAAGATCTGCAGCAAAGGCAGAGAAATCAAGAATCAGAAAAGTGCTGTAATAACTCTGTTTGAATAACAATATGAATGAATGACAATAATTAAAATAAACTACAACTTAAGATTTAAAAGATGTTTAATTCATTTCAGTAGTATACTCACTGAGAGACTTTAATGGCAGCATTGCGTCATCAGTCACTCTTCACCGGATAAACACACGTGTGTCTCATCTGTCCCTGTAACATCAGACAAGATTCAGTCACCTCTGTGATTTATCTGCTCAATACTGCATTCACATGTTGAGGTAGCTGCTGATGTGTTAACTCGCTTTTTACCCAACACAAATGTTCCTCAATTTATTAACAATACTAATGCACAAATGAAATAGATAACTTATGTTTAGTTACTCCATGTATATTTATTTACATTCATCTAAAGCAGTGTTGACAACTGTAAATTCTACATAACACACATACATCACTGATGTGCTCATATGCAATTCTTTTAGAACATTTTCCTTTCAGATATTAAATAGACACTTAGTAATCATCTTTAAAGATATATATGGTTTATGTAAATCCACTCTGGTGATGTACATGTGCTACGGGAGCTTCCCTGTTCGCTTTAAATAATAAAACATGTTTTTACCACAAAATCACAAATAAACTGTACTGTTTAGCGTTTACACATTAAGCAGTTCAACAGTTTGCTCAACAGTAGCTCAACAAATGCGATTTTAACACAAGGAATCGTGTTTTTGGTTTGTAATACTCACATTTGTAAACACCTGCGTTGCTGTTCTCTGGCACATTCGATGATGACGTATCCTCTCGCGTGAGCTTCTGGGATAGAAAAGTGTCCATCGATGAACACTTCAGAATCTGGGCTGAAGCAGTATAACATCCGGGGATTTCTCGCCCACTCTTTTATGAATGCTGAGGTTTCAAACGTTCTTTCTTCACGTACTCTTTTTCCCTACTATATAGTAGGTAAGTAGGCATATAAGGACGCAACTTAAGTATACGTACGTCCGAATCTCGCAAGAATTAGTGCACTCGCCTACTCTTTTATGAATACTTATGATTCAAACATACTTATTCGCTCGCTTACTGCTTTTTGCCTACTATATAGTATGGAAGTATGCGATTTCGAACACACCCATGGGGTTAGCTTTCACTGGCTGCGTTCGAATCTGTATACTCAATGAGTAGGTACTTCATTTCACTTACTTAACGAGCACTAAAAGAGTACGTACTCAACAGCCAAATCTCATTGAGTATGAATGCGATCCACCATGTTGATGTTATCATGTGACCTATGACGTTATAACAAGTGCAACAACTTAAAAGATAGGAGTGACAGGTTTAATTCAGGCTTAAATCTGTAAGTATTTTGATGTTTCTTGTTAAATTTAAGTCTCATTTCATCCCTCAGGCCTATAACAAAAACAACACCGACAAAAATGCAATTTTTGATGCATTATGATCATATGAATATTATGATTATTCAAAGATATTTAACCTTGTCATTGTGCTTTTTTCTGTGTATGTAATCTCATACTTTGATGTACGCAAACCCATTATATTTATATTTTCCTTTTTTTTTTGTCATTATGATTATTTTTTTGTCAAATATACCATCTTCCCCTGATTTTGTATGCAATTATAAGTTGTTCAATAATAAAACATTTAAAAAAAAAAAAGATAAAAGTGACAGGTGCACTAACACCTCATAGCATCAGTAACTTGACAACCCTACCTAGTACGGTTTTCCTCAGCCTTTGAAGTGTTTGCAATGTCTGTGTAAAGGAGATGTAGTGCAGCTGCTCGAAGTTCTCGCCTTTAGAGAAGACTGCTGATTTTATACTGGAAAAATGTAAGCATTACTGTTTAAAAAAGAATGCATTACTAGCTATTACTAGCTATTACCAACAGTACAATAATAATGATAAATGCTGACCAATACATACATTTTTATTTTTTTATTTTTATTTTTTTTACTAAAAATTATGTTTTAGTAAAACAAGCAAAATGTAATTTGTTTTGTCATATGTCATAGGTATGCATGAACATACACTAGACAAATGCAGCCAAAGTGAATACATCTCAATTTTCATTCAAGCAATGAATTAATGCATAAGTTAATGAAATAATTATATTTTATTTACTGACAACAACAGGAAACATGAATAAATGAGTAAAAGAATGAATAAAAGTAACAATCACAATAAACACATACATATACAAGTCAACAACACATAAAACAAAGATTTATTCAAACTTATTGTTCTAACAATTATGTATTTACAGGTGGTGAACCCACATCCTACTGCATCTCAACACAGCTGAGACAGTTCTGCAGCTGACCGCCGTGTCCACCTTCACCTGTCTCTGCTGTCCAGCATCACCTCCCTCATTGCTGCTGTGAGACTGGAATCTGATCATGGATGAGAAAGGGACATCGAGGCTATCATTGTCTGAGTGCACAGAGAGGATGAGGAAGACCATGATGATGCCCCCTGAACCACACAACCTTGAGGCAAGAGCAGCAGAACATGTGCGGGACAATCTGGCTATTGCTGTGTCTGCTCCAAACATTCGTGTGCCTGCTCTCCATGAGCACCACTACCTGTAAAACATTTAAACAGAGTAAAACTTAAAACTTTGAAGCTTCTGAAAATTGGGCTCCATTGACTGATGTTGTATGAACAGAAATCAGCCGAACAAACTTGACCAAAATCACATCCCCAATGTCTTTTAGTCTTTCTCTAGATTGTTACGTTCCAGGGTGTATGTCATTTTTGTTAATGTCATTGCCATTTAATATTGTGAATCTGGGTGTGTGACATTGTTTCCCTGATTCCCAACAGCATGCTGGGAAGTGTAGTTTTTGCCTGTTTCCTGCTGTTCCTCCCTGTTCTCTCACAGAAGCCTAATTGATGTCAGCTGTCCCTCGTCAGAGTTGTGAAGAGGAGCTGGTATTTGAACAGAGGGAGCGGGCTGTTCATTAGAGAGAGTTTGGCCTGTCTGTTTTCCCAGATCTAGTTGAAGAGTGTGTGCTCTGAGCTAATGATTCTTTAAATAAGGACCTTGGGGTTAATATGACCCCAGTCAACATTTCCTTAGTTAAAAAAAAAAAAAAAAATGGTTCCCTTCATCTCAGTGGAATGATACTTTGTAACTTTTCATCATTTTCTATCTGAATTCACATAAAAAAAATAAAAAAAAAACCTGGCTTGATTCGGTTATTCTGAAGGTATGTAATATTTTTTTTTTTTTTTTTTTTTTTTTTTTTACAAATGTGGACCCCAATTGAAAATGAATGGGAAATGCAAATTTTTTTTTTTTCTTATTTTTCAAAAAAAAAAAAAAAAAATTTGATCCAGCATAAATCTGAAAATTTCCACATAGAATTGAAGGCCTGGTACTAGAGCACAAATGCAATGTAAAAAAGACATGTTGCACACGTGCAAACACACACAGACAAACACACACACATGTGTGACTGCAACAAAGGGCATTTCTATAGAAATTGGCAAGTAAAATCTATAAATCCTGCATAAATTTGAAAATATCCACTAAAAAAATTAAGGCCTGATACTAGAGCACAAATGCAATGTGGAACGAGCATACTCGCTCACGTACGTGCACACACACCCACCCACCATTCACATCTGCTAGTTACAGTTGTTGTTTTTTGTTTTTTGTTTTTGTTTTTTTAGGTTTTCTTCTTTTTTTTTTTTTTTTTTTTGGTATTGGTTTTATTTACATTTAAGTAAAATAAAATTGTTTTTGGTGTCAAAATTGTTTTTATTTTACTTTTTAGATTGAAATATATATGTGTCTGCAATCAAGATTTAGTGACAACTTGTGTGGCATTTCTGCAAATTTATGTGGCATTATTGCAAAAGTGGGCACAGAATGTATCTCAGAAAAGTTGTGAGAGGAGTAGTTGGCCACTTCCAGAAAAATGAATAAATCTCTATGGACCTCTGCTGGATATATATGGGCATTACACTATTCTTTCAAAAACTGTATTTTATACAAGTTTTTCTCTAACCAGCAGATGGCAGAATTCTACACCTAACACCTAGATCAATATCCAGAAGCAACTTAAATCAAATTTAGGTCATCATTTAAGTTATTTTTTTCATAAAAATATGATATTTTGCATGCAAGCTAATGGTGTAGTTGAGGAATTTTGTGGCAAACAGGTACAAAAGTACTTCATATCTCCCAAAACACAGCATTAATGTATAGATAAGAAGTAAACAAAAAAAAAAATGATATATTATTTGTATCATTAAAAATGTATATATTTTTTACAATTACTCTATCAACTTCTGGGGTCATACTGACCCCAAAGTCCCTTAGTGTAAACAGGAAATCAGGGACTTATGAGGGTTAAGAAAGCCTGTTGTACTTGTTGAATACTGTGTGCTCTGAGCTTTAGTGCTTCTTCAAGAAAGCCTTTTGTACCGGCTGTAGTGAGTGTGTGTAGTTACTCATTATTTTTGCCTACAGACGCAGTAGGGAGGTGGGTATTTTATTAACATCGGCTTTTCTCCTGGTTTTGTTGGCATAGTAAGGAAGTCAAGAAAGAGACATATTTAAGGTAAGTTAGATTCCCTTACTCCCAGGTAGCTTCCTCCTTTTGTTCGTTATTTTGGCCTTAACCCCCTCCCAAAGCTAGAAGCATCTTATTATCTCTTCTTTTTGAATTATCTATACTGTTTATCTTACTCTTAAACTGCTGTACTAAGACTCTCTTTTTGTAAATAAAATCTTGAAGAGTTTCTTTGTGTGTGTGTGTGAGTGCTGGGATTGCAGATAGAGCCAATATTCTCTCTCACGTTTTCGTTTATCTTTAATAGTATATGCTACTCCCCCGTCACCCCTAGACCCAAAGGGGATGTAACAAGATGCTCTCGCTGGCTCACTGAGGATGAAGAGACCACAGCAACATCCGGCCCAGATGAAGCAACAAGGGCAGGTGGAGTGATGGCACTGGACCATTTCCAGGATGCTGCTGTGGGCTTCTCCATCCTCACTGCACACAGCAGTCTGTGGACATTTCAGATCCTGCAGAAATGCACAAATATAATACAAAAGCAGTCATTTTAACAACACAATGTCATTTGCTTTCTGTAGAAGTAACAAAATGATCTTACTTTATATTTTTGTTTCAGGTTTTCCCCCTTTTTTTCTCACAAATGCTGCCATCACCTTTCCTTGCAGGTCCTGCTCCACCACAGAAGATCTGCAGCAAGGTCACAGAAATCAAGAATCAGAAAAAATGCTGTAATAACTCTGTTTGAAATTACAATAATTAAAATAAACCACAACTTAAGATTTAAAAGATGTTTAATTTATTTCAGTAGTATACTCACTGAGAGCCTTTGATGGCAGCAATCAGTCCCTCTGCACCGGATAAACACACGTGTGTCTCATCTGTCCCTGTAACATCAGACAAGATTCAGTCACATCTGCTCAATACTGCATTTACATGTTGAGGTAGCTGCTGATGTGTTAACTCACTTTTTATCCAACACAAAATGTTCTTCAATTTATCAGCAGACTAATAGACAAATAAAAGAGATAACTTATGTTGTTACTTCATGTAGATGTGTTTATATTTACATAAAATAGTGCTGACAACAGTGAATTCTACATAATAGCACATATACATCACTCACTCAGATATTTGTGCATGTCTATTAGATGTGCTCATAAGCAATTCTTTTAGAAACTTTTCCTATCACAAATCAAAAATAGACACTAAAAATAGACAAGTAATCGTCTTTAAAGATGTTTATGTGAATCCACTCTGGTGACATTCGTGTGCTTATACATAATAAAACGTGTTTTTACTGCAAAATCTCAAATATACTGTACTGTTTAACGTTTAAGCAATTCAACAGTTTACTATACAGTAGCTCAACAAATATGATTTTAACACAAGGAACCGTGTTTTTGGTTTGTAATACATTTGTAAACACCTGCGTTGCTGTTCTCCGGCACATTCGATGATGACGTATCCTCTCGCGTGGGCTTCTGGGATTGAAAAGTGTCCATCGATGAACACTTCAGAATCTGGGCTGAAGCAGTAGGACATCCGGCAATTTCTCGCCTACTCTTTTATGAATACTGAGGTTTCGAACGTACTTCTTTCTTCACATACTCATTTTTCCTACTATATAGTAGGTAAGTAGGCATATTCAAACACAACTTAAGTATACATACGTCTGAATCTCACAAGAATTAGTGCACCAGCCAGGTAATTCTCGCCTACTCTTTTATGAATACTCAGGATTCAAACATACTCTTTTGCTTGCCTACTGCTTTTTGCCTACTATATAGTATGGAAGTATGCTGTTTCGAACATACCCAATCAAACATGAGGGAGGGAGGAAAACACAACACAAAGTCCAGGGGTAGGACACACATGAATATAGTTGATGCAGTACCAGCAGAATTTGTGAGGCTTTCGCAGGGCTTCAGTGAATACAGTTTTTAGATGTTTGATTCACTGCCCTGCAACATTTCAATATAAGTACTTCTGGAATAACCATTCTGAGAATATCAACTGGAAATTGATTTGGACCTATAATAATAACAAATACTGTTTTACATTTTTTTGGATTGATGTTGAATGTTTATTTACTATGTTGAGTGGATTTAAAATTAATATAAGGAAATGTTATATTTTATTTTAATAGAAAAGATATGGATAAGCGTAACATTTTCATGCTAAATCTTCTAATATTTTTAGGTAAGTTTTAAATATACTAATGTAAATGGTCAGAAAGGATGCCCAATATCTCCGTCTGAATACTGGATTCTGATTGGCTGGCAGGTGTGCAGTAAAATTGTATGATGCACAGGTAGTTCCAAGTCAGTTTAATCACCGTTCTATATTAATGCGCTGCTTTAACTGATGTACACACACACACTCATTACTCGCACACAAACACATCACTCGCACACACACACACACATACACACACACACACACACACACACACAGAGAGAGAGAGAGAGAGGTCGGAGATCACAGATTGTGCTGCGCACAAAGATAAACTTATTGTCAACGCTTCCCCGTGATTTTTATTAATAAAACAGCCTAGATACTACATCGCTACATTATATTCCTCAGCAATGAGGTGTTAAAATCACTGTTTTTGAAGTAATTACTTGTTTGTAGAGAGAGACGCGCAGACGCAGCACGCAGGTAACACACACACACACAACTGTCATCTCTCACTCTTTCTCTCTCTCTCTCTCTCTCTCTCTCTCTCGATCGAAAATTAATTGAAATACATGCTATAATTCATTCAAATGTGACCCTGAAGCACAAAAGCAGTCATAAGTAGCACAGGTATATTTGTAGCAATAGCCAACAATACATTGTATGGGTCAAAATTATCCATTTTTCTTTTAAGCCAAAAATCATTAGGATATTAAGTTAAGATCATGTTCCATGAAGATATTTTGTAAATTTCCTACCGTAAATATATCAGAACTTAATTTTTGATTAGTAATATGCATTGCTAAGAACTTCATTTGGACAACTTTAAAGGAGATTTTCTCAATATTTAGATTTTTTGCACCCTCAGATTCCATATTTTCAAATAGTTGTATCTCAGTCAAATATTGTCCTGTCCTAACAAACCATACATCAATGGAAAGATTATTTATTCAGATGTATGAATCTCAATTTCTGTATAAATCTGGTTTTGTGGTCCATGGTCACAAATGTGATCTTACCGCACTATTTCATCTCTGTGTCTGATTTGAAAGGGGCAGAATTCTAGCGCTAACGAACCGTAACTGACGAAAATACTGTCATTTTTACCCATTCGGTCAAATATTGCGCTGCAATTTTTCAGTTCAATTCAAGTTTATTTGTATAGCGCTTTTCATGATACAAATCGTTGCAAAGCACTGTACAGAAAATTAAGTTTCTACAATATATTTAGTAGTAGCTTATCATTAGTGACTATGTCAGTTAATGCACATATGGAAGAAATATACGGAAAAAATCAGTTAAAGACGTAATCAAACAGACAATGAACACTTTTAAAAGCAATTATTATATGTTGAAATCAAACTTACAGCAAGATTTGGTAGTTCTGTATGTTGTCTGAGGGGTTGGCATCATTTCTTCTCAGGTGTTCTGGATCCAGACTGAAGCTGGGATGTTAATTCCGTGGCAGAAACAGAGAAACAAATAGAGACATAATTAGCGTAGCTGCTGTTCCAACCAAGCAAAAATGATTTGTTCAATCCAAGCTAAAGAACAATAATGTGTGTTTGATCAGATATAACTGCAGTACAAGATTATGAGATGCATTATGTGAATGCTTGGCTAAAGAGATGTATCTATAATCTAGATTTAAACAGAGAGAGTGTGTCTGAACCCCGAACGTTATCAGGACGGCTATTCCAGAGTTTGGGAGCCAAATGTGAAAAGGATCTACCTCCTTTAGTTTTTAACTTTGTTATCCTAGGTACTACCAAAAGTCCAGAGTTTTGCAACCTTAGGTAGCAGGATGGATTGTAGCGTGGTAGAAGACTAGTTAGGTACGCAGGAGCTAAACCATTAAGGGCCTTATAGGTAAGTAATAATATTTTGTAACTGATGCGGAACTTAATAGGTAGCCAGTGCAGAGTAGGGGTGGGAATCGCAGGGTACCTCACGATACGATATAATCACGATATATGGCTCACGATAACGATACTATCATGATACAGCGATTCTGCGATAATCGATATATTTCTAGAAAATCCTATAATGATATATCGCGATATCTGTCTAAACAAAATGCCTGTGAAAAGGTTAAGTGCAAGTTCTTTCTTTATTCAAGTCCAAACTGTTAGAAAACAGCAAAAAAAAGTTCTGTAAATCAATTTTAACATGTTGAGCAAATTAATAATTTTATTCTTGGACTTATTAAAAGCTTACACTTTTCTTTGTAAACAAACACATTTAACTGCTTAACTTATATAGCCTCTCTCTCTCTCTCTCTCCATGTAATAAATAAACCTGGTACATTTCAAAATTTACCTGGAGTGCTTTCTCAACCTTTCTACTCCTCTCATCATAAAAACGGAGCCCCGCACGGAAAAATAGCCGTTCACAATCACATCGCGTCTTTTGCGCGCTCAGGTTGGTTATTTCAAATGTAGACGCGCGGCAAGCACACACACACTGCACACTTCTGCGCCGCATTACGGCTCTGACAGTGTTTTGTCTCGTCCTCCATGCCATAGGTGCAGATTTATGTTTCTGCTGGTCGGTGCCCACTGTTCACACTGCATAACGCGCACTTGTAATATCTGTGAGAGAGGGAGAGCATCCAGTGTTGTTCACATAAAACTGGACGCACCGGCGGCGCTCTCTCTCTCTCATATAGTGAGGGAAATCCACCTGCGATCCGAGCGGAGAGGTTAGGCTACTCATGAACTGAATATGCGCTCTGCAATAATAACGTGATCGGTGCCTATGGTCCACGCTGATAACTGTTCCGGGGCAGTTTTTTAGTTTTCATCTCCATAAACGTGTATATATAACAGTAGAGCTAATACAGTGTCTGAAAATCTGTTTATCATTCGGTTCCTCGTGCTTCCCCATCTTCATAGAGAACGCGCTTCATAGTTGCTCAGAGCGCTCTTGGAAAGAATGTAGAAATGGCGCGGCCGCGATTTCCACGCATTTTTAGACGCTGGGAGCAGGAAAATGTATTTAGAGCACCTTATTGTATTAATTAAAATATTGATATTTGGCGCCAGATATCGATTATCCTATCGCATGGAGAAGGATCACGATATATCGCCATATCGATTTATTGTCCCACCCCTACTGTCTAGTGCGGTTTCTGTGCTATGGTGGGGCCTGAAACCTGATTGAAATTCTTCATAGAGATATTTTTTTTTTTTGCAGAAAGGAGCACAATTGAACAGACACAACTTTTTCTAGAATTTTAGACAAAAGGAAGATTAGAAATGGGTCTGTAATTTGCTAGTTCATTAGGATCTAGTTGTGGTTTCTTAATAAGAGGCTTAATAACCGCCAGTTTGAATGGTTTTGGAACGTGACCTAAAGATATCGATGAGTTAATAATATTGAGAAGCGGTTCTTCTGCTACAGGTAACAACTCTTTCAGTAATTTAGTGGGTACAGGATCTAATAGGCATGTTGTTGGTTTAGATGCAGTGATAAGTTTATTTAGCTCTTCCTGTCCTATAGTTGTAAAGCACTGCAGTTTTTCTTTGGGTGTGATGAATGGAGCTGAAGTACTAGACGCTGCAGAATCTACATTTGTTATTGTATTTCTGATATTATCTATCTTATCAGTGAAGAAATTCATAAAGTCATCACTATTAAACTGTGAGGGAATATTTAGATCGGGTGGCATCTGTTTATTTATTAATCTAGCTACTGTGCTAAATAAAAACCTTGGATTGTTTTGGTTATTTTCTATGAGTTTGCGTATATGCTCGGCCCTGGCAGCTTTTAAAGCCTGTCTATAGCTGGACATACTGTTTTTCCATGCAATTCTAAAAACTTCCAAGTTAGTTTTTCTCCATTTGCACTCAAGATTACAAGTTTCTTTCTTGAGAGAATGGGTATTACCATGCGCAGTACGTTTTTCTTTAACTTTTTTCAGTTTGATGGGCGCAACAACTTCTAATGTATTAGAGAAGATAGTGCCCATGTTGCTAGTCATTTCATCTAGTTCATGTGTATTTATGGGTACACAGAGCAGTTGAGATAAATCAGGCAGGTTATTTTTGAATCTATCTTTAGTGGTTGGAACAATAGTTCTTCCTGGACGATAACGTGGAGCCATACAGTTAATATCAGTAATACTCAGCATGCACGATACTAGGAAATGGTCAGTAACATCATCACTTTGAGGTACGATATCTATGTCAGTAAGATCAATTCCATGCGATATAATTAAATCTAGCGTATGATTAAAACGATGAGTGGGCCCAGTGACATTTTGCTTGACTCCAAAAGAGTTTATTAGGTCAGTAAACGCAAGTCCTAATCAGGGCTTGAAAACGAAAAAAAAGTCAATCGGTTCACTCCGAGCAGAAGCGATATTTCAACGTTTCTGTTCCTGCGTTCCTCTGTATTATTACCGTTCCGAAACCGGTTCGAGTAGAAAAAATAACAGTTAATAACGTTATTTTTTTTAAATTGTCTTTGTCTATAATAATAATAATAATAATAATAATAATAAAGTACAGTGTTTTCTTTACATGAAAAGAAAAATAAAGGGAAAAAAAACAGGAAGAGATGGTATCTTAATCCGCTGCGCTTAGTCACATAGTATCATCTTTTCTAGATTTGCCTAAATGTTGGCTACTAAACAAAAGAAAAAAAAAAAAAGATTAATGCTTTAAAGACATTAAAGTATTTTTAAATATATTAAAAAATGTTTGCTGCATTGTTAAAAAAACGCTACTTGTATAAAATTGCGTTTTGAGGAAAAAAAACATAGGTTAAGTCGCGATTTTATTAGGCTATACATTCAGAAATGATGTAGGCTAAAATGCAGGTAAATCAAAAATGTTTACAAACATTATAAACACAGTTATTAGTTTCTCTCCACAACAAATCCTCTAAACTTAAGGCTATAGCCTATAGGCTATAAAAACGTCAATCCAAAAACAAATTAAAGATGAAACTGAAGCTTATCTCTCTCATTCGGCCCGAATCCAAATGTTTCTATATTCGCGCCGTATCTGGATGCTAAAATATTATTTATTATAGGCTTTGTACTTTCATCGAGGTAAAACATCATCCTTATATCAGCACAGTGAGGTGATGGTCACGCTGAACGCAACAGATTGGATAACGGAGCACTGTAACTTTTTATACCATCCTTTAACTGTATTTTATTTTGATAATGAACAGGCTGCAAAGTTGCAAAAATATTGTCTAACCCTAACCCTTTTGACCTCAACTGTATTCCAGATTGCTACAGGTCACCAAACAAGATGGCGGCGCGTGCACACGCTGCGGCTTCTCTCTCTCCCGACAGAACGGTGTTTTCGTGTTTTTTATCTTGTAAATCGAAGTGTTTTTGTACGTCTTCGTCGCGTCTATCTGTCTTTAAACGCGCATACAGTCGTGAGTTTCTGCTCGACGTCGGCAGAACCACATTTTTAGAGTTAAACCTCGCGCACAGCCGAAGAGCTGCGGGACCTCGGTCTGCTCCGGAGGCCTACAACATCACCGACCCCCACTACTGCATCTCGCCCAGAGCGGAGGCGCCACAAGCGGCGCGAGAGGAAGCAGAAGAGGGGTAAGCGCGGAGGTATCCGGGCTAGGCTAGCGGCTAACCCACACAAGCCAGCTATCCCCACCATCGTACTGGCTAACGTACGCTCTTTAGACAATAAACTGGACTACATCCGACTACTACGCTCAACTCAGAGGACTGTAAGAGACTGCTGTGTTTTTGTTTTCACGGAAACATGGCTCAACAACAGCGTTCCGGACTGCGCCATTCAGCTCGACCAGCTAACATGCTATCGAGCGGACAGAGCTCTCGTCGAGGGAGGTAAGACCCGCGGCGGCGGGCTTTGTGTTTACATTAATGACGCGTGGTGCCGCGACGCTGTTGTGGTCTGCAAACACTGCTCGCCCCTGGTGGAGTTTATGATTATTAAGTGCCGGCCGTTCTATCTACCGAGGGAATATACAGCCATACTGCTCGTTACTGTATACATCCCTCCCAGCTCCAACAACAACATCAGGAGTGAGGCACTGAATAAACTGTATCAGCACATCAGTGAGCAGCAGACAGCCCACCCAGATGCTTTTCTCATCTCAGCTGGGGATTTCAACCACGCAGACTTAAAGAGTGTGTTCCCAAAAATACAACAGCACGTAGACTTTCCAACACGAGGAAACAACACTCTGGACTTTGTTTACACCACCCAGAGAGGAGCTTACAAGGCACTTCCCCTCCCCCATCTTGGCACCTCAGACCACATCACTGTCATGCTAATGCCTGCATACAGACCGGTCGTTAAAGTCACCAAACCAGTTCACAAACAGATACAAGTGTGGCCGGATGGGTCGTCAGAGGCACTTCAAGACTGTTTTGACACCACTGACTGGAATATGTTTAAGCAGGCTGCCACATATAATAACACCACAGACCTCCAAGAGTACTCAGAGACTGTCACTGCCTACATCACCAAATGCATTGATGATGTAACGGTCACAAAGACCATCACTGTCCGGGCCAACCAGAAGCCGTGGATGACAGGGGAGGTCTACAGACTCCTGAAGGCTCGGAACGCTGCCTTCAGAGCTGGAGATGAGGCGGGCCTGAGGACAGCTAGGGCCAATCTATCCCGCGGCATCAGAGAGGCTAAGAGACAGTACTCCAGGAGGGTAGCCCATCGCTTCAGCGACAGCGGGGACACTCGGAGCCTGTGGCAGGGGATTCAGACCATTACGGACTATAAGCCCCCACCGCGCACCTGTGACAGCACCATCCCCCTGCTGAACGAGCTGAACGCCTTCTTCGCTCGCTTTGAGGCACAAAACAGCACCACTGCAGAGAAGACCCCACCTCCTCCCGGCGACCAGGTGATGACGCTGTCCCCGGACAGCGTGAGGAGATCCCTCAGCAGGATCAATGCACGCAAAGCTCCGGGTCCTGACAACATTCCTGGTCGTGTACTGAGAGACTGTGCAGCGGAACTCACTGATGTCTTCACAGACATTTTCAACATCTCGCTGAGTCAGGCTGTTGTCCCAACATGCTTCAAGGCTACCACCATTATTCCAGTCCCGAAGAAGCCATCTCCATCCTGCTTCAATGACTACCGTCCAGTCGCACTTACTCCTATCCTCATGAAGTGCTTTGAACGGCTAGTCATGCATCATATCAAGTCTGCCCTCCCCCCCTCCCTGGACCCCTTCCAGTTTGCATATCGGTCCAACCGCTCGACCGATGATGCCATCGCCACTGCCCTCCACTCAGCACTCACACATCTGGACAAAAAAGACTCGTACGTCAGAATGCTGTTCATAGACTTCAGTTCAGCATTCAACACAATCATCCCTCAACAGCTCATTCACAAACTGGTCCAGCTGGGGCTCAACACCTCGCTGTGCAACTGGCTGTTGGACTTTCTGACTGGGAGACCTCAGGCAGTACGGGTCGGCAGTAACACATCCAGCACCATCACACTTAACACAGGGGCCCCTCAAGGATGTGTGCTGAGCCCCCTCCTCTTCACTCTGCTGACCCATGACTGCACACCGTCACACAGCTCCAACCTCTTCATTAAGTTTGCGGACGACACAACTGTGGTGGGTCTCATTAGTAACAGAGATGAGACAAACTACAGGTGCGAGGTGAGCCGCCTGGCCGGGTGGTGCAGTGACAACAATCTCTCTCTGAATGTGGAGAAGACGAAGGAGATTGTTGTTGACTTCAGGAGAGTGCACACTCAGCATGCTCCTCTGACCATAAACGGTGCGACCGTGGAAAGAGTGAGCAGCACCAAGTTCCTGGGTGTGCACATCACAGAGGACCTCTCCTGGACTGACAACACCGCAGCACTGGCCAAGAAAGCACAACAGCGTCTCTACTTCCTCCGCAAACTGAGGAGAGCCAGAGCCCCGGCCCCCATCATGTGCACCTTCTACAGAGGCACCATCGAGAGCATCCTTACTAGCTGCATCACTGTGTGGTATGGCGCCTGCAATGCGTCCTGCCGCAAGACACTCCAACGCATAGTGAGAGCAGCTGAGAGGATTGTTGGTGTCTCTCTCCCCTCCCTCCAGGACATCTACAACACCCGTCTCACCCGCAAAGCCCTCTGCATTGCGGGTGATCCCACCCACCCGACACACAGCTTCTTCAGTCTGCTGCCATCAGGGAGGAGACTGCGGAGTCTCCAGGCCAGGACCAGTAGACTGAAGGACAGCTTCATTCATCAGGCTGTCAGGAAGCTGAACTCCCTCCCGACCTTGCCCCCCCTCCCCTTTTTTGCCCCACGCACCACTGAACTCTGACCCCCCCCCCTTACACACTGTGACCCGCACCAGTCACTTAGTGCACCACTGGACTGCCCACTACCTCAGTCAGTATTGAACTGACCCCACTCAACTACCTCTTCTGTCACTTTAAACAGCCTGATAAGCTATTTTTGCACTACACTCTTTATATCTGCACAGTTTTCGTTTTGTTAAGCTCTTTTTGCACTACACTCATATCTGCACAGTTTTGTTTAGTTTTGTTTATTTAACCAATTTGCATTTCATCTGCCATGTGCCTTATGCCACTTAATCTAACTCTTTTCTACAATGTCCTTATTTGTATATCTGTATAGTTTGTTTTTATATTTTAAACTGTATTTATTTGCATTCTACGTCTACTGTTAGTGTTTTATTGTTAACTGTATGCACCATGGGTCTGAGAGTCACGCAATTTCAATTCTCTGTATGTATGTGCTGTACATGTGGCAGAATTGACAATAAAGCAGACTTTGACTTTGACTTTGACTTTGACTGAAGTTGCCAAAGTTGTTACAGACAAGCCTTGGTTAAAGGTATAAGGTTTTGCTAAAGGTTAAGAGATTGAAGAATATGATGAATTTAAATGCATTTACAATGAAAAAAGTACTTGTTCATGAAAGAGGACAAATAAAAGAAATTATCTTGATTTATCAGTGCAGTCACAAGTGAAACTTAAGTTAGTTTATATAGTTGGAAATATACAGCGATAGAGACTCGAGCACGTAAGGTCACATAGTCATTTTTAAAGCTTTATCTATTGATTCTACAGCTTATTTATATTATATTCAACCTGTATATATTAACATTCATTTAAAATAAATGATTTATAATAACTGTTAAACTAAAATTGCTTGTGTGTAATGGATTAATAATAATATAAATCATATAATTATATAAATCTTATAAAATAACTCAGTTTTTGGTTTTAGCCAGACAATTTTTTTTAGTACTAATGACCTTTAATTTGGAGCAAGACAAACTGGGGGAGTGATTTTTTTTTTTTTTTTTTTTTTTTGTGTGTGTGTGTCAGACATGTCACTTTGCTCACATCTGATTGGTCCAATTTCAGGTTGAGATCTCTAAACTCAGAACATAAGCTGCCCCGGAGCAGGTTATCCGTGGAGTGTAAGTTAGTATGGGGATGAACGCAGCTAAAAGCCAAGCCACTTTCATGGTACCTAAAACCCAGGATTGGTGCAAACTAAACTGAAACTTACCTGGCTAGCCAGCTAAACCGGCTTCATGGTACAGGCCCCTGATGGGACAATTTCACATAACACTGCTCCAACACACCTACTCAGAAGCTTGTAGCATACGTGCAGTTCATCTGAGCCATGCATTCATTTGAACAGTGAGCATTTATCTGGGTGCCTTTGATGAATTACAAGAAATGCAGCTACTTCTCAAATCTCAAAATGCTTTTATGATGCATAATTAATTAACACAGTTATGTCTTAAGACAGATCTTATGGATTAAGAAACTTTAATTAGAAATGAACTGTTAATTACAATACTCTTGATGTAAAAAAAAAAAAAATGTAAAGTCTGTACAAATATTAAAAATTGTGAGAAATATTTTGGAATTTAAAAAAAAAAAAAAGTTTACATGTTTTATCTATTAGAACTTTTATGTCATTTTGCTCATAGGCTGTTTCCCTGATCTTAATTATGACATCATTATGCTGCTGTTTCACCACCAGCCAATCGCTGCACTGCTGATCATGGTTTTGAGTATGATCTGCCCTTTCCAACGAACCTGTCAATACAGAGCAATCTCAGACAACTTGATCCAGTCATAACTTTGGATAAAAGTGTGCCTAAATGTAAATTATCCTGTTAAGAAGCTTCCATTGTCTTGTTTCCTCTAAGGGTGTGTTTCATCTGTGCAGTTTATGGTAGGCGTTTATGAGTCCCTTGTTTTCTTAAACAGTGAATCTGTCCACTGTTCTTCAAAATACTAAGAATATCTGAAGAAAATTTGCAGTGAACACATTAAATAAAAGGGACAGTTCATCCAAAAATGCATAACAGGGAACAACTGTAATGGACAATATATTGTCTAAGTCAAAAAAAAATAATAAAGGTTCAAAGGTCATTATGCCTTACATGAAATATCTGTATAACTAATAATTAACACTAATGAACACTTGTGCCTTCTATTAGGCCAGTATTTCTATTAAATACTGATTTCAAAATTCTTTGTAAAATCCTGGCTACAAGGTTTGAAGTCTTATTTTGCCGGCTTATTAGAGAAGGTCAAACAGGTTTCATTAAGTGACGTAGTTCCGGCAACAGTATTCATAGACTATTAAATATTAATCAGTTTTCACATCAGCAGAAGATGGAGAGTCTTGTTGTCTCAATGGATGCAGAAAAGGCACTCAATCGAGTTGAGTGGCCTTACTTATTTTATACATTAACTCAGTGGTTTTCAAACTTTTTATACTGAGTACCACCTCAGAAAACATTAGGCTCTCCAAGTACCACCATAATGACCAACATTAAAATACAGTAGTGTAGCAGGCCTAACTATTCAGCTACAGCTCTGCACAGTTCAAAAACGAGGCAGTCTTATTCCTAATAAGAATATTAATTGTTGACAGCCACTTTAACATTGTAAATACACAGTTTGAACATTAACACTGCACAGTGCTTACAAACAGGTAAATAAAAAACGAGGAGATGTTGTTGAGAGGCCAGGAAGGAGCTAGAAAGGCTCAATACTACAGGGTAATTTTGCAGTTGCACTTATTTATTAGAGAAATGATAATAAAACAACCACTGAAATTACAAAACACAAAGAAAAATGCTGTCAGCAGCAAAACCTCAAATCACTCTCACATCAGACGTGCACTTCAAGACAAACAGTTGCAGCTTTCTGCCCCTAGCACATTTCCTCAAAACAGATTACAAAAAATATATATACATATATTTTTCCCCATAGTGCCCCCTAGGGGGCGCAGCGTGGCGTTCCCTTGAAGGGGAAACTGACATCCATGTGTGATGAGCTGCTGTCCTAAGTGCTCCTTCCGCTTATCTGCTTGAGGACGACTCCAACCTTCTCAAGATGTGGGATGTGAGTGATCATGTTGCTTAAGTCTATAGCCCTAAACACACCAAGCCGACGGTCGGCCGTCGGGCAGTTTTTGTTCGTTGGCCGACTAAGTTTTCTCAGTGTGTTCTGCACCGTCGGAGCTCGTCGGTCAGTCGGGACATCTGATCATTCTGATTGGCTGTTCAGCTGGCAAACCAGTGCACGAGGGGAAAAAGAAGTTCTTACACAGGCGCAGAACGGACGTGCTACCTGGCCGTCGGGTGTCGAGCGTCGGCCTACCCTGCGTTCCATTCGGAAGGGCTCCTCCCTGTGCCCTAATCCCTTCACAGGGTTTACCCTCTGGAGTGAGAGCTTCGAAGGGTTGAAGGGTGTAGGGAACCAAACAACTGTTTCTTGAAGTGCCCTTCTGCGTCATCATCCCGTGCCCACACGGAGGCGCCCGCTGCGTTCAAAATCGCATACTTCCCTACTGTATAATAGGCAAAAAGCAGTAGGCGAGCGAATAAGTATGTTTGAATCATAAGTATTCATAAAAGAGTAGGCGAGTGCACTAATTCTCGCGAGATTCGGACCTATGTATACTTAAGTTGCGTCTTTGTATGCCTACTCACCTACTATATAGTAGGGAAAAAGAGTACATAAATCATATTCATAAAAGAGTAGGCGAGAAATCCCCGGATGTCCTACTGCTTCAGCCCAGATTCTGAAGTGTTCATCCGATGGACACTTTTCTATCCCAGGATGCAACGGGCACATTTACAAATGTGAGTATTACAAACCAAAACACGGTTCCTTGTGTTAAAATCACGTTTGTTGAGCTACTGTTGAGCAAACTGTTGAACTGCTTAATGTGTAAACGCTAAACAGTACAGTTTATTTGTGACTTTGCGGTAAAAACACGTTTTATTATGTAAAGCGAACAGTTGAGCTCCCATAGCACAGGTATGTCTCCAGAGTGGATTTACATAAATCATATATATCTTAAAGACGATTACTAAGTGTCTATTTAATATGTGGCAGGAAAATGTTCTAAAAGAATTGCATATGAGCACATCTAATAGACATGAAATAGACATCTGAGTGAGAGATGTGTGTTATTATGTAGAATTCACTGTTGTCAGCACTACTTTAGATGAATTTAAGTAATGTAAATATAAACACATCTACATGAAGTTACTAAACGTAAATGATCTCTTTTATTTGTCTATTAGTCTGTTGATAAACAGGAATATTTGTGTTGGGTAAAAATAGAGTTAACACATCACCTCAACATGTAACTGCAGTATTGAGCAGATAAATCACAGAGGTGACTGAATCTTGTCTGATGTTACAGGGACAGATGAGACACACGTGTGTTTATCCGGTGAAGAGTGACTGATGAAGCAATGCTGCCATCAAAGGCTCTCAGTGAGTACACTACAGACATCAATAAAACATCTTTTAAATCTTAAGTTGTAGTTTATTTTAATTATTGTAATTTCAAACAGAGCTATTACAGCACTTTTCTGATTCTTGATTTCTGTGCCCTTGCTGCAGATCTTCTGTGGTGGAGCAGGACCTGCAAGGAAAGGTGATGGCAGCGTTTGTGAGAAAAAAGGGGGAAAACCTGAAACAAAAATATAAAGAAAGATCATTTTGTTACTTCTAATACAGAAATCAAATGACATCGTGTTGTTAAAATGACTGCTTGTGTATTATATTTGTGCATTTATGCAGGATCTGAAATATCTGCAGACTTGTGTGAGCAGTGAGGATGGAGAAGTCCACAGCATCATCCTGGAAATGGTCCAGTGCCATGAATGAGACGCTCCATCACTGCACCTGACCTTACTGCCTCATCTGGACCGGATGCTGCTGTGGTCTCTTCATCATCAGTGACCCCAGAGTCAGCGAGAACATCTACAGAAAGACCAAAAGACACTGAGGATGTGAGTTTGGTCAAGTTTGTCCTGCTGGTTTCTGTTCATACAACATCAGTCAATGAAACCCGAGTTTCAGAAGCTTCAAAGTTTCAAGTTTTACTCTGTTTAAATGTTTTACAGGTAGTGGTGTTCATGGAGAGCAGGCGCACGAATGCTTGGAGCAGATACAACGATAGCCAGATTGTCCCGCACATGTTCTCCTGCTCTTCTTCAATATTGTGAGGTTCAGGGGCGTCATCATGGTTTTCCTCATCATCTCTGAGCACTCAGACAACGATAGACTCAATGTCCCTTTCTCATCCATGATCAGATTCAGTCTGACTGCAGCAGTGAGGGACGTGATGGACAGCAGAGACAGGTGAAGCTGGACACGGCGGTCAGCTGCAGAACTGGCTCAGCTGTGTTGAGATGCTGTAGATGTGGGTTCACTGCCTGCAAATACATAATTGTTAGAACAATAAGTTTGAATAAAGCTTTGTTTTATGTGTTGTTGACTTGTATATGTATGTGTTTATTGTGATTGTTACTTTTATTCATTCTTTTACTCATTTTTTTCATGTTTCCTGTTGTCAGTAAATAAAATATAATTATTTAATTAACTTATGAATTAATTCATTGCTTGAATTAAAATTGAGATGTATTCACTTTGGCTGCATTTGTCTAGTGTATATTCATGCATAACTATGGCATATTATAAAAAAATACATTTTGCATGTTTTACTAAAACAATTTTCAGGAAAAATAAAAAATTATGTATATATTGGTCAGCATTTATCATTATTATTGTAGTGTTGGTAAAAGCTAGTAATAGATACTAATGCTTTCTGGGGTAATCATCTTTTTTTAAGTAGTAATACTTACATTTTTCCAGTATAAAATAAACAGTCTTCTCCAAAGGCGAGATCTTTGAGCTGTTAACACGGTTTTCTTATTTTATTTTTTATTTTAGTAAATGTATAGTTATTTGTTATTAAAACTATAATGTTTTTACGAAGGTAAACTTAATTGTAATGTAACAAAAAATGTTTACGTCATCTTTTTTATTTTTATTTTAATTGGTTCTGTGAACCCAAAAACTCCTTGTAAAATTAACTTGATCAATAATGTTATAATAATATGTAAAATTAAGTAATTGTCAGTTAAAATGACTAGGTAACATTTACTTAAAAAAGGATGTTTCTTTAACTTATAAAATTGAGTTAATATAACTTAAAAATTTCGATGAAATCAGTTTCAACTATTTTTTTTTTTAGTTAAATTAACTTATCTGGTTTTACAGTGCATGCATGAAAGACTGCTTTGGCATCACTCAATTTGTTGCTGTTTAATTTACTTTTAGTAAGGCTAATTAAATCAGTATGCTGATGCAATCTCAGTGGCCAGATCTGTACCAGCGCTTCTGTTTTTTGGCTGCTAAGTGCTTTCTGATATTCTTCAGCGCTGTTTTCAGCCCAACTGTATGGTGTCTCTCTCTCTCTCTCTCTCTCTCTCTCTCTCTCTCTCTCTCTCTCTCTCTCTCTCTGTGCGCATGCGCGAGTGTGATGAGTGCGTGAGGTGAGGTGCATGGTTGAGAGCGTGGTGAGTGATACTTTTCTTTCTAACTTTATCTATCTTGCAGTGAATGGTGTCTCGTTTTCTGTTTGGTTGTGGCAAATAAAGAGTTATTCAGGAGTGGTGTTTAAAGGAATTCTTCGGGTTCTGGCAAGTGCCTCTTTTTTTGAGGCATGGCGCTGGTGCAATTGACGAGGCGGCATGGTATTAAAATACCGGTCGGCGTGGAATGCTCAGTTGAGGAATGTAGTTTGGCTGTAGGAACGGTAGTGGGATATAACTGCATAAAGTCGGCAGCAAGGATGAATAGTGCGGTCCCAGCTAACAATTTTACATTATAAGAACGTTTCCGTAACGTTCCCATTAAGTTATAAAAATGTTATATCTGAAAGTTCTTAGAACGTTAAAAACGTCCAGTTTTTTAGACGTTGTATTAACGTTCTTATTTGGTTATAAGAACGTTATGTAAAACGTTATTAGAACGTTCCAAATTCTCATTATAATAACGTTCTAAGAACGTTATTAAAAACGTTATTAGAATGTTCCAGTCTCTCATATTAACGTTCTTAGAACGTTATTATAATGAGAATTTAGAATGTTCTAAGAACGTAATTAAAAACGTTATTAGAACGTTCCAGTCTCTCATTAACTTTCTTAGAACGTTATTATAATGAGAATTTGGAACGTTCTAATAACGTTTTACATAATGTTCTTATAACCAAATAAGAACGTTAATACAACGTCTAAAAAACTGGATGTTTTTAACGTTCTAAGAACTTTCAGAAATAATGTTTTTATAAATTAATGGGAACGTTACAAAAACGTTTTTATAACGCAAGTATCTCATATTAACGTTCTAGGAACGTTATTCAATATGTTATTAGAACGTTCTATTTCCCATTATATTAACGTTCTAGGAACGTTTCACAAAACATTTTAGAATGTTCCATTCTTTCATTATTTTAATGTTCTCTTAATGTTTTTTTTAAGTTGACACATTATGTAAGATTATGTAATATTTATTTACTGTTACAGATGTTTGCTAAATGTTCACTAACAGTGTTATCAAACTTTCAAGACTTACAAAATAGTCTAGAAATAGTACAATGGAAAGCTAATAACAATGAACAATGGTCAATAAAGTACATGAAAGTAAGGGAACACTATACTGTTATTAAAGTAAAGTCTAATTATAAAGATATTACTTTTCCAATTCTTTTAAAATAGACATGTCTTAATTTGAGTCTAGACAGAAACACAGAAATGAATAAAAGCAATTTGAA
This sequence comes from Spinibarbus caldwelli, assembly GCA_039654775.1. Classification (NCBI taxonomy): domain Eukaryota; kingdom Metazoa; phylum Chordata; class Actinopteri; order Cypriniformes; family Cyprinidae; genus Spinibarbus; species Spinibarbus caldwelli. Next base: position 34,630,006 of record CM077242.1, read on the forward strand.
ATGTAGTCACAAGTATGGATTTCAAATGAAATCAATGACATATGTACCAAGAATCAATTCAATACATTTAAACTGCTCTAATGTATGAAATATTAAATGTTATATACGATGCACATTAGAGTTAAAAGTTTTAATACATTCCGTCATGTTCTAATATCAAACAATCCAATATTGTGCCTTTAAACAATATGAAGAAAAAAAATAAAAGCATCTTCAAGATTCAAGTTGCAGCAACAAAACTCAAGAACCAATTAAGAATTTTAGAACTTCAAACCAAATTTTCAGATCTTGAGAATTAAATTTAAGAATTTGAGTTGTTGAATGACCTAGAAACATGTAAAAAAAACAAACAAAAAAAAAACAAATTGTATAAAAGAATATAAATTATATATTAAAATATACACTTATATAAAAGACAATTATTTTAAATGATGGAGTTTATGACGTCTTCAGATAGTAGGCCATCAGACAGGATAGAATCTCAAAACGATCTTGGGAGATACTGCAGGGAGAAAAGAAGACAGCGTTGCATTAATGCTTGGTAAGATTTCGAATAAAAGCACTGGGATGCTTCACTATACGTACTGCATCGCTCTATGTATCTTTGCAAAATAGCTTTCCAAATAGTGGTAGTGATTTTGATTCATAAAATTGTTTTTGTTAAACATCTGTAAAGTGACCATTTCTGCAGACCATTTCTGGTGGGACAATTGACTCATGTTGTGAACAAGTCACTGAATCACTGACATGGAATCCCTCATAACTGAAGGAACTGCACCACTGATCTATACTAGACAACTGGATTGCTCATGATGTCATTAAAGTGAAGCCGCCGCGCCGCCATATTGGTATTCCCCACTATTCCAATACATTCCATTGAATTAATAGGAAATCGTACGAATTTAATGAGAAAACATCACCTAACAAGTCAGCGTTTTTAAATCTGAAGTATCCCTGTATATTCTTACAATGCAAACACCCTAAGCATGTAAACTGTTATTTGTTTAATGTCGGGAATTTCCCCTGCTTATTAAAAAGTTACGTTCATTACAGTAGCCGAACATCAGATGAACATGATAAACATCAGACGGACACAACCTCAACATATAACAAATGACAAAGTGCTCATTCTGAAATCTGAAGATTTATGCTTTGTATACTTAAGTTACACACATACCTTCATTAGCCTTGTAGTTTTCATTGTTTATGTAATTTTGTTATAGTGTTTTTATTCGTACAGTAGGCTTACTGCAAATATTTCAACAATGATTTCGTTAACAGCATTCGTTTTGAAGGAGGTAATGATTTAAACGGTGGTAAAATAAATGATTAATTTAACATATAACATTTTACATGGAAAAGTGTAATGCTAGTAAAGTTAAACATATTTGCGCGATCTTGGGAGTATCTGAAATAGATGCTGCTCAATCAGGACATTAAAAATATACACATCATAATTAATTTATTTAGAAAAATAACTGACTACACACAGTACGGATTTAAAGACATGAAGCTTTATTTCCAAGATGGTAAGTTAAGCTTTCATTTCAGTAGTCTACAACATGGAGAAATAAAATAACAGAGGCTATTGTATTCATTTAATATTCAAATCAATTTCTGATACTAATACGTTCATGTTTAATAATTCCTTAATTACGTACATAAATAATTTGGCTATATTTTGTGTTGGATCAGTTAACATACCTGTGTCGGCAGGGCGCAGCAGACACACCCACCTAAACGATTTAAATATATCGCTTATCCTGCCCAAAAAAATCATAAACATTGCCGATAACATCTGAAGTAAAAATGAATTTACATACACCTAACATAAAAACTAATCCCGTGTGACTGATTCGCTTCAAATCGGGTAATATTAGGTCAGTGTTTTAGCTGTGATTCAATAGTGCTCTCTGCCAGTAGGGAATAGTAAGATGGCGGATCGAACACTTCCGGTGGCTTCACTGTTGGCAGTTTAGAACGCAATGAGCGATCCAGTCATATATATAGATCAGTGGATGGCACCGCCTGTTCACTTTGTGCTTGGATCAAAATATTTAGTTGCACTGGGCAGAAAAGCAATTAGTCATATTTTGTAATGAAATCTTTGTCTTAGCTTATTGTCAAAAGTCCCGGTACTTTGGTATCAAGCTGATACTGACATTTTAAAAATGTAACAATACCAGCTTTTCTCCAGTACCAGTAGTATAATTTGGTACCCACTGATAAACAATATTTGAAGTCTACATGCCATTTTCATGTTTTAATGTTATCATAATTAACTAATTTCTTTCTTTTTTTTTTTCTTTTTTTTTTCCCAAACAGTTAAATAGTTCCAAAAGTTTTGCTATGGCATCGACATTGGTGTCAAGCACCATGAATTTCACTGGTGTTGGACTACTGAAATTTTGGTACAATCATTTACAATCAACAACATGTAAAACAGTTGAAATATTTTTATTTTATACTATGTAAGATATTAATGTAAGATAATATTAGTTTACATGTATTAACATCACTCTCCGATTAATCTTACACTGGTTTGCATCTCATTAACTATACACCGATTCAAAACAGAAAGACAGCAACCTGTGATAAGACTGATCTTGATGCGGTGCAAATTTGAAAGTTTCAGATACCAGCTCCTCAAAGACTTTTTCCAAAACTGTGTTGACAGGCATCTAAAAATTACAAACACACACACAAATTTAAACCACACTGATTAAAGCCATTCTTCTCTTCAATTTCCTACTTCTTTTCCTGAGCTGACAACATATGTTATCCTAGGGCTGAATGATTTATCAAAACCGAAACGTGAGACACTTCTGTCCTCATAAAAAGGGTAAAAATTATCATACCAGTCCCGATCAGACTCCATAAGTGATTGTTGAAATACCACTGTCAAAGACAAGAGAATAAGGGAAAAAAAAAACAAATTAGAAACTGTGATAAATAATTTATTGATGAAACATAGCATTGACATAGCAGAAAAATCAATAGCTTTTAACTATTGATAAAATATACATTGAGATACCACTGCTCTGTTTTTACTGAACACTTGATATCAAAGTCCACTTAAATTGACAAAATTCATTTGAAATTAATTAATTAGCAAATTATTTTAGTTGTTCATAATTTATAAATAATTAATCATGTTTACTATGACATTTGTACAAAATTACTAAAGATCTAGGGTTGCATTCTAAACATTTTAACAAACTGTTATATTACCACAGTTGGTGATACTATAGGCACTGGGTTTTATAATTAGAGGTCGCAAATGTAAAAAAAAAAAATTGATTTCTCTGATCTAAAACCACGTGGGCAGATTATTTGTCAATACCTGCTCTCTCCTCATCTCCATCACTCTTTGTTTTTCTCTGTCTCCTTATCTTGCCCTGTCTCTTCCTCTCCTAAAACTGAGCTTTGATAAGTGATTCTAGTCTGTGTCAGTGAAGAAAGTAAACATAAGGTCAAATGATATATGTTTCGCATATCATAATTTCCCGAAACTAAGGCCTGGTTTCACAAACAGGGCTTAGCTTAAGCCAGGACTAGGCCTTAGTTAAATTAAGATATTTAAGCAACTTTTACAAAAATGCCTTAGAAGAAAACATTACAGGTGTGCATCTTGACACAGAACAATGACAGTGACATATTTTAAGATTTGTCAGAGCAAGATATTTTCAGTTGAGACAGCTCAAACATGCATTTTAGTCTGGGACTAGCTTAAGACTTGTCTGTGAAACCGGGGGTTAGTGTATTAAATTAATTCACAACATGTGCACTTACATTATTAATCTTATGCCTTATATATATATATATATATATATATATATATATATATATATATATATATATTGCATCCTCACATTGACAGAACGAATTATTACATTATACATCACGAAAATAGGCCTATATTAAATTTAAAAATGGTGAAATTAGAATTTATAAATTTACAAACCTGATGTTTAACATTTGTATTGTAAAACAGCTCTCAAATATTAAATATTTAGTTAACATCTTATCTCGCACTTTATGACCATTAACTGAAATTCGCGCTCAGCATCTTCGGCTTCTGTGAACATGAAGCCCGCCTTCTTTGATCTGATTGGTGCTTCTGTGAACATAAAGCCCGCCTTCTTTGATCTGATTGGTCATTTCAAATATTATAACATTGACGAGCGACGACAGACCGCAGCACCAGAGTTAACGTTAATACCATAATAGGCAAATATTTCACAACTTTTATAATATACACCTCGAGAGAAAAAAAAAAAAACACGTTAGTCTGGACACCGGCTATAGCGCCATATATTTAGGGTCAGTTTTATTTAAGAAAAAGTGGTAATGGACTAACCTTCCATTTTCACATTTTTTCCTTAATCTACTCGTGAGAACCGTTTAAAAAGTCAGGTGCTATGTGTCAAGGTCCTGCTGGTGTGCCGTGGTTGGCCACCAGATGTCACTGTGTGTTTGTTTGAGCACATGGCTTGTTTGTTGTTGGTGGCATGTGCTCTCCTGTTTATTGTCTGACCCCGCCCTCCTTGTTATCTCATTATTGTTTCAGTTACTTCACCTGTTTCGTCCTCGTTTGTCTCCCCATTTAGTCTCCTGGTGTCTGGAGTCTTTTGCTGTTTCGTTGTTTAATGTCAGATGTTTGACATCGTGTGTGGGTATGTGTGCATGTACTGCAGTTATCTGCCTGCCTGTTTTTTCCCCCTCGGGGTGGTTTTTGTTCATTTTTGTTTCTTTTTATTATTAAAAACACCCGCTTTCTCCTGCACTTGAGTCCTCGCCTCATCTCTCTTCCAGAGCCCTGACAGAACGAAACAGCCAAAGGAGGACTCAGCGGAGAATGGGCTCACACCATCCACCAGTCTCTAACGTCAGCAGCCCCCTCTACCAACGCATCCTCCAGTTTCAGGCCCTGAGTTCCCTCCGTCAGCAGGGCACTGATGTGAGGAAGTTTGCCCTGAGGTTCTGTGGTGCAGCAGAGGGTTTGGGGTACAATGATGCGGCCCGCAAGGACCTCTTCAATAGTGCCCTTGAGGAGCCCCTCAACTGGTGGAGGATGAGGGGGTTGGACCACCTGACGTTTGGTGAGTTTGTGGAGTTCTTGGCATGTTCCCCAGCTAGGGTGGCTGGTGTGCCTCAGGAAGGGATCGTCGAAGTTGCAGCGCCCCCAGCGGTGGCCGACGAAGCTGCAGTGCCCCCAGTGGCGGCCGACGAAGCTGCAGCGCCCCCAGCGGCAATCGATGGAGCTGCAGCGCCCCCAGCGGTGGCCGACGAAGCTGCAGCATCCCGCTTTCAGAGACGGAGGAGGAACAGGAGGAATGCTTCATCCACCCTTCAAGGCCTGGAGGCTGTTCCAGAGCCCGCTCCAGTCTGTGAGCCTACAGAGTCCGCTCCAGAACCTCCTCGGATCGTGCCGGCCACTTCCAGATTCTCGGGGTCGTTCTTTGGGCGCCCCGGGCTGAGACGCAGCATGGAGGATCCTCCGCTGATGTCGGTGAGGGAGGCGGTGGCCGCTCACGATCCTCTCAAGGCGGTGGCGCCCGCTCACAAAGCTCCCGAGGCAGCGGCGCCCGCTCACAAGGCTCCCGAGGCAGCGGTTCCCGCTCACGATCCTCTTGAGGTGGCGATGCCCGCTCACAGTTCCCCTGAGGCGGCGGTATCCACTCACAAAGCTCCCAAGGCGGCGCCCGCTCACAAGGCTCCCGAGGCAGCGGCGCCCGCTCACAAGGCTCCCGAGGCGGCAGTTCCTGCTCACGATCCTCCCGAGGTGGCGGTGCCCACTCACAGTTCCCCTGAGGCGGCGGTATCCGCTCACAAAGCTCCCGGGGCGGCGGCGCCCGCTCACAGAGCTCCCGAAGTGGCGGCGCCCGCTCACAGAGCTCCCGAAGCGGCAGTTCCCGCTCACGCATTCCCCAAAGCGGCAGTGTCCGCACGTAAAGCTCCTGAGGCGGCGGTGCCCGCTTACGTTCCTCCCGAGGTGGCGGGGCCCACTCACGATGTCCCTGAGGCGGCGGTGCCCGCTCACATTCCTCCCGAGGCGGCGGAGCCCGCTCATGATTTCCCCGAAGCAGCGGTGTCCGCACGCAAAGCTCCCGAGGCGGCGGTGGCCGCTCACGTTCCTCCCGAGGCGGCGGTGCACGCTCACGTTCCTCCCAAGGCGGCGGGGCCCGCTCATGATTTCGCCGAAGCGACAGGGTCCGCACACAAAGCTCCCGAGGCGGTGGTGCCCGCTCACGTTACTCCCGAGGCGGCGGTGCCCCCTCACAAGGCTCCCGAGGCGGTGATGCCCGCTCACGTTACTCCCAAGGCGGCGCCCACTCACAAGGCTCCCGAGGCGGTGGTGCCCGCTCACGTTACTCCCGAGGCGGCGGTGCCCGCTCACGTTCCTCCCGAGGTGGCGGGGCTTGCTCATGATTTCCCCGAAGCGGCGGTGTCTGCACACAAAGCTCCCGAGGCGGCGGTGCTCGCTTACGTTCCTCCTGGGGTGGCGGGGCCCGCTCACAAGGTCCCCGAGGCGGCGGTGTCGGCTCACGATTTCCTCAAGGCGACATTATCCGCACACAAAGCTCCTGAGGCGGTGACGGTGTCGGCTCATGATCCTTCTGCTCTGCCGGCCCCGCCTTGGCCTCCTGCCCTGCCGGCACCACCCTGGTACCCTGGTCTACCTTTGTCTCCAGGCCCTCTGCCGCTACACGGGCCTGGCCCACCATCCCTCCCCCTGATCCGCCTCTGACCCACCTCCCTCCTAGACATTTTGATTTCAGTTTTAGTGTGTGGAGCGTCTGGAATCCGCTCCTTAAAGAGGGGGTTGTGTCACGGTCCTGCTGGTGTGCCGTGGTTGGCCACCAGATGTCACTGTGTGTTTGTTTGAGCACATGGCTTGTTTGTTGTTGGTGCCATGTGCTCTCCTGTTTATTGTCTGACCCCGCCCTCCTTGTTATCTCATTATTGTTTCAGTTACTTCACCTGTTTCGTCCTCGTTTGTCTCCCCATTTAGTCTCCTGGTGTCTGGAGTCTTTTGCTGTTTCGTTGTTTAATGTCAGATGTTTGACGTCGTGTGTGGGTATGTGTGCATGTACTGCATTTATCTGCCTGCCTGTTTTTTCCCCCTCGGGGTGGTTTTTGTTCATTTTTGTTTCTTTTTATTATTAAAAACACCCGCTTTCTCCTGCACTTGAGTCCTCGCCTCATCTCTCTTCCGGAGCCTTGACACTATGCAGTCGATCCAAAAAGCTGTTATCTAAGTAGATGGATTTCACTGTGACGAACTGACTTTAAACTTTTAACGTTAACGTTACATGAAACGGAAAACAGCAGGGAAAATGCGCGGGACATTCATAAACTAATCTTGCTAATAACTCGAGCAAGAACACGGTGTAATGAAAATCAGTTATGCTATATAGAAAGAGCGAACTAGACACTGAGAAACAGCGAGTCTAACAACTTCTACAAAAATTTAGCCTTTATTCCTGTTTTATACAGTTGTTTACTAACTGTTAACCGCTCTGCAGCAGCAGTTTTGCTTGTTCAGGCAAATCGATCACCTAGCTATAATTTCATCAAAACAGCAGCACTTGCTGCAAATCTAAGCTAATCATCAGTGTGATAATAAACGTTTTTTATTCATAATATATCCAACAAAAGTCACAGAACTTACCTGACAGGCGTCTCACTGTAAATGTTTGGCAGCTGTGTCTTCCCGCTGAAGTGTTTGATTGACGCGCACGGACGTTCCAAAGCCACGCCCACCTTTTCACGCTCACGTAGATGAGCTCGTGGGGAATTAAGATCATATAATGTATACTTCGCAAGTGCATTTTCTCCTTCGCTGTTATTGCAAATATCATAAAAACAGTTTGAGAATAAATAAAGTGTCTTCTGACTTTTAAGCACATTGCAAGATTTTAATTTTAAACAAAATGTTTTTTCTCTCTCAGGCCAGGGGGAAAAGGCCACTGGATTGTGTCATTCTTTGTTTCATTAGATACACAAATTAAGTTGCTATGAAAATTACGACTCATTTTGTCAAGACATATTTTTAATAACGTTTTTAAAACGTTCCACTAACAAGGCAATGATAACGTTTTTATGCTAACGATTTTATAAAGTTTATCAAGGGCAGATAACGTTAACAAAACGCTCTGCTAACGTTACTGCAAGAACATTTTTGATAACTTTGAGAGAACCTTTAGAGAACGTTAGCCAAAGTTAAGACAACATTCCCTGTTAGCTGTAACTACAGTAGCTCACCATTTTGCAACGAATGGCTAATGTGATGAAATAATGATAGATGTTGTGAGGGTTAAGTCAATTTGACAGAGAACCATATTTGAGCAACATAACACTAGCAATTTGATAACGTATACAATTGTACATATACAAGTGCATGAACGTACCAAGCATTTGAAATTTGTTCAAAAGAATGAGAAACTGCTTTTATGATGTGCACAAGATACTAGATGATGTGGAGTTTGAACAAGTAGTTTTGAGAATTTCATTTCTGATCTGATAAATGAGCCAAAGCGACTGAGAAGAAGAAAAAACAAATCTGACATGTTTGGTGTCAGAAAAAATAAAGTGTGACACTTTATATTTTGATAGTGACACTGCAAGTTAGATTTTAATTATCTGATTGATGGACTCATTGATATAATTTTATTTTTATTTTAAATGTGAAATGTCGCAGGTGTAACATTTAAAGAATATTTCACTAACAATACATACAACAAGCCAAATTTAAGTAGTGAACTTAATATTATTAGAAAAATTGTTTGCAACCTCAAGAACAGAAAAATTACGTTAACTCTAAGAATATTCATTGTTCAATTTACACTGAAATACCAAAAATGTTAACTGATAATGAGGCATTATTTGAGTTATTATTTTTCATTATACTAGTTTCATTATTCTGATTTTCATTGTACTATATTAGAACGTTCCACTAACAACGCAATGATAACGTTTTTATTCTAACGTTTTTTGAACGTTCCATTAACAAGGGAAAGATAACGGTTTTTATGCTAACGTTTTTGGAACGTTCCACTAACAACGTATTGATAACGTTTGTATTCTAACATTTTTAGAACGTTCCATTGACAACGCAATAATAATGTTTTAATGCTAACGTTTTTAGAATATTCCACTAACAATGCAATTATAACGTTTTTATTCTAACATTTTTAGAACATTTATAAATTGCAGATAACGTTAAGGAAACGTTCTAATAACGTTACTGCAAGAATGTTTTTTGATAACTTTGAGAGAACCTTTAGAGAACGTTAGCCAAAGTTACAAGAACGTTCCCTGTTAGCTGGGGTGGTAATCTTTTTGGAAACAGTTGAGAAAGTTGATCTGATTGTTGAACGGGGGGGTAGTTATTAGAGAAGAGTATTTTCAAGTTTTTCCGCTTGTAAACCCTGCGAGGAAAGTTGTTCTTTCTAATGTGCCTCCATTCATCAGCGATGAGATAATTGAGCGTGAATTACGAAGACATGGACAAATTGTCTCGGCAATTAAAAAGATACCAGTAGGTTGTAAGTCTCCGCTTCTGAAACATGTTGTTTCTTTTCGAAGACAACTTCATATGATTTTGAAGAATAAAACGGAGGAACTGAACATCGTGTTGAAGTTTAGGATTGAAGGGTTTGATTATGTCATTTTTGCTACAACTGAAACGATGAAATGCTTTAGATGTAATAAACAGGGACATTTAGCTCGTTCGTGTCCTGAGCAGACTGCTTCCTTGCAGAGTGTTGTAGAGGTTAGAGCGCAAACAAGTAGCGCCAAAGATAAGAGGGCTGGTGTGTCGGCTAATGGGCCAGAGTCAGAAAACACAGCGCATCAAAGTAATGAGGAGTCCACAGGTGGAAATCCCAGAGAAAATGAGGAAATGGAAAGAGTGGAAGGAAGGAAAAGTGAGGTTAAAGACAGTGATATTATAGAAGCTGAAACGTCACAAAGCAGGGAAGCAAATGAAAATTCAGAAATAGAGTTAGATGAGGAAGGAATAATAATGGATGAGGAGATTAATATGTTTAAAGTCCCAGTAGTAAAACGGGAAGCTGACAAGAGTGAAAAGGGTTCAAAATCTAAAGCACTTAGAAAAAGTCAGGAAGTAGTAAAAGATAAAGAAGATACAGATGAAGCGTCAGATGATTCTTCTGCTGATGATTCGTCTGTTTTTAGTTATGGAGAGGCAGAAGTTGTGGAATCAATGGAACATGAAGCAAGGAAAGAGAGTGAAAATAGTTTGGAAAGAGTACAAAAATTTTTGAGCAGCACAAAAGGTAAAAGAAATGTGGTAGTAACTGATTTTTTTCCTGATCGTGAGCTCTTTATTGAGTCGGCTAAATTCTTGATGAAGCAGAGAGGTGAGGGATGTTTATCCAATCAGGATATACACCGTTTAAAAAAGATAGTGCAAAAGTTGCGTGTAGAACAATTGTGAGATGGTGGAAAGTAAATGGATAACAACTAGATGTTGCTCAGCTTGGCTGGTTTTAAGTTGGTGTGTTTTTCTAATTATTGATTTAAAAGTAACTACAATAAATTTAAATGGAGCAAGAGATATAAGGAAAAGAAGTCAGTTTTTTCAAATGCTGCAAGTTAAAAATGTTGATATAGCATTTGCACAAGAAATACATAGTGATGACTTTAATGAAGTTGATTGGAAAAAAGAATGGAATGGAACTGTAGTTCTAAGTCATAAAACTAATATAAGTGCTGGTGTTGGAATTTTTTTTGCAAAGAATCTTATCCCGATATGTTATGAAGTAGAAGAGGTGGTGAAAGGAAGGCTTTTAAAGGTTATTGCAAAATATGATAAAATTTCATTTACTTTAATAAATGTTTATGCTCCTGTATTGGCAGCTGAAAGAATAGAATTTTTAGATATTTTAAATAATGTATTACAAGATTGTGATCCTGAACATTATCTCATCTTGGCAGGGGATTTTAATTGCACGGTGAATGATATTGACAGAAACCATTTGGAACCCCACACAGCTTCAAGAAAGTCATTGATACGTCTTATCGAAGCAAATGATTTGGTAGATGTGTGGAGGGAGTTCAGTGTTAATGTTAGACAATATTCATGGATGCATGTAAAAGATAATTTGCTATCTATGGCAAGGTTAGATCGAATATATTGTTTTAGACATCAGTTACAAGTTATGAGATCATGTTGTATTAATCCTGTTATTTTTTCTGATCATTCAATGGTGACAGTTAGTATTTTTATTAATTCTCTAAAAAGAAAGAGTGCATATTGGATTTTTAATAGTGTTTTGTTGGAAGATTCACATTTTAAAGAGTGTTTTGAGTTTTTTTGGAAAAAATGGAGGGGTAAAAAGAGTATGTTTTCAAGTATGCAACTATGGTGGGAAATTGGAAAAAAACAAATACAACAGTTATGTAAACAATACCATTTCAATGTCACTAGGAGCATAGCCAAAAAGATAAAAGTGATTGAAAATGATATTACTGAAATTCAAGGTTTGATTGAAGTAACAGGGAAAAATGAGTATTTTAAGATTCTAAAAAAAAAAAAAGAATGTCTTGGAAAATCTGTTGGGATATAAAGCACAAGGGGCCTTTATTAGATCTCGTTTCCAGGATTTTTCTGAGATGGATGCTCCTTCAAAGTTTATTTTTGGTTTAGAAAAGAAGAATGGCCAAAGTAGATTTATTCATTGCCTAAAAGATGCTAATGGACAGGAGCTAAGTGAAGCATCAGATATACATCGGAGAATTGTTGAGTTTTATGAGGAACTATATATAAGTGAATATGTGGAAGATAGACAATTGTGTGATGATTTCCTGAGTGATTTACCGCAAGTAGAGGAGGCTGATAAGGTGAATTTAGTGGCACAATTTACTGAGAATGAGTTATATGAGGCTTTGCAAAGTATGGATAATAGAAGAGCTCCAGGAATTGATGGCCTCACAGTAGGGTCCCACAAAGCTTATTGGGGCATCATAGGTAGTGATTTTTTGAAGGTTGTTTGTGATAGTAAATCAAAGGAGAAATTACCTTTAAGTTGTAGGCGTGCAGTGTTAGCTTTGTTACCAAAGAAGGGTGACTTGAAGGAAATTAAGAATTGGAGACCAGTATCCCTTTTATGTATTGATTTAAAAATATTGTCAAAAGCTTTGGCTAATCGTTTAAAGAAAGTCATGGAGCAAATAATCCATAAAGATCAGTCGTATTGTGTGCCTGAAAGATCGATAATTGATAACATCGCTGTAATCAGAGATGTTTTTGACGTGGCAAAATTGACAGGTCAAAATTTTGGTCTCATTTCATTAGACCAGGAGAAAGCCTTCAATCGAGTAGAGCACGAGTACTTATGGAATATTTTTAAGAGTTTTGGTTTTCCCTCTGAATTTATTAATTCAATCAAGATGCTATATAGTGACATTGAAAGTATTGTAAAGGTCAATGGTGGTTTAAGTGCTCCTTTTGGAGTTAATAGAGGGATAAGACAGGGGTGTTCCCTATCAGGGATGTTATATTCAACAGCAATTGAGCCATTTGTACTCAAATTGAAAAAAAGCTTTAATGGGTGTTACTCTGTATGGTGAACAGAAATTATATTTGTCTGCATATGCAGATGATGTAATGGTGGCTGTTACCGGAAAAGATGATGTAGAAGGAATGAAAATGGTTGTGGAGGGATATGGAAAATTATCATCAGCAAAAGTAAATTGGAGTAAATGTGCTGCTTTAGAAATAGGTGGGTGGAAGGAGGGAAAACCTTGTTTGCCAGGAGGATTAAAGTGGGTTTCAGGTGGAATTAAGTATTTAGGAGTTTTTTTGGGCGATGAGCAGTATGTTAAAAAAAACTGGGAGGGGGTAGTAGAAATGATTGAAGGAAAATTAAGAAGGTGGAAATGGTTACTACCTAGAATGTCATATAGGGGGTGTACACTTATAATTAACAATTTGGTGGCGTTGACCCTGTGGCATCGTCTGGCATCACTTGAACCACCTAGGGGTTTGTTATTAAAAATACAAGCATTAATTGTTGATTTTTTCTGGAACAAGTTGCATTGGGTTCCACAATGTGTTTTGTTTTTACCAAGAGATGAAGGGGGACAAGGGCTTGTTCACCTAGAAAGTAGAAAAACAGCTTTCAGGTTACAGTTTGTGCAAAAGTTCCTTTATGGTGAAAATAATACATGGAAGGCTGGAGCAAGTCTCATATTGGAGAGAGTTGGGGGAATGGGACTTGCAAAAAACCTTTTTTGGAATAAATGTGTGGACAAAGACTTGAAAGATCTACCCTTGTACTATTATAGTGTTTTGAAAGCATGGGGTTTTTTGAAAATATCAAGGAAGACACCTGCATTGTCATTGTTTTGGCTCCTGAACACAGGAAAAATGGCTGAGTAGTTTTTCCAGAGTTAATAATTTTTTCCTCAAAAATAGTTGTTTTTGCTCTATTTTGAGTGTACAGAGTAAAATGTGTCAGTAGAGTGGGAGCAAAATTACAGAGTAACTGTGACTCCTCCCCAAACTGTTCTCCTCCCAAAGTTTCGTTTATCCGCCATTACTGTTAGTCACGGCCATCGACCGCTGCTGCTAAGAGAACGTGCGCTTCTGCTGGATGGTAAAGTAAGTAAAGTTTCAAAGTCTTATCATTTTCATAATATTCACCTCTGTTTTTAGCTCAGATCATTTTGCCACGTTTTTTGCATATTACAGAGATCGCTTTCTCACCTTAGCTTGAACACTAAATTAGGCCAGGTTAGAACTAAGTTAGACTAAATAATCTTTAAAGCAAATAGCTAACATATAAATTACGAACGTTAATTGATATCAGTCAGTAGGCTAGCAGCCTATTAAATGTTTGTCGAGCGCTCGAATTTATCCTTTTTGACCACTGTGGAACACAACTGTTGCTTCACTGTATTTACATGCATTTGTAATATGTACACTTTTATTATTGAAATGCTGGGAAGTATTTACAAGAACAATATTTCATCACCGCTCCACCTCAGTTGAAAGGAGAAAGAGGGAAATAAACAGTTAAACATTAGAAATGGACCGTTAAAGCAATACAATGTAAACATAATATAGCCTACAATTAGACTATATACATTAAAAATGTAAACCAAGCAACTTTATGTTTACCTTATGTAAATAAGAGGCTGTATTATAACTTATTTTCACTAATTTTCATATTTTAAAAATGACATCCATTATTTTGAGTTAAAAATAAATTTATTTCAATTGTGTGTCTATCTTCCTAGTTTTTAACAGATGCAAATAAACACATAATAAATAGGATATTAATTTCCTATTAAATTAAATCTTACTTATTAAATTAAAAATTCCAAGAATAGCCTATTACATTATTACATGTGAGCAGCGGGTTCCCTGGTTCGTAGGATCATAGAACTCACTCCTCCTCCGTGAATAAATCACCATCTGAATGCATGAGATTCATCACTGAGGTGCCATGCAGATTTATTTCACATGAGAAACAATTACCGTCCGAATATAGAGATATTGAGCACCCTGCCTTAAAAGAACTATTGGACAGTTATTACATATTAAAAACACATTTGTGAACAAAGATAATTCATGTTCATCATCCTTGTTTAAGTTTGTATTTTTGGTTCCTTCAGGATGCAGACAAACAATGTTGTCAGAGTGAAGTTCAAAGACAGCAAGAAGTATATTTTTTCTTCGAAACCTTTTACATTTCAATCGTTTTTGGAATGTGGTAAGAGAGAAATTTTAACGTTGTTAATATCATAAATACTTTTCCCTCTGAAAATTATTTTTTAATAGTAATATATTAAGTGTATGATTGTATATTATGAGGTTCAAAAATAACTGTTGTAGTTCCTTTGGCATTGCTGGCCTTTGACAGTTTTCCATTGGTGTGTCTTCCTTCAGTTGCCAAGAAATTTGATCTTCCTACAATGGATGTTAAAGTCTTTGATGACTCGAAGACAGAAGTTGATGAGGAAGCATTCGGATATCTGGTGACGCGATCAGATCTTGGTGTCCTAGAAATTTTCATTCCAGGCACAGCAAACATTGATGGTAAATTGTTTGACATGCTTAAGTTTTGTGTGTATTCTCAGCAATATTCACCAATTCACTGATTTGTATAGGCTAATATGGCTATTTCACTAATTCTTAATAACTGTGTAGCGAACAGATAATCAGACCATTGATATGGTTTATATTGAAGATTCTTTAAGCTCAAGCTCATTAGGAGATACTGAAGGTACATCAGAGTCCGATGACACAGCATTGTTGATTAGAAGCCCTCCTGAAAAAAATCAAGCTGAGGAACGTCGTCTTGCCCAAGTAAGGATCACCAATCTTGCCCCTGAATTACATCTATATAGAATGACTTAAAAATTTTAAATATTTGGAACTATAGACACTTGTCAGTTCTTAATTTATAATCCCTGCACAATATTGCATCATTCCCCCTCCAGATGATCGAAGATATCCTAAAGAGCAGCCCTGGAGGTGAAAAGGTCATAAACGAATATGCCCGCACCCAGGGTCTGTCAGATGCCCGAAGACGTGACATGGTGAAAATCTTGGTAGCACATTTAACAAATGAACATGGGTAAGTTGTTCATACATTACTTCGTAAATTGATGTTTATGATGTTATGGGTTATAATTATAATTGCTTTTGGTTTGTGTGTGTAGAACAAGCCCTTCCCGACGTTTGAAGGAAGAATATGCAAAGGGAATCATTTCCCTATTCCCATGCTTGGCTGACCCCAGGAGCAAGCTTGGATATGTAAGTAGCTGTTGCCTCTCAATATTTTTGATTTACAGTAGGAGGAGACATTCTGTATATTGCAGAGTAATCTTCATTATTGTTCTGGTAATAGGAACATTATTACAATGCAGAAGATGGAAGTGGATATTTGGCGTGGAGAATTAAAACCCTGCAGAAAGAAGTGTCAGAGGGACGGATGAAGCGCCCACGTCAACCACAAACAGGTGCAAGATTTGATATTAAGTCAATGCTTTTATTAGCTTGGCTAATATTTATTAGGCTCGGTTAACTTTTTTTTTTATTTTCAAATGAATATACAACTTGCTTATTTTACTCATCTTAACATTTGTGACTTGTCTTTGAAGTATTCTTTTGTTCCAAATTGGTCTGTAATTAAGTCATATTGTGAATGAGGTCTCATGTTACATAGCATCTCCACAAAATATAATCGCTGTTCTTTTTAAATGCAAACATGTTTTGCATCATCAACGTTGGGCAAATTTAAATGTCACTCTGGGATATATGTAGGGCTGCACGATATATCACATGCGATAGTCATGCGCATCTCGTCAGTAAAGCCGGTTCTGTGATTAGAAATAAATCTCCATCACCTGTTTTCAGATGGAGCGGCATTTAATACAAAGAGCCGTAGTTCAACGACAAGCTACGCAATATCACGTTCACTATCGCATGCAATTCTTCTGCGATTATGAGCGCGAATTGCGTAGCTTGTCAGTGAACTATGGCTCTGTGTATTAAATGCCGCTCCATCTGAAAACAGGTGATGGAGATTTATTTCTAATCACAGAACCGGCTTTACTGACGAGATGCGCATGACTATCGCATGCAATATATCGTGCAGCCCTAGATATATGCATGTTTTACATGTTATTTCCTGTCATTTATCTAGTTTTGGCATTAATGCATTGCGCTTTGGAAAGAACAGGAACTACAAATGTGGTTTTCATATTGTCTTAAACACTTTCAGGTGGGCCAACTGCTGACAGACATCCCTACAAAGAAGACTGCTGTCTGACTGAAGACCGTCAGTGTCAGGAAGCAATAGCCCTGATGAAGCATACAGCTGATGAGGCAGTGGTAAAGGAAAAGATGAAGTTAACACTGGCCTATCGCCAGAAGCTCCTGCACGACCCTAAAGAGTCAACTGATATTCTATCAATTTTCCCGCGATTCATGGATATACCAGGCTTGGTATGTGAGACTTAAATTCTTAAAACATGAAAGCAGACAAATATGAAATCAAGTGCTATTGTTGTTCTGCAGTAACAGAGACTCGTTAGGTAAACAAAGTCAGTTCCTACTATGGTACCTACTTTAATTATCTTTGGCAGATTGATCAAGATTTTGGACTTCTGTTTGGTGTTGCAACCTCTGCAAAGTTGTTGGAGAAGTGGTCTACCAACATAAAACCAAAGGTTATTGCACAGAGCCGTGGCCTCACACAGACTAGTGAGCTCCAAGACCTCATCCAAAATGCTGAAGCCACTGAAGTTGAAGAAGGTACTGTATCTATATTGTGGTACACCTTAAATTGTTTAAGAGGAAGTTACGCATTCATGACAAGCATAGCTGTATTTAGATCTACAGAGTTTAAATTGTGGTCACAACTTTACCCATTACATATGATTCATATGCAACACAGACTTGCAATGGGTAAACTGTCAGAATTCACCTGCTTCTCTAACATTTCTACCCTGATCTTTTCGCAAGGGCCTAGTACAGGATTTGCATATTTACAGTTTGAAATTGTTTTCATTTGGGAGTCTGAATAATAAAAGCATCTTTGATATGTTGTAAGTAAAGTTTAAATGTATGATCTCAGTTCAATATCTGTGGAAGTTTCACCTAAATTCATCCACACATCTGTAGTCATCAAGACTAGGCCATGAATGTGCTCTTAATACTGAATCTGTGTGCAGTATTAACTAAAGTACTGGAGTGGTTAATGTATTTATACTGGCACCTCTTCCAAGTGAAGCTAAGTCAAGTTAAAGTGAGTAGGAGATTATGCTTAACCCCTTCTGCCTACAAAAAAAAAAAAAGTGTTTAATTTGTTTTCTGTGTCTCTAGGTTGGGACAGCGACATGTCTTCCATTCTGATGCTGGTTCACCTTTTGCCACCCTCAAGTCAAGGCCGCAAGAGACCGGGAAAGATCTCAGCTAGACAAGCATGTGATCGTCTTGTGAAGTTCATCAAGGTGAAGCTACTGATTAAGCAGATCAAATGACACTATTTCATAATGTTTTGTCACTGTGTGAACTTGAACTTGCATATTTCTCAGACTTGCTTATTTCTCTTAAAGATCACTTGTCCTCCAAATTGTTGTTCTTGTGCTATTCTTTTCTACTTAGCACATACTTAGTAATGATCTGTTGGAATCTCCTGGAAGTATGTTATACAGAAACTTTGGTGGAAGACATCACTGTATCTTTATTCATGTTGTATATTGACTTTAACTGTTAAGTCACATTAGCACTAATGTGTTTTCATTCTTTCACAGACCGGTACCAGTATCCAAGGGCACTTGGATAGCATTGGAGAGAGCCTCCAGCCATATCTACTTGCTGTTGGGCCGAAGAGAAGTAGGGTCCATTCTTGGTTTATTGTAATTGACCAACATGCTGTACCCTGTAAGGCTTCTAATTCTCTGGCCTGTGTTGATGAGCTTTTCAAAGCTCACTTTGTCTTTGGCACTTCATACTGTCAGGAATTGACCAATGTGTATAGCTTTCTGCAAACCACTGTCTATGATATAGATGTTGAAACCACCAAGGTGAATCCCAGAGTGGCCGAGTTGAGAGCTAGAATCCTCCAGTGAGCAGATGATTTGTTTCATTTGTAAAAAGGGGCATGCTAATGCCAATGCCCTTATAAGGCACTTCAAGTTAGTTCATGGCCTTTGTCCAGGAAAAAGTCTCAAGTTAAAATGTGCTCAAAGAGGTTGTTCACATGTTTACCATAGTTTTTCTGGATTACGAAAGCATCTCAGCAAGTGTTCACACCTTGATTCTGGTGAAAGCTCATCCACCGCCAACTCCATTTCATTAGATGATATAGGTGTTTTATCAAACCAAAATCCACCTTGTGAGTCTGCACTCTTAAAAACAAATATAGTAAACAGTTGTGCAACAGTGGTAGCTGAACTCAAAGTTGCTGCTGTCGCAGAGACAACTATTAACTATGTTGTTGGTGCTCTAGAAGAAGTGATTGGAGACATTCATAGTGAAACTCAAGAATCAGTGAAAAACAGCCTATCCTTAGAGGAGCCCATAAAAAGTGTTGTTGAGTCTCAAATTGATCAGTGTTTTGAAAAAATGCAAAATCCTTTTGCGGCATTAAACACTGAGAGCAAGAGAATGCGGTACTTTTCAGACAACTGGGGAAAAATAGATCCTGTTGAATATGTTCTCGGAACAAGATTTGCGACACGGCGTAACAGAACAACTGGAACTTTTGCCCAAACCATTGTTAAGGATAAATTTGTGTATATACCAATTCTAGAGACATTACAGTCCATTTATAAGCACCCTAACATTACAGATATGATGGTGAGAGATTCACAACAAAGACCAAATTGTCTTTATGACATACACGATGGAAAATTCTTTAAGAATCATACACTCTTCTCAAAACAAAGACATGCAGTTCAGATCCAGCTTTTTTTTGATGAATTTGAATGCTCAAACCCCCTTGGATCAAAACGAGGAATACATAAGTTAGGAGCTATCTATTTTACCCTTAGAAATATTTCCCCTAAATACAACTCGAGTTTATTAAATATACATTTAGTCACTTTATTTCATGCACAAGATATCAAAACCTATGGGTTTGATAAAATACTAGAGCCGCTTGTCCAGGATATCTCAACACTGGAAACCAGTGGAATTCAGATTCCTTTATTTGATCATACAGTTTATGGAACCATTGTCCAGGTTACTGGTGACAACCTTGGTGTCCATTCCTTGTTTGGTTTTGTGGAATCATTTAGTGCTAGGTACTGTTGCCGCTTTTGCCTACTAGAGAAAGAGGACTTTCAGACAGTGTTCAGTGAAGATAGTCCAAAGATGACAGTGCGAACTAAAGAACTTCACGCTGAACACTGCCAGAGAATGCAGAGCAATCCCAGTCTGCCTTATGTAATGGGAGTAAAAAAGTCTTGCCTTTTAAATTCGTTGCAATATTTCCACACCACTGCAAATTTTTCAGTCGATATTATGCACGACATATTGGAGGGGGTTGCTCAATTTGAGATGAAATTACTAATTCAGCACCTGATTGAAAATTACACCACATCAGCAGAAGTACACAGAAGAATTCAGAGTTTCAACTATGGCTTCATGGAACAAAACAACAAACCTCCTGGTGTACAATTAAGAGAGGGTTCCAATGACTTGGGCTTAAATGCCACTCAGAGCTGGTGTTTATTGCGTTATCTGCCCATCATGTTTGGAGATCTTGTGCATCCTAATGATCAGCACTGGTATTTGTTCATTTTATTGCTTCAGATAGTCAATATTGTGTTTTCTTCAGTTATATCCACTGGTATCACCATTTATTTGAAACATCTGATTGCAGAACACCATAGTTTGTTTAAGCATTTATTTTCTGATAAGAACTTGTTGCCAAAGCATCATTTAATGGTGCATTACCCCAGTTGTATGCAGAAAATTGGACCACTGATACATTGTTGGTGTATGCGTTACGAAGCGAAGCATAACGTTTTTAAAAAGCAGCTGAAAAGCTTTAAAAACATAACAAAAACATTAGCAAAGAAACACCAGTGCCAAATGGCTTACATTTGGCAAACATTTGATCCAAATGCCATGAAATTTGGTCCCGGGAAAATGGTCCCATTGAATGAAATGGAAGTTGGCACTGAGATGGCTGGGAAACTTAATGTGCCTATGTGGACTAAGGTCCTAAATGTGAAATGGGTCAAGCGCTGTGGAAACACTTATCGGTCAGGGTTGGCAGTTTGTGTTCAAGTTCAAAATGACATGCCTGTATTTCATGTAATCCAGAATATTGTTATTAAAGATGAGCACATCCTTTTAGTAACAGTTGCACTGAAAACGTTATGTTTAGATGAACATATCCATGCTTACAAAGTTGCACATACCACAGAAGCACCTTATGTTTTGGAGAGTAAGGATATTTTGCACCACAAGTTGTTTGACATTCTGATGTCTTATGGTTGTGATTCTGATTTGTTTATTGTACCATATAGTTTCATGTAATTGTTTTTCATCTCCTCCATTATAGTATCACTACTTTTTATTTTAGTATTGTTTTCAATTCATTTTTTTTTTTATCTTTTTTCACAATCACAACACAATGACACATTCATGATGACAAGTGAATTAAGTGTAAGTGTAATGTTGTTTGAAGAGGAGCTTGAAAAATAAAATTTTGAGACGAGTATACAGTTTGTTGTTGGTTTTATTTTAATACTGAAAAGCAAGTTCATTTTAGGGCTTTTTGAGGGTAAAATATGAATGGTGTAATTCAGAGGAATAACTCTGGATAGAGTTAGTTATTCTTTGTAGTTCACTCATAATTGATAATAAACAACTCTGGAGGGGAAGTAAATTGTGGTAGAGTAAATTTGAAGTTCCTCTGAACAGAGTTAAAAAGTAGCAGAGTCAATTTCATGTAGCTCTGAACTGAGTAAAATAGTACAAGAGTTAATTTAAAAAAACACTAAATAGAGTCAAATGTAACACGAAAGAGTAAAATTTTAACACTAAATTGAGCATAATTAACTCTGGAAAAACAACTCTATCAAAAGAGTAACTTTTACTCTTTTCAGAGAGGGACCAAATGTTATCTGGCATAGAGTAAAATATTCTTCAATTTGAGTAAATTTTACTCGGGCAAATTTACTGTGAAGGAACCCTTAGCGGGAGGAGCAAGATTGGACATTGGTGAAAAGACCTTCTCCGGAATAACCCAAGGCTTGATAAATGTGAAAGTGGTTATCCTGGGGCAATTGTTGGACTTTTGCGGATGCAACTTTGACAGAATTGATGCAACGGCACAGTGTCTGGGAATAAAATCAAGGAGGATAGTTGGAGTTTTCTTGGACAGAGTAAAAAGACTCCTAACTGAAGAAGAGATTAGTTTAATAATGGGGTACAATAATGGTTGTGTACCTGATAACAATGACTCTTTCCCAAATATGGAGGTTTCACCAGATTTTGCAGAAGAAGAGTTTTCTCACTCATTGCTTAATGATATGAGAGCAGAGAGTTTGGAAATATGCTCAGTTGTGGGGAAAAAACTTTATGAGATGAGTGTTAAAGTGTTGAACAAAGATAAGCTCAAGAGTAAAACAGATATCCCCTGGAAATCACACTTTGGGACTGATGTGAATTGTAAACCTGAATGGAGAATATTGTATAAACCACCATTGACCAAAATTACAGGAGATTTGCAATGGAAACTCTTACATGGAATTGTTGCTGTGAATGCATTTGTAAGTATTATTAATCAGTTTGTTGAAAGTAAGTGCCCTTTCTGTGAAAATAGAGAAACAATATTCCACTGTTTTTTGTATTGTAATAGACTGAATCTTCTTTTTCTAAGACTTCAAGAAATCTTTGTAGGTTTCAAGGTTGTTTTTTTCCAATGTTGGTTTCATTTATGGTTTTAAATATTGGAAAGAAAGTAGAAAAAAGGGGCGTTTATTAAATTTTATTGTTGGCCAAGCAAAGACCGCAATTGTTCTAACTAGAAGGAAAAAAGTAGAAGGGAAGGAAGGAAATGATGTTGATGGCACTTTCAGAAATCTAATTAAAGCAAGAATAAGACATGAATTTATGTTTTATAAATTAATGAATAATATTGAGGGTTTTAAAGATGTATGGAATCATGAAGATGTTTTGTGCATTGTTATAGATGATGATTTATTCTTCTCAAGTTGTATTGAATAATACAATCTGGCGTTTTTTGTGGATGGATTGTAGGATTTGTTGTTAAAAATTTGTTAAATAAAGTAGCTTTAAAATTCAAAAAATTCTTTCTCTCTCTCTGTTTGTGTGTGAATGTCTCTCTCTCTCTCTCTCTCTCTGTGTGTGTGTGTGTGTGT
The DNA here is from genome assembly GCA_039654775.1 of Spinibarbus caldwelli. NCBI lineage: Eukaryota > Metazoa > Chordata > Actinopteri > Cypriniformes > Cyprinidae > Spinibarbus > Spinibarbus caldwelli. Next base: position 34,652,890 of record CM077242.1, read on the forward strand.
GTGTGTGTGTACTGGTATATATGGTTTATGAGGGCACAAATGTGTATGATGACATGGGTACTACAACGTAAACATGGTTTATGATACACTCTCTGTGTCTCCCTAAAGCTGGGGACACACTACACGACTAGCGGAAACATTCTAAGACTGACCTCAACACACTTAAAGACCGTTACCATCGACTGGAGCAGATCCTAGTCTTTGACAGTCAGAGAGGAGCACAAACCTAATGACTGAGTCAGTCCACTACACGACACACTTAACGACTGCAGGACACGACTGGACAAATTCTGCCGAACCAAAAAAAAAAAAAAGCACTGATAAAAACCGCAGCATCTACCCGCGCTCCCGCCAAAGACAAGACTGCAGAAAACACCGCTGCTTTTACCTATTGAAACGTTAAGTTTTGTTTTACTTTTCTTAGTTTGTGCTTAACAGTAAACATTAGCTTTCCTTCTATGTTGGTGTACCTAATAAATGCCATAGCAATGTGTCTTGGATATGTTTTGCATAAATACGATGCATCTCTTTCTTTTTGGAATTATTGCTTGAGTAAACGCATTTGTCTTCTCTGGTCCGTTAATTATAACATCTCTAGCGCTATTTTTAAATGTTTAGTCAAGCAACAATATATTAATTATCTCATGTAGGCTATGTCTAAAATCAGGGATTAAAAATGAGTTGGTTCTAAGTAAAAACAGTATTCCTTACTTTTCCCGAGGTTAGAACGAAATAAAACATTACTTAAGAAATTCAAGGCAGGCTAATTTCCTCATCCATTTGACACAAAACTATCAGGTTATAGCCTATATAATTAATATATAATAATTTTGTTTCGTCATATTTGTGATTTATGAATTTTTACGATTTTTTTATGAAAACTTTGTTTTGAAGAATAGAAATAGGCTAAAATTGTGTTGGTATATTCGTTTTGAAGAAAATTCGTTAGCCTAGCCTATTTGTTATTAAGTTAATTCAAAATCTTCATAACAAATTTTAAGAAGTTCAAACTTTTATTGGACTGCAGATTGAAATAAAAGAATTCTTGATAATCTTTTAAATAAGAGAAATCACTGACATAATTTAAGGCTACTTTCATCGACTGCAAAATAATAATAATAATAATAATAATAATAATTTGCAGTGTTAACTTCTGAATTAAAAGTAAGACAAGAAATAAATCACAACAATCGAGATTTTTCTTGTAATCAATAAAAAAAAAAAAATTACAAAATTAGCTACCAAATGAATGCTGAATGATGTTTGACAATGAACACATCTCCACTGCATATCTGCATACAATCGCTGGTGTCAGTCGCAAATATTAAACATGTTTAAAAATAAATCTTTGTGAAAACGACTGGCAACGACTGGTTCTTGAATTCTAAGATTATAATCTTTAGACACCACACACTATGCGATTTTTCTGCTGACTGCAAACAGCGACTGAGCCCAACTGGAACAGACCCAGTCCGACTGAGCACGATCAGCTGCCAATACCAAATTCCATTCATAATCGGCCTCACAATCGTGTACTGTGTTCTCGGCTTAAAACAAAAGGCTTAAAAAACATACTAAACCGTGTTTTATGAAATTCAAAAATTGCCAGTAGTTTCCTGTAAGGGGTAGGTTTAGGTGTAGGGTTGGTGTAGGGTGATAGAAAATACAGTGTGTACAGTATAAAAACCATTACACCTATGGAGAGTCCCTGTAAACCACAAATTCAAGTATGTGTGTGTTTGTGAGTTTTCAGCCCAACTGTATGGTCTCTCTCTCTCTCTGTTCTTGTGTGAATGTCTCTCTCTCTCTCTCTCTCTCTCTCTCTCTCTCTCTTTCTCTCTCTCTCTCTCTGTGTGTGTGTTTGTGAGTTTTCAGCCCAAGTGTAAGGTCTCTCTCTCTCTGTTTGTGTGTGAATGTCTCTCTCTCTCTCTCTCTCTCTCTCTCTCTCTGTGTCTCTCTCTCTCTCTCTCTCTGTGTGTGTGTGTGTGTGTGTGTGTGTGTCTCTCTCTCTCTCTCGCTCTCTCTCTCTCTCTCTCTCTCTCTCTCTCTCTCTCTCTCTCTCTCTGTGTGTTTGTGAGTTTTCAGCCCAACTGTATGGTCTCTCTCTCTCTCTGTTTGTGTGTGAATGTCTCTCTCTCTCTGTGTGTGTGTGTGTGTGTGTGTGTGTGTGTGTGTGTGTGTGTCTCTGTGAGTTTTCAGCCCAACTGTATGGTCTCTCTCTCTCTCTCTCTCTCTCTCTCTCTGTGTGTGTGTATGTGTGTGTGTGTGTGTGTGTGTGTGTGCGTGCCAAAGCAATTGCAGCTGGGCTGATTACAAATATTGTATATATGTATTAACAGAAAGAAAAAGAATAATAATAATACAGGTGCATCTCAATAAATTAGAATGTCGTGGAAAAGTTCATTTATTTCAGTAATTCAACTCAAATTGTGAAACTCGTGTATTAAATAAATTCAGTGCACACAGACTGAAGTACTTTAAGTCTTTGGTTCTTTTAATTGTGATGATTTTGGCTCACATTTAACAAAAACCCACCAATTCACTATCTCAACAAATTAGAATATGGTGACGTGTCAATCAGCTAATCAACTCAAAACACCTGCAAAGGTTTCCTGAGCCTTCAAAATGGTCTCTCAGTTTGGTTCACTAGGCTACACAATCATGGGGAAGACTGCTGATCTGACAGTTGTCCAGAAGACAATCATTGACACCCTTCACAAGGAGGGTAAGCCACAAACATTCATTGCCAAAGAAGCTGGCTGTTCACAGAGTGCTGTATCCAAGCATGTTAACAGAAAGTTGAGTGGAAGGAAAAAGTGTGGAAGAAAAAGATGCACAACCAACCGAGAGAACCGCAGCCTTATGAGGATTGTCAAGCAAAATCGATTCAAGAATTTGGGTGAACTTCACAAGGAATGGACTGAGGCTGGGGTCAAGGCATCAAGAGCCACACACAGACGTGTCAAGGAATTTGGCTACAGTTGTCGTATTCCTCTTGTTAAGCCGCTCCTGAACCACAGACAACGTCAGAGGCGTCTTACCTGGGCTAAGGAGAAGAAGAACTGGACTGTTGCCCAGTGTTCCAAAGTCCTCTTTTCAGATGAGAGCAAGTTTTGTATTTCATTTGGAAACCAAGGTCCTAGAGTCTGGAGGAAGGGTGGAGAAGCTCATAGCCCAAGTTGCTTGAGGTCCAGTGTTAAGTTTCCACAGTCTGTGATGATTTGGGGTGCAATGTCATCTGCTGGTGTTGGTCCATTGTGTTTTTTGAAAACCAAAGTCACTGCACCCGTTTACCAAGAAATTTTGGAGCACTTCATGCTTCCTTCTGCTGACCAGCTTTGGATGCTGATTTCATTTTCCAGCAGGATTTGGCACCTGCCCACACTGCCAAAAGCACCAAAAGTTGCCAGCAAACTCACCAGACCTGAACCCCATAGAGAATCTATGGGGTATTGTCAAGAGGAAAATGAGAAACAAGAGACCAAAAAATGCAGATGAGCTGAAGGCCACTGTCAAAGAAACCTGGGCTTCCATACCACCTCAGCAGTGCCACAAACTGATCACCTCCATGCCACGCCGAATTGAGGCAGTAATTAAACCAAAAGGAGCCCCTACCAAGTATTGAGTACATATACAGTAAATGAACATACTTTCCAGAAGGCCAACAATTCACTAAAATTTTTTTTTTTTATTTTATTTTTTTTTTTTTACTGGTCTTATGAAGTATTCTAATTTGTTGAGATAGTGAATTGGTGGATTTTTGTTAAATGTGAGCCAAAATCATCACAATTAAAAGAACCAAAGACTTAAACTACTTCAGTCTGTGTGCACTGAATTTATTTAATACACGAGTTTCACAATTTGAATTGAATTACTGAAATAAATGAACTTTTCCACGACATTAATTACTAATATATGTAAACATAAACTAGAAATAAAATAAGATAAGGGAGTAGACAGATTTACAGATTTAATATAGTCAATGAAATTTAAAAAAAAAAAATTAACGTTATTAACCTATATTTTTTCTACATTGTAAGACCAAGTAAATCTTTGATAAAGGAATTGGGTTGTAATTACGCAAAAGAAATGTAAATGTTCATTCACCTTTAATTTTTGAGTAATTAGTACAAAAATGTAATTTTAAGTTTACAACACTCATATGCTTTCATTTGTTTTTGGCAGTGCACTCAAATAGTTTTAGTACAATCCTGTCTGACGTCACGCACGTGCTCCGCCCTCAACTAGCTGCTGCAACTTTTTGAAAAGACGCCATGTTGTTGTTGTTCGCTGACTCGCCTCGGATTAATTTTTTTTATTAAATAACTTTGCAACAAACTCGCTCGTATTTTATAAAAATAGCGTAGGAGGGGATATTGTTCGATCGCCTGTGAGGACCAGGGGCGGTTCTAGGGGGGGCCAGTGCCCCCCTGTCAACAAGCTTGGCCCCCCCTTTGGCCCCCCTAAATTTGGAATCATATTACAGCAAACAATTTTGGGTGAAATGTGCAGTTTGTTCTCTAAACTATATGTATATAAAAAGAAAAAAAATCACCAGCTGATAAACTCAAATCTGCGTTCGCTGGCTGGCACAGAGCCAGAGGTACGGACGTTTTTAAAGCACTGCGCATTATAACCAATCACATACGATTCTGTTGAGCTCATGAATGCAAGGACCAATCAGAAGCGTTCAGATGAGTCATCGCTGAAACGCTGTTTCGTCACCTCGCGCGCTGGCTGACTGAATTCTAATTCTCTTATCAGAAACAACAAAGTGAAGAAGTACGAATGTAAGTAAGATATTAATTTCACAGTGTAAACCGCTTTAGAGATTATTATGACAGTTTTTGAGAGTGCCTGAACTGGCTGGACTGAAGTGAAAATGTTCTTTGATATTGTAAACGTTCTTTGCTCTCTTCTTGTACACTGAAAATGTTATAGGCTAATTAGTAACTTACAATGTTTTTATTAAATTCACATTAAATACAAAGTCAGTCATATTAAAAGTATTTTATGGCATGACACCCATATCTAGTACTTAAGTAAAAAGACGGGCTTTTATGTGTAGTTAATAGATTACAGTAGGCTACTTTGCCCATCGCCCATTATAGGAGAAGCACCCGGCTGCAGCCTGCAGATCGAGGCGGGGCGGCACCTGGGGCGGGGCTGCACGTGTCGCCCCGCCCACAACACTTCTCATTGGTTAGTGGCAAAGTAATGACGTATATCGAGGCGGGGCTGTATCTGGGGCGGGGCTGCACGTCTCGTCCCGCCTAAAACTGTTCTCATTGGTTAATGGCGTCAAGTCATAACGTCGATTCTAGCGGTTTTTCATTTACGCTGTTCTTTGCTGCATGGTGAGTACAGGCGAGCTACATCTCTTGTCTAATTTGTTTAATTACAATGATTAATTCTAAAGTGGCGTTTAGTGTGTTGTTAAAAGGAAATGTGAAGTAGTTTAAAAATAAAATCGCGTAACTTTACTCACTCAACCATGTCATAAAAGGTGTGTAGGTCTGCTTTTAAAATAACCAGGTCTGCGTTTCCCAAAAGCATCGTAGGCCGAATGCCACCTTCACTTTCTATCGGAAATTTGATAATTCTCACTATTGAAGTTGTGATTACGAAATGGAAGAGCGTTCATGATTACCTAGGAAACTCGTATTTAAGATAATTCTGAGAGCACTTGAAGGCAGCATTAGAATCGTTAGTGTGTGTGTGTGTGTGTGTGGTTTTGGTGGGATTATGATTAGGATATAGTGTTCCCAAAATAAGCCCCTTAAAAAGAAATACAGTGACAAAACTGAACCAGCAGAAGTAATAAAGGACAAGTTCATATTAACAGTAGCTATACAAATTTATATTGTTTTTCTGTGAATAAAATGATTAAATGTAAAATATTTAGATATTATTATTATTATTATTATTATTATACATCTATTAAAATAAACAGTAAACTACATTTAATAATAATAATTAAACCAAAAGTATGATTAAGTTTAACAGTCCTTGAAAGTAGAGCTCGTTTTTTATATTACACACTGTTATGCTGCTATACAGTATATGCACTAGAGCAGGTGCCAAATCCTGCTCCTGGAGGACCACTGTCCTGCAGAGTTCAGCTCCATCCCCAATAAACACACCTGAACCTATGGAGTCAATTTAATGCCGCATATATATGCAAAAGAATAAAGTTTTGCAAAAGAAGATGAAAGTATTGAGAAAAATAATGTGCTTTTTGTAAACAAAAATAAAGAATTGCAAAAGAAAATGAAGTATTGCAAGAAAAAAAGAAGTTTTGCAAACAAAAATAAAGAATTGCAAAATATAAATGAAACAAAGCAAAAGCAATGATTTTGCAATACATATTTTCTATGGCCATATCTACTAATTTATTTGCAGCGCTGCTTTTATTTTGCGTTTCAGTCAAGTTTGAGCTTGCGATACCGTTTTCCCCTTTGCGCTTCACGTTTCTGTGCGTCTCACTTTGTGGCGCTGTTTTGACATGGGGGTGGAGTCAAGGGACGGGGGCGTGTACAACAGGCCTGGGCATGCCTCCCTGGAAGTGACGTCATCGTCCCGAGACGCAGATCACAACTGATCAAGACACCATCATTGAGCAGAGACATGCAGGTGAATCGTTTCCTTTTATTAACTAACTTTGAAAACATGCATGTTTTCATTTTATTTACTTTATTAACAAATGTATATGTGTATTAGCAGCGTTTGCTCAAGTTAAAGAAGTTGTTAATATGAACATCTGCTGTTTATTTCTCTCAATGTGCACACTTTTATAGCATTAAAATGTGTATTGTTTCATTTGGTTAACTAAATGTGTATTAACAGTGCTTGTTTAAAATCTCTTAACCTGTGGGAGGACACGTTCTTTGTTTACATTAGTTCAGAGTTACTGCTAGTTTTAATGTAAAAGAATGCAATTAACTTCATAAACTATACATCATTAAAAAGGTCTAAGACTCAAGATTCATATCGATCTCGACTTCGTTTTTCATTTACATAACTCCTGGCATAAATTAAGAAAAGACTGTCACTGGAAGATTAAAAAAAGATTAAAAAGTATTTTTGGTTTAGTTTTGTCGTGGCCAGGAGATATTGTGGGAATGTGATAATACTGTATGTCGTGGCCACGAGATCCTACTGAGGGAACAACATCAATTTCTCGTAGCCACGAGTTTAATCATGCATAAACAAACCCGCGTGACCATAGCAGCCTGGGATTATCAGAGATTGATAAAATATATTTATCTATCCCACAGTCCATTGATCGTGTCTTTTTATGTAATATATGTGTATATTAGGCTATTATTATTATTATTATTATTATACAGCCCTGAACGTTAAGAGATCGAAATGAAGGGAAAATAAATCAAATAGCCTACATAACAACGAATATAAAAATATTATCAATACTAATAAAATACATGGACTTACAAGACTCGTGGGATGGATAAAAATGTTTTCTTGTCGGCCTATTTTATTATACTTTATGTAACATTTATTCATAATAAACTTAATTCGAATGCTGTCTACATCGCGTGCAATACAGTCCGGTAGCAAATGGTCAACACTTCAACCACCAGAGGTCGCTGTATACATAAAAGCGCCAGCGGGTAAAATTTACCCATGCCATGACTACTGTTTTGATATGGCTAAAAACGTATTATGTCACTGTATATGCCACTGTCTTCACAATGTCTAGAGTCATAAAATGATTATTTTTAGTCATCAGCTATGTTTTTGTCCTGTTGTTTTAAGTTCACAGCTATTTTTAAGCAGGTTACACTAATCACTTTTCTTAATGATCAATATAAACCAGCCTGCAATGACAACGAGAATTACAAGGAAATAAATACATATTTGGGTGTTGTAATATTATAGCTAATAAAATGTTTTAAGATAACCCATGTTATTTAAATTACTAAAATACCCTAAATAGACTATTATAAGCAATAATAATTCACCACACTGCAAAGGATGTACAATGACAAATTCAAGTGCACAGTTTCACCTAATTAATTAATTTGTTTAGTTATATAATTTGAATAAGAAAACAACACCAATAAACTTGGGGTAATCATAAAAAATTGTTTTATTCATTACATCATAATTCAGATTTTTTTTTTCAGGAATAAATAAGCAACACAGTAGCGAACCATAAACGATAAAAAAATTGCAAAACAAAAATTAATAATTAATCCAAAGTTTGAACATATATGAGTAGAGGAATAAACATCTAAAACATCTTCATTTGAATGTGATGACAGCGCAAAAATAAAGGAATTATGCATAAATTTGTCCCGATGGCGATTATAGGTATAAATGCTCCATTTTTATTCTGGTTTTATCTCAACTATGTATTTTTAACAATAAACAGGGGATTGTAAACAACACAATTTTAGTAAAAGTCAATGACTGTAAGACTTGGATATTTTTATTGAAAATATATTGTGTAGCCTATTTGAAAAACAGCCATGGGTAAAATTACCCCGTGGTGGTTTTAATATAATAATTTAATAATGTAATATATATTTTTTTAATTTATAATTTCTTAATTAAAAATAAAATATTAATAAATACATCTCTGATAATCCCAGGTTGCTATGGTCACGCGGGTTTGTTTACCCATTAATATCTCGTGGCCACGAGAAATTTAAACCAAAAAGACTCAAGCGTCATTTTTTTTTTTAATCTTCCAGTGACATTCATTTCTTAATTTATGCCAGGAGTTATGTAAATGAAAAACGAAGTCGAGATCGATATGAATCTTGAGTCTTAGACCTTTTTAATGATGTATAGTTTATGAAGTTAATTGCATTCTTTTACATTAAAACTAGCAGTAACTCTGAACTAATGTAAACAAAGAACGTGTCCTCCCACAGGTTAAGAGATTTTAAACAAGCACTGTTAATACACATTTAGTTAACCAAATGAAACAATACACATTTTAATGCTATAAAAGTGTGCACATTGAGAGAAATAAACAGCAGATGTTCATATTAACAACTTCTTTAACTTGAGCAAACGCTGCTAATACACATATACATTTGTTAATAAAGTAAATAAAATGAAAACATGCATGTTTTCAAAGTTAGTTAATAAAAGGAAACGATTCACCTGCATGTCTCTGCTCAATGATGGTGTCTTGATCAGTTGTGATCTGCGTCTCGGGCCGATGACGTCACTTCCAGGGAGGCATGCCCAGGCCTGTTGTACACGCCCCCGTCCCTTGACTCCACCCCCATGTCAAAACAGCACCACAAAGTGAGACGCACAGAAACGTGAAGCGCAAAGGGGAAAACGGTATCGCAAGCTCAAACTTGAGTGAAACGCAAAATAAAAGCAGCGCTGCAAATAAATTAGTAGATATGGCCATAGAAAATATGTATTGCAAAATCATTGCTTTTGCTCTGTTTCATTTATATTTTGCAATTCTTTATTTTTGTTTGCAAAACTTCTTTTCTTCTTGCAATACTTCATTTTCTTTTGCAATTCTTTGTTTTTGTTTACAAAAAGCACATTATTTTTTCTCAATACTTTCATTTTCGTTTGCAAAACTTTATTCTTTTGCATATATATGCGGCATTAAATTGACTCCATATGAACCAGCCAATCATGATCTTATTAGGCATACTAGAAACTTCTAGGCAGGTGTGTTGAGGCAAGTTAGAGCTAAATTTTGCAGGACAGTGGCCCTCCAGGACCGACTTTAGACACCCCTGCACGAGTTTAAAAAACTTTTTTTGCTAATACTGATTCTCTGTATTTCCTTCTTTTTGCAGATCCTTGTCATCCTCACCATCTCTCCATCTCTCTCCTCTTTTTTTTTTGTTGTTCTTCACTTTATAAGCCAAAGGCTCTTTTAAGAGCCATTTCCCCTTGCAAAAATGCACAAAACTGCGTTAAGCAAGGGGGAATGTGAGCAGTATTTAAAAAAAAACTGCACTAGTGAGTGCCCATTCTGCAGTTACACCAGTATGCCACAACTGATGTATTATCACATCAAAAATCACTTTCAGAGGGCAGTGCAACATCATGGTGAGTTTAACTGTCTTTTGCTTATGTCACTTTAGTTAAAGTTTAATATGGTGCCAAACCAGCCAGCAATGCACTGTGCATGCTTCTGATTGAATTGCTTGTGAATTTGTAGTAGAATGTTTAATTTTAAGGCTCAGTTTGCACATGGATGGTGCTGATGAAAATTCTGTCTTGCGACTGTCCACCGTCCAGAGCAAAATGCAAACAAGTGAAGGTTAAATTTAGGCAATTTTCAACAAACTTATTTTCTTTTTTTGCCATTTCAGATTTCACTATTTTAAAATGTAGTTTAAAATGTCGGGCAAAGTCCCACTGTCACTGCTGCTATTGTTCAGCAACTGTAATAACTCGGGCAAATTTGCTGAAGCACATCGCCACCCATGCTTCACCACCAACCCAGCCTCAGTCTTCCTCCTCGGTCCAGCAGATGCCGCCTCAGTCTTCCTCCTCGGTCCAGCAGATGCCGCCTCAGTCTTCCTCCTCGGTCCAGCAGATGCCGCCTCAGTCTTCCTCCTCGGTCCAGCAGACGCCGCCTCAGTCTTCCTCCTCGCTGCCTCAGTCTTCCTCCTCGGTCCAGCAGACGCTGCTTCAGTCTTCCTCCTCGGTCCAGCAGACGCCGCCACAGTCTTCCTCCTCGCTGCCTCAGTCTTCCTCCTCGGTCCAGCAGACGCTGCTTCAGTCTTCCTCCTCGGTCCAGCAGACGCCGCCTCAGTCTTCCTCCTCGCTGCCTCAGTCTTCCTCCTCGCTGCCTCAGTCTTCCTCCTCGGTCCAGCAGACGCTGCTTCAGTCTTCCTCCTCGGTCCAGCAGACGCCGCCACAGTCTTCCTCCTCGCTGCCTCAGTCTTCCTCCTCGCTGCCTCAGTCTTCCTCCTCGGTCCAGCAGACGCTGCTTCAGTCTTCCTCCTCGGTCCAGCAGACGCCGCCACAGTCTTCCTCCTCGCTGCCTCAGTCTTCCTCCTCGGTCCAGCAGACGCTGCTTCAGTCTTCCTCCTCGGTCCAGCAGACGCCGCCTCAGTCTTCCTCCTCGCTGCCTCAGTCTTCCTCCTCGCTGCCTCAGTCTTCCTCCTCGGTCCAGCAGACGCCGCTTCAGTCTTCCTCCTCGGTCCAGCAGATGCCGCCTCAGTCTTCCTCCTCGCTGCCTCAGTCTTCCTCCTCGCTGCCTCAGTCTTCCTCCTCGGTCCAGCATACGCTGCTTCAGTCTTCCTCCTCGGTCCAGCAGATGCCGCCTCAGTCTTCCTCCTCGCTGCCTCAGTCTTCCTCCTCGCTGCCTCAGTCTTCCTCCTCGCTGCCTCAGTCTTCCTCCTCGGTCCAGCAGACGCCGCTTCAGTCTTCCTCCTCGGTCCAGCAGACGCCGCCACAGTCTTCCTCCTCGCTGCCTCAGTCTTCCTCCTCGGTCCAGCAGATGCCGCCTCAGTCTTCCTCCTCGGTCCAGCAGATGCCGCCTCAGTCTTCCTCCTCGCTGCCTCAGTCTTCCTCCTCGGTCCAGCAGATGCCGCCTCAGTCTTCCTCCTCGGTCCAGCAGACGCCGCCTCAGTCTTCCTCCTCGCTGCCTCAGTCTTCCTCCTCAGTCCAGCAGACGCCGCTTCAGTCTTCCTCCTCGGTCCAGCAGACGCCGCCACAGTCTTCCTCCTCGCTGCCTCAGTCTTCCTCCTCGGTCCAGCAGATGCCGCCTCAGTCTTCCTCCTCAGTCCAGCAGACGCCGCTTCAGTCTTCCTCCTCGGTCCAGCAGACGCCGCCACAGTCTTCCTCCTCGCTGCCTCAGTCTTCCTCCTCGGTCCAGCAGATGCCGCCTCAGTCTTCCTCCTCGGTCCAGCAGATGCCGCCTCAGTCTTCCTCCTCGGTCCAGCAGATGCCGCCTCAGTCTTCCTCCTCGCTGCCTCAGTCTTCCTCCTCGGTCCAGCATACGCTGCTTCAGTCTTCCTCCTCGGTCCAGCAGATGCCGCCTCAGTCTTCCTCCTCGCTGCCTCAGTCTTCCTCCTCGCTGCCTCAGTCTTCCTCCTCGCTGCCTCAGTCTTCCTCCTCGGTCCAGCAGACGCCGCTTCAGTCTTCCTCCTCGGTCCAGCAGACGCCGCCTCAGTCTTCCTCCTCGCTGCCTCAGTCTTCCTCCTCAGTCCAGCAGACGCCGCTTCAGTCTTCCTCCTCGGTCCAGCAGACGCCGCCACAGTCTTCCTCCTCGCTGCCTCAGTCTTCCTCCTCGGTCCAGCAGATGCCGCCTCAGTCTTCCTCCTCAGTCCAGCAGACGCCGCTTCAGTCTTCCTCCTCGGTCCAGCAGACGCCGCCACAGTCTTCCTCCTCGCTGCCTCAGTCTTCCTCCTCGGTCCAGCAGATGCCGCCTCAGTCTTCCTCCTCGGTCCAGCAGATGCCGCCTCAGTCTTCCTCCTCGGTCCAGCAGATGCCGCCTCAGTCTTCCTCCTCGCTGCCTCAGTCTTCCTCCTCGGTCCAGCAGATGCCGCCTCAGTCTTCCTCCTCGCTGCCTCAGTCTTCCTCCTCGGTCCAGCAGATGCCGCCTCAGTCTTCCTCCTCGGTCCAGCAGACGCCGCCTCAGTCTTCCTCCTCGCTGCCTCAGTCTTCCTCCTCGGTCCAGCAGACGCTGCTTCAGTCTTCCTCCTCGGTCCAGCAGACGCCGCCTCAGTCTTCCTCCTCGCTGCCTCAGTCTTCCTCCTCGGTCCAGCAGACGCCGCTTCAGTCTTCCTCCTCGGTCCAGCAGACGCCGCCACAGTCTTCCTCCTCGCTGCCTCAGTCTTCCTCCTCGGTCCAGCAGATGCCGCCTCAGTCTTCCTCCTCGGTCCAGCAGATGCCGCCTCAGTCTTCCTCCTCGGTCCAGCAGATGCCGCCTCAGTCTTCCTCCTCGCTGCCTCAGTCTTCCTCCTCGGTCCAGCATACGCTGCTTCAGTCTTCCTCCTCGGTCCAGCAGATGCCGCCTCAGTCTTCCTCCTCGCTGCCTCAGTCTTCCTCCTCGCTGCCTCAGTCTTCCTCCTCGCTGCCTCAGTCTTCCTCCTCGGTCCAGCAGACGCCGCTTCAGTCTTCCTCCTCGGTCCAGCAGACGCCGCCACAGTCTTCCTCCTCGCTGCCTCAGTCTTCCTCCTCGGTCCAGCAGATGCCGCCTCAGTCTTCCTCCTCGGTCCAGCAGATGCCGCCTCAGTCTTCCTCCTCGCTGCCTCAGTCTTCCTCCTCGGTCCAGCAGATGCCGCCTCAGTCTTCCTCCTCGGTCCAGCAGACGCCGCCTCAGTCTTCCTCCTCGCTGCCTCAGTCTTCCTCCTCGGTCCAGCAGACGCCGCTTCAGTCTTCCTCCTCGGTCCAGCAGACGCCGCCACAGTCTTCCTCCTCGCTGCCTCAGTCTTCCTCCTCGGTCCAGCAGATGCCGCCTCAGTCTTCCTCCTCGGTCCAGCAGATGCCGCCTCAGTCTTCCTCCTCGGTCCAGCAGATGCCGCCTCAGTCTTCCTCCTCGCTGCCTCAGTCTTCCTCCTCGGTCCAGCAGATGCCGCCTCAGTCTTCCTCCTCGCTGCCTCAGTCTTCCTCCTCGGTCCAGCAGATGCCGCCTCAGTCTTCCTCCTCGGTCCAGCAGACGCCGCCTCAGTCTTCCTCCTCGCTGCCTCAGTCTTCCTCCTCGGTCCAGCAGACGCTGCTTCAGTCTTCCTCCTCGGTCCAGCAGACGCCGCCTCAGTCTTCCTCCTCGCTGCCTCAGTCTTCCTCCTCGGTCCAGCAGACGCCGCTTCAGTCTTCCTCCTCGGTCCAGCAGACGCCGCCACAGTCTTCCTCCTCGCTGCCTCAGTCTTCCTCCTCGGTCCAGCAGATGCCGCCTCAGTCTTCCTCCTCGGTCCAGCAGATGCCGCCTCAGTCTTCCTCCTCGGTCCAGCAGATGCCGCCTCAGTCTTCCTCCTCGCTGCCTCAGTCTTCCTCCTCGGTCCAGCAGATGCCGCCTCAGTCTTCCTCCTCGCTGCCTCAGTCTTCCTCCTCGGTCCAGCAGATGCCGCCTCAGTCTTCCTCCTCGGTCCAGCAGATGCCGCCTCAGTCTTCCTCCTCGGTCCAGCAGACGCCGCCTCAGTCTTCCTCCTCGCTGCCTCAGTCTTCCTCCTCGGTCCGGCAGCCATTGAAGCTTCAATGATCAAAGACTTAGCTTTTCCTTTGAGTTTGAGAGAACGCTTTATTTGCATAATTTCAAAGAATTGCATTACACACCTGTCCTGTACTTCTTTTCATTGCAGGTCTGATGGAGAAAGACGCGCAACAAAAAGACAAATGAGGCATACTGAAAAGAATGTATGAGACATTTAATAAGACTTTTTTTCTTCTCTTACCATATATAGACTGACTTGTATTCTCTGCTATCCTTTTAGGCACAAACGGCAAGCATGACTGCTGAGTTGCAACTTTTGGATGTAAGATGTCTTTTTTTCTTTTGTGCTGGAATACTGTAATATTCCATTCAAGCAAATGGATTAATCCTCTTATAAATACTTTCCAGTTACCCATGGAGGTCTTGGAGATGATACTCCTTGAAGTAGTGCTACAGGTTGGAGATGCTGCCTACATGAATCTGTCTCTTACTTGCAGTTGCTTTAAGGCAATTGTAAACAAGGCCCGGTTCAGACAGAAGGCACACTATGCATGGCTTGACAGTAAGTGTGTTAAAGTTTAAATGTGTGCATTGAAGTATGCATAAGGCCTCATGAGTATAAGGTTGGCTTTAAGTAATCTTGCTTCTTGCTTTTTCTAAAGCACTGGCATGGCTAACATAATTTTAGATGTGCATATGAAAGAGTTCTGTTTTGTGTGTGTGTTTGGATACAGCTGTTGTGAACTGGGGCAAATGGAGTGAAACATCAAAGGCTGAATTGCGGGTGCCTTTTGAAATTAAAGAGTGTAACACATGTAAAACCTTGTTCAAATCCTGCTCGGGTTTTTACGGTAATGGAAAGCGTGGTTGCCTGAGAGGATTCTACGACAGCATAGAGGACCCAGACTGCTGTTTCATGTGCCAGTAAAGTGTATAAAGAAGGAAGGTTTAATGGTTAAAGGAGATTAAGTATTAAAGGAAAAAACTGTGTAAAGGATGTTCGTTTAACCAGAGATTTATATGTATGAAAAGATGTTATATACAGATGTACAAATTTCACCTTTCTTTATCAGAATTAAACCGTTTCATACCTAAATAAATAACAAGGAAATAATTGTCTTGGCATGTTATTCATATTTACATTAGCATTAATTATTAATTTGTAACAGTATGGTTCATTAGTTAACATGAACTAATAGTGAACTGCACTTATACAGCATTTTTAAATCTTTGTTAATGTTAATCTCAACATTTACTAATACATAATTAATCTTGCGAACATTAGTTAATGCTGTGTTAACTAACATGAACAAACAATAAACAACTGTATTTTCATTGACTAACATAAACGAAGATTAGTAAATACAGTAACAAATTTATTGCTCATGGTTAGTTCATGTTAGTTAATACGGTAATGTTTAATGAACCTTATTGTAAAGTGTTAGCATTAATTTTAATAACATCTTAAGACATGGCATTTGCTGAGAATATTTAACTTTTATTTAAATGTTAATAATACATGTAACAGTAAAGCATATATTGAAATTAAAATAAAAAAAAAAACGACCATAAATAACTTATAAGTGGTAAATGACTAATACACATGAATAGAAATAACTTAAAACGTAAGTTGTAAATAAACTAAATTCGTAGACATTGCGATTGCAATGTGACAAGTCAAAAGCAGTAATTGGATTCTTGCTTGGAAATGTACATAATGAAACGTTTTCCAAAAATTAACAAATTTACAATGTATTGTTTAATACAATATATTTTTACCAGGTATAAGTAATTAACGGGTTCACAGTTTTGTTTTGTATAATTATGTATTAGTATTGTTTCAACCGCATTTCCTGTTTACAGCGGCGTCGACGTCATTATCGTTGCGTCGACGTCATTACTTTGCCACTAACCAATGAGAAGTTTTGTAGGCGGGGCTACACGTGCAGCCCCACCCCAGGCGCATCCCCGCCTCGATCTGCAGGCTGCAGCCGGGTGTACTTGCATTATAGACCAAATAACAATCTATAAAGGTGCAAAATGCATTTACTTACACATATTTGAGAATCGAGATATTTCATGATATATTTTAGGGATATATCAAATAAAAATAAATAAATAAATAAATAAAACCCCTGCTGAAAAAAAGCAATAGACACATTACAAAATTAGTAATGGTTTTACTGGTTATAATGAGACTTGTAGGTTTTACTGGAAACTGTAATGGACCTTGTGGGTCTCTACTGGTAATTGGTCTCCTTCTATTGGTGGCTTGTTAAAACCAATAAATCCTAATGGAATATGTCCTAAAACACACTACAGAAAACCATTTTTTAATGGTGTAGTGTAAACCATTAAAATTTTCTGTGATGGTTTTTTTGTATATATATATTTTTTTTTTTTTTCAGTAGAGACATAAGCCTATATCAGTTATACAGTAGTATTATGGCTGCTGTGTGTCACATGGCAAGCAAGAGAGCCCCCCCCCCTTACTCGTGCCACCTCAAAAATAATGAGTGCATGATGCCCCTGACATTACAATACAAAATTATTTGTTAAATAAATGAAACATGATTAAATATTTAATTTAGTTGAAATTGTTATAGATTTCTTCTAGAGATTGCAGTGATACATGACATGGTGAAAAATGACTGAATGAATAATATTAAAGTAGGTTAAGATGAATTTAAAAATTGTGCCCCCTAAAAGCACAAGTGGCCCCTGTCTGGCCCCCCAGTTACTGTGGTCTAGAACCACCCCTGGTGAGGAGCTTTGTGGGGAAACGTGGAAAGCGGTTTTCTGAAGCTGCTGATGATGAGCTTCATTGTGTTACCCGCACAACTGGTGAGTTAACGCGAGCTCCTTCTTTTATTTGTTTACATGTGTTTGTCTTAGCAGTTCATGTGTGTTATTGCATTTGCAAATGATTTGAGCCATTTTATCCCGCGTCCTTAAAGCTCAAAAATCGATTGAATTGATGAATCAACTGTATTTGGATTTTTTTTTTGTTTTTTTTGTTTTTTGTTTTTTTTGTGTGTGTGTGTGTGTGTATATATTGCTGGACATAAAGTACTGATTCTCATAGTTCCAAGGTTGGATGACAAATATGATATTCAATAAAACACAGTAAAGTCAGTGTGCAAAACTACTGCTTTAAAATTGTAAATAGTAAATTAATATCTATCCCTTTAGATAGGCAAGGCAAGTTTATTTATATAGCACATTTCATACACAGTGGTAATTCAAAGTGCTTTACATAAAAGGAAGTGAAATAGTCATTAAAATAATAATAAAAACAAGGAATTAAAAAAAATAATCACAACAATAAAAACAAAATGATATAAAACTGATTTAAAAAGAATTTAAAACAGTTAAGAATAGAAAATGATTATACATAGTGCAGTCACTTCGGACGTAGCACAGTTCAACAAATGCACAGCTAAACAGATGAGTTTTGAGTCTGGATTTAAATGTGGCTAATGTTTTAGCACATCTGATCTCTTCTGGAAGCTGGTTCCATCTGCGGGAAGCATAATAGCTAAAAGCAGACTCCCCTTGTTTTGTGTGAACCCTTGGTATTTCTAACTGACTCGATCCTAATGATCTGAGTGGTCTGTTAGGTTTATTTTCTGTGAGCATATCTGCAATGTATTTAGGTCCTAGGCCATTGAGTGATTTATAAACGAGTAAAAGTGCTTTAAAATCAATCCTAAATGTAACTGGAAGCCAGTGTAAGGACCTGAGGACTGGTGTGATACGCTCAGATTTTCTGGTTCTAATCAGAATCCTGGCAGCAGCGTTCTGGATGAGCTGCAGCTGTCTAATGGTCTTCTTTGGAAGGCCGGTGAGGAGACCATTACAATAATCCACCCTGCTGGTGATAAAGGCATGAACAAGTTTCTCCAAGTCTTGACTGGAAACAAAACATCTAATTCTTGCAATGTTTTGTCAATGGGGCTGTAGTCATTTGGAGATAAGGCTAGGTAAATCTGGGTATCATCAGCATAACTGTGATAGGAAATTTGGTTCTTTCTCATTATTTGACTTAGTGGGAGCATATACAGGCAAAACAGGAGCGGTGCAAGAATTGAGCCTTGTGGGACTCCGCATGTCATGGATGTCCACTTAGACTTATGCTCTCCTATACTCACATAATAACCTCTCTAACCTCATAGATAGATATTTCCCTTTACCTGTCCAAGACATAATAATGTGTGCAAAGACATTTTTGTAGCCTCAACCTATTTACAATTGGAATTATAAAATCCCCTAAACTGGAAATAAACACAAATGCCTTACAATACTCATGCAGAAGCCCTTAGTTACTTTCCACCCCTGTATGCCCTCAGTGCATGTTAAAGATGTTCTGCTGCATGATGATTGATTGTAGCCTCTGTAGCTACTTTATCCCATTTAATGACTTCAGCAAGAGTTGAACAAAAACAAAAATTATGAGTATGTACCAGTGTATAGTTACATTTCAGTATGCATGTTAACACAGTATTTGTATGTGAAATCCAGGTTTGCAGGTTTTTGTTTTTTATTTATTTTATTTTTTTTTCTCCTGTCAAATATCAATGAAGTCTCACTACTGCACAGACCCATGGTATACATGTAGTAAGTAGATTTGAGGTTTTTTTTTTTTTTTTTTTTTTTTTTTAAATTCTTGTTACTTCATACTTCAGTACAAAACAATGCTGGATTTTTACCAAAAAAAAAAAAGTTATTATAGTGATTTTATAATGTATAAATATGAATCCAAAAATAAATAAAATGTGAAAAGAGCTATATTACAGAGTGGAAATGGTAGGGTAAATGAGACTGAATGATCATCTGCTGCCATCTAGTGGTCATAGTGAGAATATCATGATATTAATTTTAATAGTGCTTGTTTTTCTTCCAGGTGGCAGAAGAGACTGTCCTCCTCCAAAAAACTACCCCATAGGTAGTATGTGCAAGCAGCTTATTACGACCATGTCTTACGTTTTAAAATGAAGCGCCCTCTAGCGCTCCTGTAAATAATGGCAGTGCCGTGTGTCATGAAATGACGTTTGACCGTCGTTACCAGTTCATATACTATTTGTTTTTTCGTATTTACACGATATTACTTAATACAGAAAACTGAGTTGTTTAATAAAAAAGAAGAAAAAAATCTATTTTTGTGCCATTTTGGAAAGTAAAGAACCACATTAAAATAATTAAACTCTTTTCAAATATAATTTTAATTTTAATTAGGCCTATATTATTATTATTATTATTATTATTATTATTATTATTATTATTATATCTTAATTTAAAAAATAACTTTAAATTAAACATTTTCTAAGAAAGCACCAAAAAAAAAAAATCGCTGAAAATGTTTAAAAGCACTGCAGATGATTCAAATGATATTTTTTCCTTCTGTCAGCTAATGTTAATATTAACAATATCACCATATGACCATAGCGACACACACACACGCACACACACACACGCACACACACAAATAAATAAATAAATCATTCAATAAATAAATAAATAAATAAATAAAATAAAATAAAATAAAAAAAGCAAGCAAGCGCCAAGAGGAAGATGAAGCAAACGAAGAAGAAGAATGAGAAGGGAGGCCTGGACCAGGCGTTGCGGTGTGTATTTTAAGTATCCTGTTGTTATTTTTAATATTCATAAGTATTCATGTTGATTGTCTGCAATCCATGTGGAACTATGTAAGTCCTGCTCGACGTTTTGATTATGGTTTGGTTTTACCCATTAATAATAACACGTTATTATCTTGCTTGATCGCCAGCATCATGTGCTGCTAGCTCACGTGCAAACATTCCAGCTAGGTAGGTTTGTGCACTTTATAACGTAAAATCCTTGCTTCTCAATTAACTATAAACCGGAGAAGTTCATTTAGGGGACCTTCCATAATTTATCCGGTTAATTTATAAATAGACAATAATTTAGGAGGCATTCCCTCCTAAAAAAAAATAATAATAATAATAAAAGGTTTAGAAAAGACTAATGCCCTTTTTGTAACAAAACACATGTAAATGAATGGCAAATAGCAATTATGATATGACCTGTAAATTGTCTGATGAATCACATTCTCTGTCCTGAACTAAACTTTATGTAATATTTCCAGAATTTGCCACAATTTATTTCAGCCTACTGTATCCCAAACTGTGTAAAAATATATATATATAAATAAATAAAATAAAATAAAAAATCTCTTTAGAATAAAAGTAGGGTCACCATTATAAGAATATTATCTAAATTGCTTAATCTAAATTACTTAATTTCAGCACATTATGGAAAACTATCAGTTCCACTTTAAATTAGGGATATACAATTTTAAAGAATTATTAAAAACATAAAAGGTGCAGTATTGGCAAAATTGTTTGACAGAATCAGGTTCAGGTTGACAGGAAATAAATAAATCCCCATTAGTGCATTCAGATTTATAGGCACAAGTGGTCAGGGACCAGTCTGTGTCCACTCTTACAGAGGACTGGTTGTTCTGATTGGTGCGCTCTCAGAAATTGTGTTGACACTCAGCTTATTCCTCTTTGACCTTTGTGGTCATTTCAGAAACAAGTTAAATGCAGGGTTGGTACAACTAATCCTATCTCATCTGTTTGTTTTTCAGGTTTTTGTACCCATCTATTTCATCACTGAAATATTATAGAAATCAAACGGTTCTTTTAAGAGCCAATTTCTTTCTCCTCCTCTCTCTCTCTTTCTTTTTTTTTTTATCTCTCTCCCTTTTGTATTTGTTTGTACTTTGACTTTATTCATTATTTCTCTTTAAAAAACATCTTCAAATGGCATCTGAGTCGTTCAGGCAGTATAAGGAATGGCTGGAAGCAGCAAAAACCATGGCAGATGAGTTGGAAGCCCAAAAAGTAAGCTTTTTCACATATTATTTCTCTATCATGCCATTTACCTAAATTTAAAAGAATAGGGCTTTTCTCATGCCTCCCCCAAATATATCATTTTGTTTTTAATTTTAGACTTCAAAAAAAAGAAAACAAAAGGGAAGTAAAGACTGCAATGTTTCTTGGAGGAAGAGAGACGAGCATGGGAACATCCTACCACAACGCATTAAGAAGAATCGATCTGGTTAGTAAAATATACAGTCATCCTATTGTTTACGCCTCTTGTGTTTACGCTTTTGGTCAGCAGTTCTGTTTTCTGTGTCATTACATTCTGTGTTTGCAGTTAAACCTGCTGGCACTAAGGAGCTTGCAGAAGTTGAGGAGATGCATATAAATGAAAGTCCAGAAGAGGTCCCAAGTCTTGGTAAGCATAAATTGACAGTCTAAATAATTTCAGCCTTTGTATTTAAATTGAAAAATGTCACATGGCAACTGACAAAAGTATGTAATAGCCATTTTTCATGATGCATATGAAGTGACAAAGCCATATAAGAAATTGATATGTTGCTTTATAAAAATGCATTAATGCAACTGTAGTTTTCATTATTATTGTTATTGTTATTATTTTTTTTTTTAGATCAACATCTTCAGAGATTAAAAAACCAACTAAATTCTGTCACTGTCTCTGCATCAGATGAAATAGAAGAGGCACCCACCATGTCTGTATGGACCAAAAGACAGGTCATGTCTGAAACAAAATTTAGGGCTGCATTGCCAGAAATCTTAAATTGCATGCTGGCTGCAGAGACTGTAACCCAGCATTGCTGTCAACAGTGCAAGGCTGCTGACGCTGTTGTCCGGTGTCTAGAGTGTGTTCCATCAGGACGTCAGTTTTTCTGTTCGACATGTGACTCTGAGATCCACAGTAAACATGTGTTTCATGACAGAGAAGCTATGATTGATGGTTTTTTCAAGCCTATTCCACCAACATCCTTAGTGGTGATTGATGAAAGTGGCCAATATCAACTCCGCGAACAAGGTGTGTTCAAAGTATTTAGAAGGTGTCCTCTCACCATGTTTTCATAATGTCCACTACATGTACAATGGTGCTATTTAAGCTTTTGTCTGCAGTTTCCTTTAATAAATGTGTCGACATTATTGATATTACTATCTGAAATTTTCAGTGTGCATGCTTCCTATTCCTCCACCAATGCAAATTTGCTCCTGTGGTCCAAGCCAAGCCTTCACAGTTATCCAGGAAAGCAGACTGTCTTGGTGACTATCAACGGTATGTCTTGTCACTTCCTTCTAAATTTTTATAACCCAGGAGATGAAATCATACATAATAGTGGCTTACTTATTTTTGTGGCTTATTTTTTGTCCTGTGTTGTACAAATACTGGTCAAATAGTAACCACGTGTTTATTTTAAGGTGCATACAACCTGTGCCTGCCTAGTATATGCTGTCCACTTTGTTCTTGCAAATGGACTCCTGGGATTAGTGACTTGCTTGAATATAAATACTGGCCAGCAACCACCAGCTGCCAAATGCTGTTCAAGTTTGATGTGTTCACATCATTTGAGCAGATGAAATTGGCTAGCCCAGCTTCTCAAAATGCTTGAATATCGATCACTTTGCACTGGTCGGGTAAGGACTGTTTTCATTTGCATCATTTTTGAATTTCTGACTTCAAACACTTTCATTAACCAAAATAATACCATCCTTCTTTCCAGACGGGTAGTATTTGTGGTGATACCTTCCACAGAGTCTTTCGAGAGTTTGCCTTCTGCCGTTATAAGAAAGAAGATATGTGCCTGATGGAACCCTTTAAATGCCCAGCATGCACACCAAACATGCTGGCTATATCTGCAGATGGTAATAGAAAACATTACCGGTTCAAGAAGTCCAAAGGGTCAGTGGAATCTTTTTTTATATATATATATGTATAGGGTGGCACAGTGGTCATTTTGTGTAGCCCTGCAATAGACTGGCTGCCTGTCCACGCTGTACCTCACTTCTCACCCAATGCTAGATGGAATAGGCTGTAGCACCCCCCCAACAACAACTTTAAAGATATTATTTGTTTTTGTACTTTAAACAGTGAGTTCTTAACTTCTCACACAAGCTAATGCCAAATAACAGCATTAATTTCCACAGGACACATAAAAGCTGATAGCCCAACAAGGTGCTCCAGATCAAATGTGATTCACACAGACTCACTATGGTTATTAATGTGATAAATAACTATGGTTATTTATCACATCAATTGAGGAGAATACAATGTTTATGATTATGCGATTTTGTTGTCAATTCATTCTTATTTAACAGGACAGATGAACCATCTCTTTTTGATGGATTATTCATTGCACAAGATGCCAAAGTATCTGCCTTTGTTGACCAAATCAGAAGCCAGATGATTAGTGTAAGGATTTATTCAACTCTACAACCCTTCTTTATTTTTTAAATTGTCCTGGGATTACATGTAACGCATTGCTTCTACTTTCAGAGGACAGGTCATGATGTCTGTGGGCCAGCAACATTTACAGCAGGTAGAGAAACATCACAGAAGTCCAGGGCCGAGGTGGATGAGGAGGGCCTTGAAATAGCTGTGTGTCGTCATGGAATCTTGCTGCAAGGCTTGAATCACTACCGTGGTGAAATATACGCTTACCCAATGTTCCTGCAAAAGGAGCTGGCACAAGCTGCAAATGTAACATTCTTTTGTACAGACATTGCTTGCAGGTAAATAAATAACCACTGCCAAATGATGTTTTACCGTTATGCCATGGGCATAACACCATGGCTAGCTAAAAAGTACACCTTTATTATATTATGGACTTAGAAATTTAATATGGCTACTGTGTAATCAGTTTAGTTTACTACTACAACAGTTTGGTCCATAAGGTATAAGGAAATATTATAATTTATATGATTGCATAGTGTTCTTTGATTGAATTGTACCAGTCACATAGATCCTGATTTGACTCCTTACCATTTTGTGCCATGCACATGTGTTTTTCCCATTACAGGTACTGGCCTTATTTGGAAAAGATGGCAGAGAAGTTGCCTGAGCTCCTCCAACCACTTACCACGATGAAGCCTTTTCTGTCTGTAATGCATGCTAAGGCTCACACTGGCAAGTGTGAGGTACAGTGTGTGAGTTAAATGTTTGCATCATAAGATGTTTTTTTAGGAACATAACCCTACAGCATCAGAAAAAAAGAGCTTCTTTTTATCTGTAAATACAGGTGTTTCAAAAAAGGTAGTGCACATAAGTGAAATCCTTTAGTGCAGTGGTTTTCAAATCTGTCCTGGAGTACCACCAGCACTGCACAATTTGTATGTTTTCCTGACACACCCAATTCAGGTCTTGCAGTCTCTACTAATGAGCTTGTGAGTTACAAAATGTGCAGTGCGGGGGGTCCTGACGGACAAGTTTGAAAACTGTTTTTATAAAATAGATTGCTCCGGTCCTTGATTCTGATTGGTTGAGCCGCGTTCTGTGTGTTGCTTGGCAACCATTTTTTTGGAACCACAACTGTTTCTGAGGAACTAGATTGTTTGGTGGAAGAATACTGTTTTTATTTATATCATTACACTTATTTGCTTTGTTTTATTTTGTGAAACCTTACTAAGTATATGGAATAACTTAGTAAGGTTTCACAAAAATGAATTTACAACAGCTAAGAAGGTTTGTTATAACGCCTCTTAGCTGTTATAAATTCACTGTAAACCACGGCTTCTTGGGGCTTATTGCTTTCATTTATATATGTATATATAATTATATAAAACACTTTTATGTACTTGTAAAACTCATTTTACATTTTCAAAATTTACTCATTTCACAAAATCTATTTTATAATACACAGTCTAAGAAATAAGATTATATTGATAAATGTCTTCATCTGATGTTTTGGAGCAGGTAAGGTGGGGCGGTAGAAGTCAGGATGGTGCAGGAAACACTGTTGGTGAAGAGGTGGAACAGGTCAATAGCTTCCTGTCAAGGGCAGCTCTTACTACAAAATACATGACCAAGTCAGGTTGGTTAAAAGGTAATACTCTGTTTGACACACAATTCTAGATTGTACAATTGATTTGTTCTTATCTGTTTTATTTTTAAAGGCAGAGCAGATATGATAACTGTGCTTGCCATGGGATGGAACCATAGGAAGGTGGAGAGTCTCCATAAGACACTAGCAAAAAGATTTGTCAAAGTAAGAAGGCTACACTGAATGTTTACCCTCTGGGGTCTGAGGTGCTTTCTTGGCTCTGGAGGTGTTTTGACATACATTTGTCTTGTTATGGTCTTGTTGTTCACTTACAGTCAGTCACATTCAACGTTACATCAGTTCAGTTCTGATGTAACGTCTCTGTTATATACATAACCGAGACGTTTTGTATACTAACACGTCGATTAATTACAAGTAATAATCAAACTGAACATTTTTCTATAGTAGATAAATGTTCCAAAAATATATAAGACGACAAAAGGGAATCTCGACTGCATAATTTATGGTAGTGGGGGACTGTGTTCACGCTTTCCCCTGCATTTTTTTTTATTTTTTCGGGGGCAGTTGTGGCCTAATTTTGCAGTGATTCTATGCTTTCTCAATTTTTTCTTTTTTAAATAGACTACACAGAGAGCAGAAATGGAAGCAGCCAATCTTGAGAGTCTCAAGCAGGAGTTCAGCATCTCTGTGGAAGATGTGGATCAGTGGGTGAAAGATGTCAAGCACTGGGCTGCCGCTGGTACGTGATATAGTCTCTTGTCTATCAATTGGTACTTTATTTTCCATACATTTGGCTAAACTTTAGCAGTGATACTGTGTTTTTTGTGATGGTTGCTTATTTCTGTTTTTCAAGAGAAACCCAGTATTCACAGTAGCCAGGAAGAGCTCCAGAGAGAAATTGATGAAATTATTTATTCCATCCGAAAAAAGAAGCATGATCTATATCGACAAAATGGTATTTGTTATTACGTCACTCAACTTGCATTTTTTTATTTTCTTTTTGTTCTAATGAAATTTTCTTAACCTTACAGACAGCAGCCAAACAAGGCAGCGCAAACGAAGGAGACTTGGTGAGCTGAAAAAGACACTCAGAGAAAAGATTATTCAGTACAACGCCATTCCTGGCACTGAAGAGAAAATTGACCCAGAAGCAGCATGCAGTCTCTGTGATGATGTCATTCTGCCTTGGGAAGCACAAGGAGATGGTAAGTAATGTGTTTTATATTTGTGCTTTTATGAATTCACTAAATTATGTTGATTGTTAATATAAGTAATAACAGTGAGCATTTTAAGACTGGGTGATGAAAAAGGTGCAACATACAGTAAAGAATGACATGTTATATACTGCTGTTATCTGTAATGTTATGTGACCCTGGACCACAAAACCAGTCTTAAGTGTCAATTTTTCAAAACAATACATCATCTGAAAGCTGAATAAATAAGTTAGGATAATAATAAATGGTTAGGATCTCACAATATTTGGCTGAGATACAACTATTAGAAAATCTGGAATCTGAGGGTGCAAAAAATCAAAATATTGAGAAAATCACCTTTAAAGTTGTCCAAATGAAGTTCTTAGCAATGCATATTACTAATCAAGAATTAAGTTTTGATATAGTTATGGTAAGAAATTTACAAAATATCTTTGTGGAACATGATCTTTATTTAATATCCTAATGATTTTTGGCATAAAAGAAAAATGGATAATTCTGACCCATACAATGTGTTGTTGGCTATTGCTACAAATATACCCCAGCGACTTAAGACTGCTTTTGTGGTCCAGGGTCACATATGAAGTCATAGTAAAAATCTGATTGTTATTGTTATTCCTGTAACACATATGCTATACTACAAGTGGTCATCACTATTCTATTTAAATTAGTATAATATATATTATTTTAGCTGCAATAACAGGATAAAGTCTAGATGAACGGCGTGAAATAAATCTGCCTACTTGTTTGATATCCTACATCATAGAATATGTAATGCAGCCAATATGTTTTTAAATAAAAGTAGGCATATCTTAATACTGGGATGAGCATTTAAATACCTTTCTTTGTTATATTGTAGTTAGGGTTGGGCAATGTCTACTAAATTGGCATCAGACGATGTCTACTGTGAAACATCACGATGGACGATGACATCAGGGGGCGGGGCCAGGGTATGATGATAAAGCAACAACATCATTTAAATCAGGAACCAGAGCAAATACTCTACATTGTATCGCATTTTTATATGCACAAATACACTATCTGTGAAATCAGATACTATAACGCTTCTGTGGATATTGTCTATCATGGCAAGTGTATCAAATGAAAAAAATAAATGCTGAAGTGCTCTCAAACACTCAAAGACACGCGTTTTATGCAGAGCACCTGTTGTTTGCAGCTGCCTAAAAACACTTTGGTGGACACACCACCTAAGTAATGAGAGAAAGGTCAGATGCCATCCTTTTAGCGGGTTTTAGCGTCTTTCCATTGCTCTAATATTTAATTTTATACTTTTTATAAAAGCCATTTATTTGTTATAAAGACTCACCTCAGAAAAATGAATTTTGTCAGACACAGTTGAAGTAAAAAGTCCCTGAGACAAATGCGCTGTCCTGATTCAGTACCTGTGGTCAGATGAGATGGTGCAGCCAGGTCTGTGTCATTATTTCAACATTATCTTCATAACTTGTTACAAAATAAAAAGTTTCACACCTCAGAAAAATTAGCTTTATCCTTTCCTGTCAACACTGTGTGTGCAGATTCAGACTAGGGGAATCACAATGCCGGCTCAACATTGTGATGTTTGTTAGCCATCGGCGATGGGCGATGGCATCATTTATCGGCCCAACCCTAATTGTAGTGTGATGTTTCAGTTGTAAATTATGCATATTGGCTGCATTATACATTATAAGCATAGTTATGGATAATATAGTTAGTATATTATCTATATTATTACCCATATAAATTGTTCTTGTTGGACAAGTTCTTTATCAATATTACTATGAAGGCACACAAAATGCCTAATAAAGACCACTGTGTTAGACGTAAAGCAGAAATAAGTGTTTTTTAAAATAAGACTTTTTTTTTTTTTTTTCCCCTCCACTTTTATTTTCAAAAATAGTGGCGAGTCTCCGCTTGAAGAGGCGACTGTTTGATCAAGTCATGCTGGTCAGGCGATTGGAGGAGGAGAAGATCATAATTGTAAAGGAAATGACTCCGCACTATCAACATCTAAAAAAAGCGCTGGACAAACTGGACAACCTCCTTGGGGAGACTAAGGAGGAAATGAAGATCCCTTGTATGTACCACTTTTTTTTTTTTTTTTTAATTCAGTAATATGTAATAATATGTTGATACCGCTAAGCAAGATGTCATAGTTTTCTATAAATATTGCTTCCAATCTAAAAAAAAAATTTAAATGACCATTTAAAATTGCAGCTTGTTAGCTATTTAGTTTGTTTTTGTTTGTTTAGTTTTTTTTTTTGTTGTTGTTTTTTTCACTTAACTGTACAGTACAGCCCCAGAGTTGGTCATTCAAGCTGGAGTGCATGTTTCCAACGATATCATTCATGAAATGCTGCCTAATTATCAATGTCAATTTTCTTAATTTTTTTTTACTTTAGATTCAACCAGAGAGCTGACCGAAGAAGGGCACAGGGGGCTGTACTGCTGTATCTTACACAAGCGGCACATTCTGCAGCAAAAACTTGCAGCAGTCACCAGCACCTATGCCAGTGTCAACACTGACCCTTCTTTCTTCATGCTGGAGGAAGATGTTGAAGAGGAAAGTGAGGACAACAACGGTCCAGAACTTTCTGAAGAAGAGTTTTAAAATGTTAGCACAAACTTTGGAAGCATTGCATTCAGCATCTTCCCAAAAGACCCTTGAGTTCCGACTCATGAAATAATTTTTCAGATTTATTAAAAAATGAATAAATAAATGTCATTCTAACCCTGACCTATTGTATCTGTTGTTTTTTCTTACACCAACCTGTTCTCTTTTTTCTCAGATTTGGATAGCCGAAACCTCTACATTATCCATGAGCCTCTGTCACCTTTGCAGCTTTGCTTACCTGTTACTTTTATATTTTATGAAATTGGATTTTACATGGGACATTACATTACATCTCAACTGTTACACAATTATTATTTAATGCCCATTTAAAATTTATATTCACTTATACATTTTTGGTGTTTTAAGGTAATATAGTTAGTATTCATTTGAATGCCCACCTTTACTATTTAATCTCAAGTTTTATGTCCCATTTTAAATCATAATCATAAGTAATTTTAATAAAACTAATTACAAATGCTATTAATGTTTGTTCTGTGGG
This sequence comes from Spinibarbus caldwelli, assembly GCA_039654775.1. Taxonomy (NCBI): domain Eukaryota; kingdom Metazoa; phylum Chordata; class Actinopteri; order Cypriniformes; family Cyprinidae; genus Spinibarbus; species Spinibarbus caldwelli. The sequence goes on from CM077242.1 coordinate 34,682,194, forward strand.
TAACACTTTATTATAAGGTTTCATTTTATAACATTAACTACATTAGCCACCATGAACAACAATAAAAATACTTTTTTAACAATACAAATACTACAGAATTTGTAGAATACTGTTATTATTATTGTTATTTATTTTGCATTTGTGTATGTGTGTGTGCGCGCGTTTTTGTGACAAATGGGTATGACATAGGTATTACAAGGAGAAGGTGACTTTTCAGGACATTGCCTCATGTCCCCACTTTTCAAAACGCTTATAAATCACACAGAATGGAGTGTATTGAAAATCTGAAATAGCACAAAGTCTCCTGTAAGGGGTAGATTTAGGTGTAGGGCAATAGCACATATAGTTTGTACAGTATAAAAACCATTACACCTATGGGATTTCCCCACTTTTCACAAAAATAAACATGTATGTGTGTGCGTGCGTGCGTGAGCGCAAACTTGTTTTTCCTACATTGTAAGGAATGTCCTCACAAAGATAGTAAAATGAGAACATTGTAACGTTGGGCCCCACAAAGACAACATCTAATTTATAATATCAGTAAAATAATATATAATATAATATATACACTACACTTGAAAGGTGGAGTCAAGACATTTGCAAATATGATTAAAAGATGAATATGAGACAAAACTACAGAATGTCACATTTTATTATTAGCCGTTTCAACACATACATGTTTTTACCAAATAAAAAGAACAGCACTTTTAGAGTTCATCCCACTCATTGATGTGAGCATAAGTATTGGGACAGTTGAACATAAGGCAGATATAAAAGATTAAAAGCTATTATTTAGTTGCAGATCCCTTGTGCACAATCACAGCAGTGAGTCTGTGACCCATAGACATCACCAGACTCTTGGTCTCATCCTTTGAAATACTTTTCCCAGCCTTTAATGCAGCCAGTTCCAGTTGTTGTTTGTTTTGGGGAGTTTCTGCCTTTACTCTCCTCTTCAGCTGGTGAAATTCATGTTCAATCGGATTTAAATCTGGAGATTGACTTGGGCAATCTAAGACTTTCCATTTCTTTGCCCTTATAAATTCCTTGACTGAACTGGCAGGGTGTTCTGGGTCATTGTCCTGATGCAATATGAAGCACTTCCCAATGAATCTGGTGGCATTTTCTTGAGTATTGGTAGGCAAGATGGTTTTGTACCCTTCCAAATTCATTCTGCTACTGTCATCATACATTAAGTCATCAGTAAAGTTGAGAGGGCCTGTTCCAGAGACAGCCATACATGCCCATGCCATGACACCACCTCCACCATGCTTTACAGATGAGGTTGTATGCTTGGGATCTTTTGCGGTTCCCTTTTTTCCTCCACATTTTTACTTTCCCATCACTTAGATAAAGGTTTATCTTTGTCTCATCGGTCCATAAACACAGTTCCAAAACTCTTCTGGCTCACCTTTGTGCTTTTTTGTAAACTCTAATCTTGCCTTTCTATTTTTGGAGCTGGTCAGAGGTTTGCATCTTGCTGTGTAGCATCTGTAATTCTGTGTCAAAGTCTCCTGAGGACAGTAGATTGTCAGAGCATCACCCCAGCTTTCTGGAGGTTGTTGGTGATTTTACAGACACGTTTTTTAGGGTTCATTTTCACAGCTTTTATGATTAAAAGAGAAAATACTCAGACATAAATGTGACTCAACACAGTTTATTGTCCATGATGAGGAGAATACATATGTGTACATTTTACTGCCATTCCACCCCCAGGGGCCCAGTAGTGGCCCCATGGAAGAGCAAAAAAATGCACATTTCAAATGGCCATAACTCAAAGACCTGTAAGAATATCAAAGATAAAACTGACAGGATAATTGCTTATGCTGTGTTTACTAAATAATGTTGGGCACAATTTTCAGACATATATGGAAAGGTGGCTTAAAGGTGTTTTTTATAATGCTCACAGTAATATACCAAATTTCAGCCTGCCTCTCAGATATGTCATAGAGGTTTTCATATTGAATATACTTAGATATCCAATTGTTCATTAAAGATAGAAATTATATTGTTTATATACTAAATGTTTTAAACTACATTACCCATAAGACTCCGTTATTCTATCAATGGAACGGGAAAACGTGGCGCTGTTATTTGTAGTTCATTGAAGCGAATAGTAAGGCCTAGATTAGGGTTAAGATCTCTGAAAAGGTGTGATTTCTCACAATATAGCTTCACTTTATCGTTAACTTAATGTATTACTAACGTAATAATAGCATCAAAACACACATTGGAACATAGAATGCTGTTTTATATTGTTTAAAAGATAGTCCAATCACAGCGAGCGCAGCGCCACACTTACTTGTCCATGTATGGTAAATTACATCAGACTTTTTCCGGTTCCGGCCGAAGGAGTGCATCCACAAAGTACTTCTACTTAAATAACACAACTCATATTTTACAACGACAGTCTCCTTTGTGTGGTTAACCTGATGCATAAATACATTTAAAAGAGAAACATTTTTGTCCTAAGCAATGGCCTACAGCAGTAACTAAATATGCACCTGCTAAGTGCTTCTAACATTTACTTTATTGTGTATGTAGAGCATATATAAATTTAACCACTTCTTCATGCTGTTCTCCACCGCTTGAACTCTTGGAATTTCAATATATATAATTTTAAAAAATAACAATAAACCTGTGACCACAGCAATAAAAGGTTTAATGAAGCTAAATGCAAGATTTTTTATTTTTGTCTATATAAATGTAAATGCAAGAAACTCAAGGAATAATTTCAAGTATGTCATTTCTGTAATACACTATCAGCAACAAATTTTGTAAATAATGTAGGTGTCATGAATCTGGTCCATGGACCTCCATTTGTTCACCACCAGAGGTCACCCTGCCATCACATTGACTCTCACACCACACACTACCCCGGACTTCATTTCCCAGCAGCCATTTCCCTAATCACATGCTCACACCCGATACCCATCTCGCAATCACTCACACTACTTAAACCATGGACCTCCTCTCTGTCTCTGCCGAGTATTGTACGCAAATATCCTAGTGATAGCTACCCTACGAAGCCCTCTGAGTTGTCTTAGTCTTGCCTTGCCTGTTTTCCCGTGTTTTGATTTCTGCCCGTGTTTCCTGGATTAACCCTTGCCTTGCCATTCGGACTCTGTTTGCCCCTCGTTTGGATTATTGCTGTTTACCTGGATTTACTCTCTCTGCCTTGCCCTTTGGATATTGTTCGCCGATCGTCGACCAACGCTTGTTCTACGACTACTCTGTGTCTTGCCTGTGTTATACCTGTTTGCCATTGTTTCGACCCTGCCTGTATTTATGACCATGTCTTTAAATAAAAGCTTGCATATGGATCCGCACGTCTCTCGTCTCATCAGCCCCGTTACAGTAGGCTATTTCATAATGTTTCAAAAGGATTTCCTAAACACTCTCAATATTTTCAATTGTTCAGACAAACAGTTGCTACACAAAATTGCAGAAATATACATTTGACAATAGCATCATGATGCTCAAAGCCCAGTGGCTTGTTGCTTGGTATGGAGCATCATTTTACAATAAGTATTGTTCTGGTATTTTGTCATGTAGTATTTCATCACTGTCTTCCTTGTGTTCTTCTCTGCATCAACATCTTGGCTGTGGGCTAATAGGTGCTTTATGGTAATGAATAATAACAATGAATAATAATTATAACAACAACAACGTGATTTTATCAAAATGTTTCAGCAGTAAACATATCACTAAATGCTTTTAGTTAAAGTGCATGTATTTATGCTCTTAAATGACAAACTAACAATTACAAACAATTTTAAAAATCAAGTGTATATAAAAAAACAAAGCCACTGACAGATATTTCAAAACATTTTATCTATCCAGTCACCAAACACAGAAAACTGAGGCAACATGCTTTACAAAGCAGTTACAGAACACAGGAATAAATCTGAACTGATGTGCAATAACAATGAAAAACAAAATCTGATTTCAGTCTCTGCAACTGAGGCATCAAAAACAAACAATACATTGGAACACACATCTTCAGGATGAACTTTGAATATTTTCTTGTGGCTCCCAGGAGTTTTTCCACTTCATCCCACTGTAAGACAGACAGAAAGACAGCAATATACTATATAAATACTAATAAACTAAACAAAATACTAATAAACTAAATACTAATAAACTAAACTAATAACTATATATAAATACTAATAAATCTTGACACTGCAATGAGACGTAGTTTTCAAGTATGCATGCATTCTTTTTTATTATACCAGGGAATAATGATGGTATCAGTTTCAAAACATAACCCACATTACTTATTTTGTATGTAATTTGTGTGTGTATTATGTTATTATGTAATTTACTTGTTTGAATGTTTATGCATAGTTTATATAAATGTTTTGTTGTTGTGTTCTGTCAATTAACTACAGTGCAGTAAACTTCAGATAACATGCATACCATCCAGAGCAAGGATGCCACTGCACCAAAACCTCCGCATGGCCCTTAGAAAAAAACAAAACAGAAAGAAACATGGTGAAATGAATGACATTTTATTTCTACACAAAAAGCTACAATCATATATCAGCTGAACGGTAAATATAACAAAATCCAGGTGAAATAAACAAAGTGAAATTAAAAGTCAATGGGACTAAGTCTAACATTAGAAACATAATAAAACTTTAATTATTAATTATTAAGTCAAGTCACCTTTATTTATATAGCACTTTTACAATACAGATTGTTTCAAAGCAGCTTTACAGTGCTAACAGGAATATTATGCATTGTTTGTCAATTTTATCATTGTTCAATAGTGATTCAGTACATTCAGTTCACTTGTTAATCCTCAGTTATAAATTTAGTTCATTTCATTTGTACAGCATCTCTGTTGAAAACGATGTCATCATCTAGCTCTGTTGAGTTCTCATATAATAGTGTCAATGAGGCCAGAGCAATAATATTAGCATAATTACATTTATTACTATATTATCAATTAAATTTTGAAAAATACAAAACTTCAGTTTTTATTTTTGTCAAACTACAACGGCTATTGAAAAGATTTTAAATTTGCAAAACTTAATTGTGCAGTAAAACTTGAATTAAAATTTGTGATAACATGAATGTTATGAATACCTAAACATTAATTTATTATATGTGACCCTGGAGCACAAAACCAGTCTTAAGTCGCTGGGGTATGTTTGTAGCAATAGCCAACAATATATTGTATGGGTCAAAATTATCCATTTCTCTTTTATGCCAAAAATCATTAGGATATTAAGTAAAGATCATGTTCCATGAAGATATTTAGTAAATTTTCGACCATAAATATATCAAAACGCATTTTTTGTGAGTGGATGCCGCAAAATCACGGGAAAAAAAATGACCGGAAACATGCCTAGAAACTTGGCTCACTGCTGCCCAATCTTTGAGAATTACCCAGTCAAGTTTGGTATCGATGTAAAGCTTCAAATTTCCACTTTCGGTTTCATCTACTCCCCACAACGTCATTACAGCGGTTAAATCAATGGTGTAAATTAGTAATGTGTTGCTAAGGACTTAATTTGGACAACTTTAAAGGTGATTTTCTCAATTATTTTTATTTTTTGCTCCCTCAGATTCCAGATTTTCAAAACAGTTGCATCTCGGCCAAACATTGTCCATACAAACCATACATCAATGGAAAGATTATTTATTCAGGTTTCAGATCTCAATTTTGAAAAATTTGTCATTTTTCTTTTTCTTTTTTCCCCATAGACACATTGTAATTACACCACACAAAATAGCAAATTAGTATTGTTATTGTTATTAATTTTTTTTTATTAATATTACTTTTATCAGTACTTTAATTTTTTATTTTTTATTTTTTTTACAAACCTCCCTGGTTCTTTTCCTCAAAATTTTTTGGTAGGAGAAACTGGTGGAGTCTTTATGAATGGGGCATTCTGAAACAAATTAGAAAATAGTTATAATTTGTAACAGACATAAGTAAAAGAAAACGTTCAACAGACATCTTCTACCCATTGCCATGAGGGTCATGGATAAAGATAATTTTTAAAAGGAAACTGAGAATTGAAAGTCAACTGAACAGGACCCTTTTCATTGATGTTACAGTAATATGGAATGAAAAAAAGTGACATTTTTGAGACGTGGGGATTCCCACAACACACCACACTTGTGTGTTTTCGTCTTTTTTGTTAAAGTTTTAGTTTTTCTTGTTAGGAGCCTTTTTACAATACTCACATGCCCATGATAACAGTCACTGGTTACTTTGATTATTTTTCCTCTAGATCTTAGATTCATGTTTTTGAAACACTGGTCGGACGGTTGATTTCATGTCATGTTTCATGGTTTGTATGAACATAAGGAATGATCATAGCAACACAAAAATTATTTACATATATGCAAAGCGTAAATACACATATACATTAAACTTAGAAAAGCTAAAAGTACCACAGCCATTTGTACATTCAATGTGTCTGACTGCCAGAGTCATTAGCTTCCAGTTAATTTAGCTATACAAAAACAGTCTGTTATATTGCTTTATTGTGCAAACCTTTAACTGTTATCACATTATTTTAATTTCATTATCATAATCAAACACACTGGTTCATCACCAGCACATAGTACGTATTTTTTTTTTTATTTTTTTTTTTTACTTCCATAATATTTGTGGGAGGGGGCACAACAACACAATCCTGCTTAGGGCACCCATTTGGCCAGCAGCGGCCCTGATCATCACACATGTAGATTCAACATTTACTTCACTTTGTTATTCTTCTAGCTATTTACCTTTAGACACTAATAAATTGGAAGGCTCACACATTCAAAGGAAACAGCTTCCTTCCATGTTGCAAAGTAATATGGAAACTAAATCTACGTGTATATATTTATTTACTTTTTTTTTTTCACAAAAAGGACTACGCTTGGGTTGCATATACTCATAACATTAAATAACTTGCTAGCTCAAAAAATAAATAAATAAATAAATAAATAAATAAAAGGATGCATATTACAATATGTGCCTTTGTAGAATTCTAACCTAGACCTTTTAAAAAAACAATGAGAAAGGCCCTGTTCCTTCAGTTTCACACCGCAAAAACTAAGAAAAGTTTTGATTCATATATCAAAACAAATCCACAAATCAACAAATTCATAAATACCTCTAGGTTCTGCTTTCCTCTTTATTTGTATTTTTTTTCTGAGGAAGATACTGAGTCCGGACTACCTAGCTCAGTGGGCACAGGAGTGAGTTTAGAAGCGGCAGAAAGGGTACAGGCAGGTGGTAGCGGAGAAGCCAGGGAAGAAGATATAGGACAGGGTTGAGAGAACTTGAAAACAGGCTGAGTCAGGGGGGGACTTGAGGAGCAACGGATAACGACATAGGTGAGGACAAGGAGGTTGTGAAAGAAATAGGAGAAGTTAAGGAGGAAGATGCAGGAGTAAGTAAAAGAGTTTCAGACTCAGCGGGGAGCAGAGGTGTTGACTCTGATGCCGGGTCTGCTGTGTTGTCTAATGGTGGAGTCTCTGTCTGTGTGCCGTTTGTTGCTGGAGTCTCTCCCATGCTGCTTGCTGCTTTAACTGTGTTAGCCACTGTTGGAAAAAAAAAATGTGATATGAACCTAATAATCTGCTGTAATCAACACATTTAAAACAAATCTTTTTAAACGCTGAAATACACTATGCAACTCTGTACTGGCATAAGAAACTAAAATACATGTGCCTCATTGCTTAGAAGATGCATGATAAATGAAAAATATATGTTATAAAACTGTCTAAAACTATCAAACATGTTTGATATCCTCCATCTGGATGGAATCACAGCTAGAAGTTAAGCAAAAAAAAAAAAAAAAAAATTAAAAAGAGTATGTGATTTTAAACATGATTTTCTGTAAAATCTTACTGCCCAGAATGTGAAGGCTGGCTTTGACTTTCAGCAACTAGCATCAATACATGATGTGAAATTGAATGACCAAGTATACACTGCTATGTACATTTGCAGTTCATACACTATGCTCATCTTATCATAGCATAAAGTAGAGCAGAATAAATTGAAATAACAGTAATCTATGGGAAAAAATGCTAAAAGTAAACATATATGTAATGCAGGGCTGGACAATAATTCAATATCAATATATCATGACATAATTTTTTTCAATAACAGTGATATGATTTTTAAACACATTTATGATATTTCAATATAGGCTACACTGCAGCATTTGTGACTGACTGACGTTCAGGGCACAGCCGTCAGAAAGAGCAGAACACTACAGCAACAGCAGCAGTGCTGATCACACACAAATTAGACCCACACAGCTGAATAAACAAATAAGGATTTTGCAGTGTTTATAGTACTAATCTAGCTCATTCGTGCATGATTGCATTTAAGTGTCTTTGTTTCAATAACGACAGCCTCAAGAAAGCCCGTTAGGATGCGGGACGCAGCATATGGTAAAGCTGCGCTAACTTATTTAGATAAAAATGGGACAAATAATTACATTATGGTGTCATAATTTAAGTAAATGAATTAAAATTAAAAATTCGTCCCATTCAGGTAACAGCTGCAAAATTATCCAAAAAAAATAAAAGATTACACACCAACATACTGAATAAATAAAACAATCAACTGTACAGCGATAATATAATGTGTTCTGTTGCAAGTACAGATCTCATGTTTTCTCATGGTTTATTGTAAAGCTGTCAAGTTGTCATATGTTGAAATAATCAGTTCCTGGTTGATTCTGTTTTTGTGTCCTTAAAGCCCTTGATGGTTATTTTTGGTATCGTGAATGGGTGTCCTTTGTTTTGCCTCACTGAAGTTGGCAACCCTATTGAAGGCTCAGTACAAATAAAAGGTGAACATTTTTTTTTTTCCGTTTTTATTTCTAAAATGGAATATAGTTTTACAGGAGGAGGTTTAATAGACTTGGCAAATGCATTTTTCAGAGGTTTGCAAGTACAGACACCCATTGTGGGCATTCTTGGCTGTTTCTCTGAGGCTTTTATATATACATATCTATCAATATCAGAATTATATCGTATCAACTGAAATCAAGAAATATACCGTGATATAAATTTTGGCCATATCATCCAATCCTAACTTAATTTAATTATTTTGTTGTTGTTTTCACTGATTAAACATTTGAGTGTAATGAGCATTTTATGAGTGTAACTCAGCATTTGGACAGATACTATTATTTGGTGTGTGACACGTGATTACACACAAAACTGTTTGCTGTACAGGAACCTGTCAGTTCTATTGAATGAGACATTTTACCATTACAGGGAGCAGAGGTGTTGACTCTGATGCCGGGTCTGCTGTGTTGTGTAATGGTGGAGTCTCTGTCTGTGTGCCGTTTGTTGCTGGAGTCTCTCCCATGCTGCTTGCTGCTTTATCTGCAATAGCCACTGTTAAAAAAAAAACATGAGAATAATAATAATAATAATAATAATAATAATAATAATAATAAGCAAAAATAAATAAATAAATAAAGTTTTATTATTGTCTTTCTATTGTATTTTATTAAGTCTTCCTATGAGTTGTACTTTACGTAATATCAATTTGACATGATCAAAATAATATATGGCAGGCCTCAAGTTTTCTTATGTAATTTGAACTACATAAAAAGGAGGCTTCAAGGTCAAAAGGTTGGGAACCACAGCACTATGACTGAGGATCACGCACTAACAAACTTTCAAATTAAAAGAAAATACATATTCACCTTTTTGCTAGGAGACATGATAAATGAAAACAATATGTGTTCTAAAATGATAGTCCTATTGAATGAGACATTTTCAAATAAGAAATCAAGAATAAACATCATGCTGTTCACGTTAAAGTAAAAAGTGAATTCTGCTTAGCAAAAGTATGTACTGTTGGTAAAACATTACTGCTGTTTTTTCAAATTATTTCTCAAATAAATCAAGGATGCACTAATAAACAATGGCATATGTGAAAATATAGCATGCACATTTGTGTTTATTACCATTCAGAAGACTTTCATACAACCTCTTTATCGTGACAAATGCATCCTGAACATCTTCTGTGTCCATCTTCCATGGACAGAAGCACTCAGCAGAAAAACCATTTGAGGTTCTCCTGGCAAGGAAAAGGACTGGATACCTTTCTAAAAGTTCCCATTTGTGGAGCTGGAATAAAATTGAGACTATAAATTTAGATAAATAAAATTGAGGAAAAAAATAAATAAATTAAGAAACACACACACGCTTGACAACTATTTGAATTCACTGAGCGATTTGAGATAAATAAAATTTTTATATTAGGGCTGTGATATCAAATAAAAACACACACATACACATACACATATATTTGTATACTTAGATATAGATATCAAAGTGTATACAGTATGTACACACACACACACACACACACACACACACACACACATACATATACATATATATAATATATATATTAGGGGTGTCAACGTTAACGCGTTAACGCATGCGATTAATCAAAAAAATTTAACGCGTTAATATTTTTTTAACGCAAATTAATCATTTGATAATGTTTGACCCCAACTTCTTCCCGTCATCGCAGCGCGGAAGGTTATCTATCAGTGTGTGATAAGGGTACAGTGAACCAGTGTTGCTATGGTAACGGCACAAGTGGGCTATTTTGAAAATACAGTCGCGGGAAAAATTACAGAGTCGTGGGTTTTTGGGCTAACGTTACTTTTATAATGTACAGCGGCCGCCCAAAGTGTATATAGACAAATAAAAATTAAAATAGATCCTTTTACTAATGTGTATTATAGTTGGAATGTATCCCTGGCAACTTAAGAACAGAGAGGCGGCTGTAAACATCACAAACAACGTGAGTTTCAGCAGAGCACACGTTAAGGCTTTTACACAGCAGAAATAAACATGACAACAGCCACTATAGATTATATAACATAATAAACACACGATTACGATAGGATATGGTTTGTATGTGATTTTCTTGAGATGAATGTGTACATCTATGCTAATTTGTGCAGGAATATAAAAGGCTATAAAGAGCATATTTTAACAACAGTAAAAGACCAAATTCTACATGTGATCACAAAAGGAAGTTATTACAAACACTCGATGATGGTTTAAAGTGAGTTCTGAGTAAAAGTGTACTATTAATCTCATAAATTGTCTAATGAAGTATGATGCTAATATTAACTCTAATGCAGCTGCAGAACAGGTCCGATTCTTCTTCATAATTTTGTCATAATACTTCACGTAAGGTCGCAAGAAAATGTTTTGTTGTATTTATTTAGAAATACTTTTGATAATAGTTGGGTAAATGTAAACTGGGATTGAAGCGATGTGGCTTGGTAAACGTTTTATTGTCAGTATAAAGGCTGATAATGGCTGAATAAAAACAGAAGAATAATGATAAAAGAATAATAAGGATTATGTCTCATACCTGGCGGAAGTGTGAAAGATTCTGTTTCCTTAAACTAGTTTGTCATGCATTTAATTTCAACACATTTACATGTAAATCCTAGTATTTTAAATTTGTGATTAATCATGATTAATCACAGTCCATGACTGTGATTAACGCGATTAAATTTTTTAATCGATTGACAGCACTAATATATATATATATATATATATATATATATATATATATATATATATGTGTGTGTGTGTGTGTGTGTGTGTGTGTAACCACAATATTATATAAATATGGGCATGCTACCCTGTTCTATATGATTTTTTAAATTTACTTTCTAATGTTAAGCACAAACTTCTAATTTGTGTTCTTTATCAGACCTGAGCACAGTCAGTGGAAAAATACACAGATGTAATGCTTCAGTCAGTGTACACGCTGAAGAAAGAATTGTTGAAATGTATAAATTAGTGCTGTCAAATGATTAATCACGATTAATCGCATCCAAAATAAAAGTTTTTGTTTACATAATATATGTATGTGAACTGTGTATATTTATTATGTATATTTAAATACACACACATACAGTATATATATTGAAAATATTTACATGTATATACATTTATATATTTATATTCTTATATTTTACATTATACATAAATATAATTAAAATATAAACAACATATTTTTCTCAAATATATACATGCATGTGTGTGTATTTATATATGCATAATAAATATACACAGTATACACACATATATTATGTAAACAAAAACTTTTATTTTGGATGCGATTAATCATTTGAAAGCACTAGTATAAATATAGAAATGCATATATAAAAGTAAAGAACAGGGACCGTTTGCTTAATATTTTGTCTGAAAGATAAACATACCAGTAGATTGGTTGCATCATACACTTTGTTCACACTGCTGTTTTATTTTTTTTGACGGTCTTTCCATTCTTGGGGAAGCTGTTTCTTTTTTTCCTCAAGCTTTTGCTTATATGGCTGCTTGGCACTACAGTGTAGACACGTTTTGGTTGCTACTCCAATTTTTTTCCTGCATATGTAGCAGTCCTTTAGAGTAGGCATCTGAAAAAAGAAACAAATGATAATTAGAGTACTACATGCTGTGTTAAGAGGGGATAAGAAATATTTTGTCACCCCGACTTTACAGTGGTTATTATATAATTAACCATATATAATTATTTCTCAGCCTCTTTATTAGAATATAACCAGAATATACAGGAAATTTGTATGCAGTATTAAAAAACTGAAAAAACCCCCCACTTTCTATAAACTAAAGTGGCAAATTATTTAGTGACCTCCCCTTACACTTAGAGCAGGACCCTGGCTCTTAAACCTAAATGGAATAGAAAAGGACTGGAATAGCCAGGAAAACTTTCAAAAGTTTTCCAATTAATATTGTTCCTGTTATTTATATACACAGTTTACACTGTTTATTGTTTACTGATTACATATTATTTTGATCTCACATTTATATTATCAAGGTTCACTAATAACATAGCCTACCTGTAATTAGCCTCGATTATCCCGCAGAAAATCCACAATGCATCGAGGCTAAATGTGTGTGGTTTAAGTTATTTCCAGCTGCCTTTAGGGGCGCTATTTTCAGGAACGCTCCACTGGGTCGTATTTGAGGACAGTTGCAAACGACCTATACGGTCGAATGGGTTAGGGGACTTGTTGGGGCAGAAATCCACATAAGCATGGGAAATTGTCTTATTACCTCTATAAGTACAATGAAAAAATGCAGACGTTCTTTAAAATGAATTTTACATACAGTGTTCCCATTATATATATACACACAGTGGGTACGTAAAGTATTCAGACCCCCTTAAATTTTTCACTCTTTGTTATATTGCAGCTATTTGCTAAAATCATTTAAGTTCATTTTTTTCCTCAATGTACACACAGCCCTTACAAAAATAACCTACAGGAATCCTGCAGGATTTTCATTTTTTCTGCAGGATACCTGCTGGTATCCTATAGGAATTATGAAATCCTGCAGGACAAATTAACAATATGTGCAGGCAAGTCCTATAGGTTATAGAATCATGCAGGATGATCCAGCACTCTTTATGGGAATCCTGCAGGATTTTATTTATTTATTTATTTTTATTTTTTTTTTTTTTTTTTTTGCTGCAGGATACCTGTATCCTGCAGGAATTATAAAATCCTGCAGGACACATTGACAATATGTGCAAGAAATTCCTACAGGTTTTACAATGGACCCAGAAACATCCAGCAAACACAAGTGAAAAATCCTGCAGGATTTTATAATTTCTGCAGGACTGCTGTTCACCTCCACCTCATGCTGATATATATATATATATCAAAAAGGAAAGTAGTTTTCTTGCAGCAGTTATTTCCTGTAATTGGAAAGAAAGAAAGAGAAAAAAAACAAGAAAGAAAGAAATGCCTACCTATCTAAATACCTTTTGGAATCTACAGGATTAGGGTATATAGAGAATAAAACTCTGATAGTTGCTGTAATTTTATATTTTTATTTAGATTCAAGTAATGTACATTTCATGGAACTATTTTTGATCAGGCACTGGCTGTTGGCAACAATAAAAAATTAGTCCTAACAAAAAATCAATACAACAAACAAACAAAAATAAATAAATAAATAAAAGTATACTTATGAATAGATTACAGGCAATTATATATATATATATATATATATATATATATATATATATATATATATATATATATATATATATATATATATATATATATATAAACCATTACCCTAAACCATTCAAAATTATGCATTAATGCATACATTCAAGAAGTTTCAATATTCAAGAGATATGAAACTGTAAACTGTACACTTTTACGTTTTATTTCTATACATTCATTAAAATGCCAATCTAGCTATCTATTTTTAATCCAACTCCCATCTGTTTGGCAGGATGCAAAAAAAAAAAACTATCTGCAAGACCTGGTAGGTCCTTGAGGTAGACACAGGTTGAATGTATGTCTGTGCATTTGATGAGTTCAACTGAGTCTATCCCTTTTTCTTTTAAAATGTTTGTTGCTGTTATCCCTGATTCTCTGTCTTTGCTGATGTTGTTACATGTTGTTTTCATTACATCAATGAAGGCATGTTCATTTTCCTCTCCTTGCCCACTACCTACATTTATAAATGATCGTATTAATGCTACAGACCCATGTTTGGTTTGAACTGCATGGTTGATTCTTTTAGTTAGAGATTTTGTTCCTTTTGCATGAATTCGCTTGCCATTAACCACAGCCCTAGAATAAAAACTGAAGGCTTTATTTGCACTGAAACCTGACTCTTGAAGGAGATAAGACTCTCTTGGGGTCGGCTGTCGTACATGTGGGCATCCAAGAAACATCACACTAGACCTACCAATGCACTTTGTCACAATCTTGCTGCCTCCCAACATTTTTTCAACAAAGCTTTTGCTTTGTTGTGTTTCTTCATCCTTGAATACAGCAGCTATGAGTCGTGGAACATGCTGGTAAAGGTTAAACAGTAGTAAATGGTCAAGATATTTTTGGGGCAAAATTCCAAACAAACAGGGAAGGCTGTAAAATAGGAGGAAGCGTCTGTGTTCAGAAGCTTTCCAATATTTACGCAAAGAAATTGAACGGGGTGGTCTTGTTATACTTGCAGGTGGTTGAATGGCAAGCAACCTTCTTTCAATTTGCTCGATTTCTCTCCCAATGTACCAAGGCTCTGTATGGTATTTGGAATCAAACCATAGGGTAGTCAGTTGGCGACAAACACCTAGTAATATGTCATGCATGTAATCATATGCAAACCCAGCAACCATGTTAAAAAACGTCAGCAGCATTAGAGGAGATGAGCCTTTTACTCCATGTATGCATGTTCCAGAATCAACAGCTTGGTGAGCATCTTTAGTGTGTTTTTCATGACTCCTCACCTCTGGCTCAAGTGACTGCAAAGGATACACCCTTGTAAACCCATTACCCTTTTCTACAACTTCACCCTTTTGATAACACCAGTTACAACCATGCTCTCCATTAAATTGCTTGACATTCTGTACAGCAGAACGAGCCACAGAGTCACAAATGCAAAGCAAACTGTAAACACGGACTACTGATTTTTCTCCCTTCCACTGACAAGACAACCCATGGTGTTCGAGACTTCACAGCTCATTTACAAATGATTGTAAAAATGAGTTCATTTCTGGCTTTCTAGGCCCAAACCACAATCCACCAAGAATGATATGTTTTCCCCTCAGATTAGGGGGGAGCTTGTTGATTGTGACTTGAAGTGGCCAGATGTGAAAAGGAGAAGATTTGAAAATTGGAACACCATCAATATTCCATGACACTGAAATATTTGCCAGTTTTGGGTCATTTAGTGCACTGATCGATTTGTACATAGCGCCATCAAAAATGTCTTCAATATTTTGTGAGTTGCACTTGGTCCTTGACCATTTGTAATCCAAAGACTGACAAAAATCTGCATTCTGAAATTTACCTCGTAACTTATCTGAAATAGATAGCTTGATAAAGACAGATTTGATCATGTTTTTAATGTCCCCTGGGGTACCATCACATGAAGCACAATGGGTGGGGATTTGATTACCAAAGAAATACTGGCAGGACGGGCAAATATACTGGACTTCAAAAGTGTCACAGTGAAAGGATTTGATGAACTTGTATAAACTGTCTGGAACGCCATTGGTTGAATCGGGACAGTGAAGGTTGATAAGATCTAACAAGTCACTCAAAGCCACTGTGGATGTTGTATGTCTGAGGCTGTAGGCAAGTATACACATTCTTCATTGGTGATTTTGGCATTTGGATATATTTTTTCCTTACTGGCACACAACTCCTCTCTTTCTTCTGTGCTTTCCTCACAAACTGCACTGTAGTTTCTGAGCATCTAGAAAGTAGATATTGCACTAATTACATGCTGACACATAATGAAGTGTACTTTAAAAGAAGCATGAGACTAGATAATCTAGATAAATATTCTGTACTGTATTCTAACTCACATGAGTCTCTGGAAAGTTCACATAAGCTGTGCTGAAAACATCACTCTCCTCATCAGCAGAAAAGCTTTCCTGTCGGACAAGGTGCATTTATTGCACAGTAAAAAACAAATGCTGGCTGAAAAAGGAACAAATAATTGCCATTCTTATTTATATGCGCATGATGATAAAGAAGCACCATTTTAAGAAGAATAATTAAGGGGGGGGGGGGGGGACTATTCTCACATGAGCATCAGGAGAGTTCCTATTTGATTTGCTGAAACTGTCACCACTATCATCATTGGAAATGTTTTCCTGTATGAAATGATAAAGGGGCATTTAACTTCTTGACTACATGGGCATGGATTTGTAACTGAAAATATTTTTAGGCCAACATCAAAACATGAATTACTTCAACTACCTCTGGAATAAGCCATGTCTTGTATGATCTTCTCTTTTTTGAACCTGAAGTAGAAAGAGCAGAATTCTTGCTTATTTGATTAATATAAGTTGATATGTAACTGTAAAATATGAAACAAATTGCCTAAATTAGAATTAATTGCAGATTATTCTGAATTCAGTAACCTATTTTATTCTGTGTCCATCGTCTTTTTGTGGCAGCTGGAACTGGTGCCTCTTCATTTAAGTACACTTTGTACTCCATTTTTATCCTTTAAAAAGATACAAGCTAATGTTATATGTAAACATAATATATTTTCTGCAATATTATAGGGTCCTGTGATCCAAACTGTAATATCATAACATTTTATAAAAAATAAATAAATAAATAAATAACTTTTTAAATAAAACTTTTAAAAATTCAATTAAAAACTATTACTGTCAATAACGTCTGTGTATTTGACAAAATTGACTTGAGTAGGAACATAAAAATAAACACTCTTTATTCTAAGCAGACTTTTTTCCTTCTTTTTTTTTTTAAGAAAATAAAAGTTTTGGTCGTGGAATACTCTGTTATAATTCAAAGAGCATTTCACACATAAAAAGACGCTCGTTTTCGCCACCTACTGGTGTAACAATAATTTACATTAAGCACCGGTAAATGAATCATTTAGAGAAAAGATTCGATTCACTGAGATGACGTAGCCGATTCGAATGCACGTCAGTCAACTGTCACCAACCGTCTTCTGAAGGTAAAGTCCTACATTTATTAAATTATTTTATCGTTATAGTGCTCTAAATTACTGTTCTTTTTTAAATCATTAAATTGCTGTGTATTTCTAACACTAAAACAAATGAAAATGTTATTTTGTTTTCTTTTTTTGCTGTCGAGGATACATTATAACAAGACCAGTACAAGGCCTACCGCCTATATCAAAACTTATTTTAAGAAATAACTATATAAAATGAGCTTTTTGCATTGTTAACAAAAACGGTCTTTTGTTTTGTATTTTCACTGCTTATAATTGATGGCAGTTTACTTTTTTGTTACCTCAGAAATCATTTTTGATCAGCACCGGACAAGACCGTGAGAGAGCACTGGCTGGTGGACCTTAAGGTAACACTGTTGTCATGGATACAGTCAGCTGAAGGCAACAGATGAATGAGATATATATATATATATTTGTGTGTGTGTTTATTTATCTATCTATCTATCCATCCATCTATCTTAGAATATGAGCAAAACATGGGTTCTGGTTGAATGGAGGGAGGAGCCACCCACCTATGACATTGTCCCTAAAAAGGACATACTGAAAAAAAAGTTTGAACCTGGGGATGCTGTGGATGTTCCCTACGAGGATGAAAGTTCACCAGCCACAATTATAGACATTGATGGTAAAAAGTACTGCAAACAACCAGACTCAGTCGTGATAGAAGATATGTATTACCTACTTTATATTTTTGCCCCTTTAGAGAACAAAGAAACCCTCAGGAGGAGGATGTTCAGGCTAGAGGGGAAAAGAAGAAAACAGCCATGTGTGTCAAAGGTAGAAAAAAGAGTGGCAAAGAAAAAGAAAATTTACACTCCAACTCAATCCCCATCATCTGATGCAGAGCCCCCATTGAAACAACAAGTAATTGCTACATTGCTACTTTTCATTATTTAATTTCATTTTATCACAAATAGTAATGACACCGAGGTGCCAATATTGTGTTTTCATCTTTAGGTCATTCACAGAAAGAATATTATGTTAATGCAAGAGATAAACAGCATGGACAGTCAAGCTGAAGAGTCAAGCAGGGAAACTCAGCTACAGCAAGAAATTCTTCGATTACATAAAGAAAATGAACATCTACGTGCCCTGAATATATCTCTGCAACAAAGTATTATTTTTTATATCTGTATTTCTATTTATCAATTTATCCATCAGTGTGGCTGTCTGCTAGTATTGACTTTTAATTTTATTGTTATTATTTTTTTTTTTTTTTTTAAGAAATTCTTCCGATGCTAGAATCCATGAGTCAGAACATTACACTTGGAACAGACACTCTCAACAACCAAAAATCACAAGAGAATTCAAGCCACAAAAATCCCCCTGAAAAGGTGAATAATAAAATATTTGTTTGTTCATATACAGTGTACATATACATATTCATGTACAGTGCTGTGCAGAAGTCGTAGAAGGCATGTTAACTTCATGTACAATTTACTTTTGTAACTGAATCCAAATTTGGTATGATCAACCCTTTGTCTTTAAAAAAGCTAGTACACTAAAGAAAAATATACTTTTTGAATGAAGAATCTAACAGGCCATAGCACTTATAGCATATATGTAATCTATGTTACATGTTTTTAATTTTAGTGTCCTTAACGTTTTTTTATTTTGTATTTTTTTTTTTTGCAGACACAGGGGCTAGGAATTAGTCCTACTGTCCTGGGAAGTTGTGGACGGGGTGGCACATCATGTTCTGCCATGGTTAAAGATCTGGCAGTGGCAGTGTTTGGACGAGAGACGCTGGCCACTCATGGGCTGTCTGGAAGGGCTAGCCATGCAAACAAAGACACTACAGCAAAGCCAGCTCTTGATCAAGACAAAGTAATTCTTATCTTGGGTGAGTTAAATGTCCTTTTTTTTATTTCTTTGCACAAACATTATGTTACAATGCAAAATTGTAATGATTGATAAGTGAAATTGCATTTACAGGCACAGTACAGAAGAAATTCCCAGATGTTCCAATAAAGTTTATCAGGGCAGCACTCAGAGAAAAATTAAATGATGAGCACAAGTTACGAGTAAGGTAATAATTTGTGGCACACACACTTGTATTAGTTGTTTACAGGGACTCTCCATAGGCGTAATGGTTTTTATACTGTACAAACTGTATACTGTACAAAATGTGTGTGTTTTTTAAGCTTTTTGAACTATGGGGACCTAGGCAGTGTCCTCATAAACCTTCACATTTTAATACCTCTGTCATACCCATGTCAAAATTGTGTCCCCATAAACCACCCAAACCAGTGCGCACACACACACACACGTTGGGTTTTCATGTTTTATGGGCGCATTCCATAGACGCAAGGTTTTATAATGTACATACAAGCTTGTTTCCTCATTGGGACCAAAAAAAAGACAACGTTGGGAATACCAGGACCACACACACATTATATTTAAAACATCAATGCATCTTTTCTTTTTGCAGGAAAATGGAGTAGATGCCACCTTCTGGCTGTGAATTGGACTCTCCTTTGCTCTGCTTTAACAATTTCAATAAATTAAATTGTGAAAATACATTGTTTCCTTGTGAAGTTATTTCTCCTGCAGGTATCTTGCAGAAGACAATTTGCAACTCCTGCATAACTTCATATCTATCCTGCACAATAATCCTGCAGGAACTATATGTTTTAAATAGACCTGATTGTAATTCCTGTAGGACATAATTCCTGCATGTAATTCTTTCCTTCATAAAATTCCTGCTGGTATTCCTTCAGGAAAATGAGCTGAAAATCCTGTAGGAAAACTGCATAATATTCCTGCAGGTTTTTTTGTAAGGGAGCACCCCATATTGACAGAAAAACACAGAATTGTTGAAATTTTTGCAGATTTATTAAAAAAGAAAAACTCAAATAATCACATGGTCCTAAGTATTCAGACCCTTTGCTCAGTATTTAGTAGAAGCACCCTTTTGATCTAATACAGCCATGAGTCTTTTTGGGAAAGATGCAACAAGTTTTTCACACCTGGATTTGGGGATCCTCTGCCATTCCTCCTTGTAGATCCTCTCCAGTTCTGTCAGGTTAGATGGTAAACGTTGGTGGACAGCCATTTTTAGGTCTCTCCAGAGATGCTCAATTGGGTTTAAGTCAGGGCTCTGGCTGGGCCATTCAAGAACAGTCACGGAGTTGTTGTGAAGCCACTCCTTCGTTATTTTAGCTGTGTGCTTAGGGTCATTGTCTTGTTGGAAGGTAAACCTTCGGCCCAGTCTGAGGTCCTGAGCACTCTAGAGAAGGTTTTCGTCCAGGATATCCCTGTACTTGGCCGCATTCATCTTTCCCTCGATTGCAACCAGTCGTCCTGTCCCTGCAGCTGAAAAACACCCCCACAGCATGATGCTGCCACCACCATGCTTCACTGTTGGGACTGTATTGGACAGGTGATGAGCAGTGCCTGGTTTTCTCCACACATACCGCTTAGAATTAAGGCCAAAAAGTTCTATCTTGGTCTCATCAGACCAGAGAATCTTATTTCTCACCATCTTGGAGTCCTTCATGCGGGCGTTCATGTGTCTTGCACTGAAGAGAGGCTTCCGTCGGGCCACTCTGCCATAAAGCCCCGACTGGTGGAGGGCTGCAGTGATGGTTGACTTTCTACAACTTTCTCCCATCTCCCGACTGCATCTCTGGAGCTCAGCCACAGTGATCTTTGGGTTCTTCTTTACCTCTCTCACCAAGGCTCTTCTCCCCCGATAGCTCAGTTTGGCCGGACGGCCAGCTCTAGGAAGGGTTCTGGTCGTCCCAAACGTCTTCCATTTAAGGATTACGGAGGCCACTGTGCTCTTAGGAACCTTAAGTGCAGCAGAAATTTTTTTGTAACCTTGGCCAGATCTGTGCTTTGCCACAATTCTGTCTCTGAGCTCTTCAGGCAGTTCCTTTGACCTCATGATTCTCATTTGCTCTGACATGCACTGTGAGCTGTAAGGTCTTATATAGACAGGTGTGTGGCTTTCCTAATCAAGTCCAATCAGTATAATCAAACACAGCTGGACTCAAATGAAGGTGTAGAACCATCTCAAGGATGATCAGAAGAAATGGACAGCACCTGAGTTAAATATATGAGTGTCACAGCAAAGGGTCTGAATACTTAGGACCATGTGATATTTCAGTTTTTCTTTTTTAATAAATCTGCAAAAATGTCAACAATTCTGTGTTTTTCTGTCAATATGGGGTGCTGTGTGTACATTAATGAGGGGGGAAAAATGAACTTAAATGATTTTAGGAAATGGCTGCAAAATAACAAAGAGTGAAACATTTAAGGGGGTCTGAATACTTTCCGTACCCACTGTATAGTTGAAAAGTCATATTTGAGGTCGATGTCCTGCCCGAGTATTACCACATAGACCAGCCATTAACAATCTGTCCGTCACGGACTGCGTCATTCACAACCAGCCACACCAGAGCAACCAGGAGGAGAGCATAAAGAGACAGGGCAACTAGAATTGTGTTCAGAATTAAAATATAGAGTTTATAGTTTATTTATATAAAAGGTATATTTGTGAAAAAAGTTGGGTATCATTACTATTCCCGGTCCCGCCCACTCCCGCTGACATTTTTTCCTGTCCCGTCCCAATCACGTGATTCGTAGCGATTTTTTTTCCCATCCCGCGGGATTCCCGAAAAAATGTCAGCCTCTAGTTCATGGTCTTTTGGACACTGACTTGCATAAAGTTTTTTTTGTTTTTGTTTTGTTTTTGGTTTTTTTTCTTTTTGCGGGAGTTAGTGTTAGGGGCTATAATACAGGGGGTGCCAGCACTGATCTTGCATACCCCTCAGCAAATGTGCAGTTGTGCCCCTGAGCATGCAAGTCAAGTCAAGGCACCTTTCTTTATGTAGTGCTTTATAGCTTTATACAATGCAGTTTGTGTCAAAGCAGCTTTACAGTGTCAAACAGGAAAACAGTACGTCGATAATGCAAGAGGACATTAACAAAGAGTATTTTTTTTTTCCAACTGAAGTCAGTTCATTGATGATTCAGTGATGTCCAGGGCTTGAAAACGGAAAAAAAAAAAAAAAAAAAAAAATTCAATCCGTTCACTCCAAGCAGAATCGATATTTTAACGTTTCTGTTCCTGCGTTCCTCATGTATTATCGTTCCGAAACCGGTTAATACTGGTTAATAACTTTTTTATTATTATTATTATTATTATTATTATTATTATTATTATTCTCTGCCTATAATAATAAAAATAATAAAGTACAGCGTTTTCTTTACTCTAAAAAAGAAAAGAAAAAACAACACAGAAAAATCTGGTATCTTAACCCGCTGCGCTTTATATAGCCAATATAGCATCGTCTTTTATAGATTTTGGCCAAATGTAGCCTACTAAACAAAAGAAAAAAATCTGCTAACACGATATTAAAGTATTTTTTAAATATATTTAAAAATGTTTGCTGCATTGTTAAACGCTCTTATAAAATTGCGTTTTGAGAGGGAAAAAAAACATAGGCTAAGTCGCATTTTATGATTATTCGCTACGTATCTGGATGCTAAAATATTATTATTTATGAAATAGGCTTTGTGCTTCACTCGCATCGATCATCCTTCATATCAGCATAGTGGTCACGCTGAATGCAACAGATTGTACAACGGAGCAGTGCTACTTATTATAGGGTTCTGTATTATAGGCGCCATAGTTTTTTCAAGTTTTATACATTTTAGGACTTTTTATTTAGAAAACAAAAAGGTTCTAAAGTCGAACTCTAACTTGGTTCTATAAGTTTCTATCTGTGAATCAGCCAATCAGCACTTCGAATTCATGCAAGTGGACCAATCAGGATCAACTTTCTTTGTCATGTAGCCGGACTGCTCCGTAACAGCAGGAAAGATTAAACATTAAACAACAATAATTATGTGTCTGCAGAATCAATAAGTGCAATTCACCTTTATTCCACAAAGTGGCACTGTTTAAAAAATAATGATGACGTGAGTTTTCACTCATAATTACGCAGGCATAAAACAAATAATCATCTGCAAAAGTTGAGCTGGCTAGAATGGCTTTACTGCAGAGCAATTACTGTACATAATAAAATATAAGTGTCACTGTCGTTTGATGGTGGATGTGGTGAATAGCGATCAAAATGTTGTTTTTGAAGATGCTGAAAACTATAGTTTTGAGAATATATTGAGATCGTGAATATGAGGCAGATGATGAATGTACTGGGGAAATGTGCTCTGACGATGGCAGTGATGGTAAAATCATCTGCTCAAATCGAACCCTTCTAAGTTTCAAAAGGTAAGGAAGTATGCTTATGTTATTCTTTTTTTTATTATTATTATTTTATTTATTTATTTTTTATTGTTGTTCTTAAAATATCAGGAGAGTTTGCTATTGCAGCAATTAGAGATCCATCCGTGCTGGATATAAGTCTGTGTCGCTAAAGACCCGAATATGTAATGATTGGTGAAATAATCATGCAGTTTAAAGTCTTAAAATATCTTAAATTTTACAACATTAAGCCTTAAATATCAAATGGTAAACAATTTAAATGATGGGGTCTTAATTACAGCAATAAACGTCAACATGTTATCTCGGCCATACTGATCTAAAGAGAAAGCCATTTCCCCTGTCCTGCTTTTTGTGGAATAAAGTCCTGGTCAGATGGATTAGAGTAACGTTAGCTGCCTTAACTGTTCCCTCAATAATGTGTTTAATTACCCACTATAATCCTAGCTAAAATTAACATTAGCACTGGACAAAATATTTAGTATTGCTTTTTGTGCCTAACTTAACCAAGAAAAAAAAAAAAAAATTGTCCTAAAATATGGAATAAATGTGATAAAGAAAGCATTACGTTGACCTTTCTCATATTTCTTTAAATTGACCTTTCTCAACACTAATTTTATGTTTTAAAACAAATTATTAAAAAAACATATTTGTATTTCTTGAAAATTTTTGCTTCAATTAATGTTTTGCAAGATAGAACCTTATAATTCCAAGCAGAAAATGACTTTTTAGAATTAGAAGGTTCTATCTGCATTTGACCTGTTCCAAAAATCCCCATTTAAAAAATTGAGAGGATTTTGATATTGTACATTTAGAATACATTTAGGATCTCTGTCATTTTCATGTAGGAAAGAGACTTGTTCCACATATAATTTTTGCTATATGTAATGCAAAAACTCAATATCTCAAAACCACTCAGAATGCAGATAGAAGCTTATAATTGCAAGGCGACTATATGGGATTGAAATTAACTTTTTCTCTCACCAGCCAATTTGGCTACTAAATTTTTAAGTTACCGGCCATTCATAACTTCTACTAGCCAAAAAAATAAATAACTAAATAAATGTAAAAAAATAAATAAATAAAAACACGGAATTAAACCGACAGCTTGAGGCTGTCTACACTGTACGTGACAAAGCGACCATGGCAAATCATTTTGTGTCAGTACCAGGGGTGTGTGATATTGACAAAAAAAATAATATCTCGATATTTTCTGGGATTTTATTGATAAAGGTAATTAGATGATCTTTTGCTGAGTGTGTTATTGTGCTGATATCTTAAGGACTGCCGTGGACAGCTGACTCCTAAACTTTTTGATATTCTTCATATTCTGTGGCGATCAGTTCACAGCAGTGGTAGAAATGAATTTTCTCCAATAAGTTTAAATTGATTTTTACCTTTTATTGACATTTTTACTTTTATAAAGCCATTTTTCTAAAAGTGTGCATCATCTTTCAGGTCAAATTCTTACACTTAATCAGTCAATTATAATAATAATAAATTTAGGCTGTTATTAAACAAATGAAATCAGTATCAAGAAAATTAATCTTTGCAGAAGTTGCATATTAAGTGGCATTTAGATGTATTTATAGGTTAATTCTTGGAATATGGAATATGGGACATGGAATCCTTTAACCCTCAGTCACAAATGCATAAATAATGTTTTGATATTTTAAACATGAAATGTTGAATACTGATATTTGAAATTATTTACAAAATGAAAAGATACTTTAAATGTGAGATTATAATCGCCAGTAGGTGGCAGCAAGTCATTGTTAATAAGTGAGTCTTTGCGATTGAACCGAATCAT
Organism: Spinibarbus caldwelli; assembly: GCA_039654775.1. Lineage (NCBI taxonomy): Eukaryota > Metazoa > Chordata > Actinopteri > Cypriniformes > Cyprinidae > Spinibarbus > Spinibarbus caldwelli. The sequence goes on from CM077242.1 coordinate 34,707,741, forward strand.
TTAAACGGTAGATTCATTCAGGAACGATCACCGTCATGTTAATTGCTCAGAGACGCAAAATAGTGCTGTGGCTGTGTTTGGAATGTGTTTGTTGGCGAAATAGAGCAAAAAAACAGACAATATGGTGTCTAAAACGTGAGTCTCTTGATATTGACTTACTGTTTATTGAACTGTTGCATAAAATCAATATCACATTCGTAACCATGCTGATTTTTTAAGAAAAAAATGGCACTCTTCATGTGATATTGATTAACTATATGCATTGATATAAATATATACATTTTCTGCCCCTCATTCTTATGCATAGGCCCTATTAATAGACGAATCATGCTGTGAAAGAACGCAGTCTAAATGCGCACGCGCACTAAGTCTAATTAGGCTCCATCAGCACGTCGCGTATGTGTGCACTGTTTTTTTTGGGTTTTGTTTGGTTTTTGCAATATACTCAATAATGACATGATGTCTCAAGAGTTCAGTATTTGAGCTAAACCTGTGCAGATTTAGCTTGCATAAACTTCCACAAGAAATTAATGAGTGAACATAACTTAGGAAAAGTAACCCGCCAAATTGGCTAGTGATTTGACAGCGTTACCCGCCACAGCTGATTTTTCCCCACAGCTTTTTAGTAAAACTCTAAAATAAAAAAAAACTGTTTTTTTTCTGCCACAAATGCTTAATAACTGGTTTAACCCCAGTGCAGAAATATAATAAACACCAATAACTTAGGAATTTCATAAGTAAACAAATTACTAGCCATGAATAATGATGTTTGTAGATGTTTTTTTGTTGTTGTTGTTGTTTCTCTGAACTGGTGTTTTGTTGAAGGGTGAAACTCCTCTGGGACTGTGAGAGTGTTTTTTTTTTTTTTTCGTCCAGTCCGACGAATCTTTTCAGTTTCGCAAAGCGAAAACACGGGCCGTCCGATAAGATTTGAGCATTACATCACGTGGCCAGAGCAACTGCTGTTCAGTGTTGCCAATTTGGGGATTTTGTCGCCAAATTTAGCTACTTTCTCATTGTTGCTGCGACTTTTATTTATTTATTTATTTATTTATTTATTTATTTTATTTATTTATTTATTTATTTTTGCGACAAGGAGCTAATTTAGCTATATTTAAATAAAAGCGAGTTTTTTTTTTTTGGAGATTTTTTTTTTTTTTACTTGGCCACACCCTGCCGTAGGCCCGTGACCGCTCACGTTTGCTCTCAATCATGCCAGTGAGTCTGCACAGAGAACACACATCAGTACACCTGCCATTCATATATGATGACACACACCACCATTTCATTATAAGCATCAAGATGGCGGAGAAAAAAATATGAGCAGCACTTTAGAAATTGCTGGTTGCAAGAACTGGCTTCAGCCTATTATGGGAAATACATCAAAAGCTTTTTGCAAATACTGCAAAGTCATACTAAATGCTAAGAAGTCAGATCTCAAAAAACACTTTGCACTTACTTTGTAGTAATAGACTGAAATAAGTTTGTATGAATAAAGGTTTTGTTTTTGGAGAATCATAATATCTCTTATCTGTTGTATTTGAGCAGGACAGGGATGCACTTTGGTGACACATGAAACAAATGCCAAACATTATGTGTCTTTTGTGTCTTTACATCATTTCCATCATGTTTGATGTGCTTGCAGATCACAGGAAGAATTTACTGATTCAAATGTGTTGTGTAACCTAGTGAAAAAACAGTATACTTTATTTTATTTGTAATATATTCCCTGTTTTAATAGTACATTGCAAATATACTAACAAAATATTTGCTATCTTTAAATATATAAAAAGTATATTAGCATCATGCTTTTGCCTATTTTCACAATACAACTTTTAACACACTTTAAAATAATTGTAATTTACTATATTTTCTAAAAAATACATTTTACATAAATATACTTGAATTGAAAGTTCTGTTTATTTTTTATAAGTATATTTATTTGCACTTTACTTAAATATATTTTATGAATATTTTTTAACTGTGTGCTGAAATTGATTATTGTAACAATGCATTGAAAGTATACTTTCAAAGTACATTATTAAATAACCTGAAGTTGTAGTATGTTTTAAGTCACATTTTTGAGTAATTTTTAAGTTTACTTCTTCATGCTTGGAATTCACTTCATTACTTGGACATACATTGCTTTCAGAAAGTAATAAAAACAAATAACTAAAGAAATAATTTATTATTACTATTACTATTATTATTATTATTACTAAATAAATAATTGTATTATTATGCATTATAAAGTGTACAGTCAAATAAACACTGTCTATATTGCAAGGCCAAAAACTGAAGTTCACTCACTCTGCATTAATATTATATCACTGCATTATTATAACATATCATTATCAATTTTATGGAGAAATAAAGCTGAAAAACAACAATTGACATTGATATCTGTATAAAACTGCATAAGGAATAAGTTTTTAGTCTCTTTCAATATTTGGAAGTGGAATGACATACAGTTTGTCTTTATACCTAATAATTACACCTTTCCATTTGAGTGATTGTGGATGGACAGCAAATACATTATGAGACAAATGTTCAGGATATATTTAGCTGAACATCTCTAAAAAAAATTTCCTCCACACACGCTCTTTAGCTAAAACACAGAATCTGTTTGTGGTGGATGCAGAAGATGCTCCATCCTCACACTTGAAAGGGTCATAATTTCACAGAATGTTCCATCACTTAACTTTACAACAGATTTGTTTCTCTTTTTAAGAGTCATGTTATTATAGGAATGATAAAGATTACAAATTAATTATGAGTGTCTTTGAAAGACACAAGCAATATACTATAAATGTATTATTTTTGAGTAAAAATATGCTAATTTCCGCCCCCCCCCCCCCCCCCCCCCCCCATGCTGAATCCACTTTTTAAGGTCATAACATAAATGCATAACTTCAATGACAGACAGAGACAGATTATTAACAATTCAAACATTGCTTATTTAAACCTCAAATGGTTTTAGCATTGCAAAACATAAAATGCACCAACCATGTTTTTAAATAAAAAGAACGCTGAAAGAAACAAACATAAAAAAAAAACATTTCGAACATGTAAAATAAACACAATAAAAAAAAATTTAAAAAAATATTGCAATTCTATAAAGATTTGCTCTGTTACATTTGCGTCTGATGGGCGCTCACACATCAGATGTACTTGTGTGTGGAAACTCCACAAGAACAGCATTTGTTAAAGTAAAAGAGGTAAGGTCAGAGCGCATGTTCATACAACTTTTTCTTTTTACTACATCAGACTGTAAATATCCTTTATTAAACCCTTACTACTTAACAGAATGAACATCATGATTAGCAGTGAGGAACTGTATCGGTATGTCACGTCAATATTGCTTCCAGTGTATTAGCCAAACATACAGTATACAACAGAAGTGAGTACACCCATGTAGCATCACTATAAAGCACATGATACAACACTATTCAAGTTGAAAAGTATAGTATTTATAGTACAGATCAGGCTAAATTGTAATGTAGACACATGCCTTTTCTGTAAAGCTGCTTTGAGAAGTTAGTGTACTCTAAATAAGGGCATGAAGTGCAAAAACAGCAGCAGCGCACTGAGCTTAGACTTGGTTGGCATCACCACTTCATCTTCAAAGACAATCAAAACATCCAGAGGGTTCCCTCGTGACATTCTCTTCCTCCTCAACAGCAATGATGGGGACTGCTGCCTTCTGCACCTGCTCAGGCTCCTTTTTCTAAATGCATTAAAAAAGTGTTAGTATGAATAAAATAATTAGCATTAAATTAACCCTTGTGTGGAAAGACATTTAAATTTTCATTACTGAAAATAAAGTTGTGAAGGATCAGAATAGTGTTTATTCAGTAGCGCGTGCACACATTTAAAACCCTGTAGTACTTTTCAAACACTTGTAGTAATTTTCACAACATGTCTTCCAGTCAACTGAATTTAATTTGGAAAAACTTTCAGGGGTGTATCTGCTGAATGTTCTTGAGCTTGAATTGAACTGAATTTTTATTAATAAAACAACCAAATAAATATAAATTAATAAATATAAATAATAAATCAACACACCTTTATACAAACCCAAAGCAACTTTAAGATAGGTACAAGTGGAAATATGACGCACAAGACCTTTTTTGTAATCCATATTAAGAAAGCCCACTATAACTAGAACTTTGAAGACCCAACTCGTTTTCTTGTGAATCATAATGACTCTGAATCAAAGGTAAAGTGAAATTTAATATGTTATTCATTCTGCTAATACAGTCTGAATCAAAAATGGTGGCACACTACATTACATATAACATCCTTGGATATCATGATGTCCTTCATGTGGTGTGAAGAACCAGTGTTTGTCTGGGCTGTGTTTGCATGAGCTGATCAATGATTTCAATTTCAGTCTAAATATTGTACTGCTTCAGAAAACCCATTTGTGCTGCTACATTTGCAAAAATAGCAATTCATCCAAAAATGAAGAAATATACTTAAAAAAACACCTTTCAGAAAATGATGATTTTCATCTCGCATAACACTAAACCATCAATTAAATCAATGTGAATTCTACTTCACTTTAGGCCCGTAGTATTGCAGCCATCTTGTTGACTTTGACATCCAGCACTCCACGCTGCCTTTGCTCTGAAAAAACTGATTTCAAAAACATATGCAAGTAACCTTATGTTTCAAATTAAAAACCGTGAGGAGCAAATATCAGTCTGAAATGGTAAATAAGGTTAGAAAAACAGCCATCATAAATGCTCCTCGAGCCGCTTTGTTTACCGGGGCTTCGGCTGCATTAGTAAACTTAATAAGCGTCAAAAGGATATGCTAGATGAAACTGACGAAGCGGATCATAAATAACGATTAACACAAAGTTTAAAACGACTGTATTATAGTGAATGGGTGGGTTTGTCTAAACTGTTAGCTGTTGCTTTAGTTTCTGTGGCACGAGTGTCGGTTAGATCTGTCAGCCGTCTTCCTGGCTTAAAAGACAAAAATCACTTGTTTGTCTCTTGGACTGAGAAAGAAAACCACAAAAAAAAAAAAAACATTTTTTATTTTGCCACTGACAAACTGTGGTGGAAACACTGCATATTTAACACTTACCGTTGATAACTTCCCAGATAGCAGACTAACATTGAATCAATGTTGATGCATCAATCAAATTATCATTGAATCAATGTTGAAGTTTAACATCGATTTTTCGTCAGGTTTGCACCCTGAAATAATGTTATTTCAACGATGAAAAATAGATCAAGATGGTCATAAAATCAACATTTCTTCAACGTAAATAAAATCACTTATTTAACATTGAATCAACATAGAAACATTATCAAATCAATCCTGCTTTTTACTCCTTTCAATCAGAGAACATGCAGGACTGCAATTAATATGGTTTTAAAATAAAAAAAGTCACTCAAAGTAAACAACATCAGTCAGTTTACATGCAAAAATATTTATTTTTGTCCCCACACTATTTGAACAGGAAAATAACATTATATTCAAGTAAAACAAGTGATTCATAGTATAAAAAAAATAAATAAAATAAAATAAAAAATTAAATAAATAAAACTTGGTGGTGACTTCAAAACATATGGCCACGGATTCACAGACAGGGCTTATCTTAAGCCAGAACTAGGCCTTAAATTAGGATACTTAAACAGCTTTTATAAAAATGCAATAAATAAATAAACATTACTGGTGTGCATCTTGAGACAAAACAATGGCAATGACATGAAGATCTGTCAGAGCAAGTTATTTTCAGTTAAGACAGCTCAAACATGCATTTTAGTCTGGGACTAGCCTTGTGAAACTGGGAGACAGAGCTTAAAATACAATTTACATACAGAATATGATCAAATGAATGACAAAGTGACTTAATTACATGGAACAGTTAATTCTGAATTTATAAAGCAAATGCCAGGAGAAGAGCCTGTAAAACTGACAACATATAGGCCTAACAAATGCAAACTGCATCTGCAAAATGGAAGTAAATGCAAATGAAAACTCACCATCAAAGACAAAAACACTAAAGTACTACAGACTGAAACATTACCAGTTTGCTGTTTAGGACTTGAAGCTTTTCACGGATTGAAGCAACTTTTCTGATTCAAAAAAAGATGTCTTTACTCCTCATTAAATGGATAGTCTGATGAACTCAGGGCTTTCCACCACAAGGCAATGACCACAAGCTGTTCAGGAGCACAACGGAGCCATTTTTGCACCGTCACAGCAGGCCTCCTTTTTCTCATCTTTCCCTTCTTGTTGTTAGGCATCTAAAATATAAAAACATACAGGATGTTAAACCTGCACAATGTTGTAAAGCACTTGATTAGTAGTAGTAATGAATAACTGAAAGAAGATGGGTCCTAAGTATTTGGAAATGTGACAATGTACTACAAAATTAAGTGCAAATTGAAATTTGATAAAAGGTTTACATTCAAGCTAAAACATGGTGAATTCAAATTTAAGACCATTTAATTTTAATATAGAAATTAAGCACCTATAGACATATGTATTATTTTGAAACCCTTAATATAAAGCATTTATGTTTGGAACAAATTGGATTATGCACTTTCCACACAGCAGCTCACTTTGTGCCCTCTATTTTTAAGATGTGCCTGTAATATCAAACTACTGTATATTGATATAAATGGCATTGCCTCATCCTATATTGTTTATAAATTATATATATATCATACAAACTCAAAGAGTATATAGTCAATATGTAAATGTTCCAAATCTGTATGAGTTTCGTTCTTCTGTTGAACATAAAATAAGATATTCTGAAGAATGTTGGTAACCAGTTGACGGTAGCCATTAACTTCCATATGATTTTTTCCCTGTACAATGGAAGTCAATGGTTTCCGTCAGCTGTTGGGTTACCAACATTCTTCAACATATCATCTTTTTTAAAAAAACAAAAAAAGCAAAACTGATACAGGTTTGGAACAACAGTTTTGAGTGAACTGAAGGCCTGTTCACACCAAGGACGATAACACTAAAGATAATGATAAAGATAGAGTTCTAAAAAGCAGATGAGTGTGCTTAGAATAAACAGATGAACATAGTTATCTTTAAAGTTATCGCTCTTGGTCTGAACGGCCTTAACCCTTAATAATCATATTAGGCCATTTGCAATTCCTGTTTTTTTTCTGTCTCCAAATTTAAGACCTCTTGAAAACATAACTAAGGCTTTTCTCGTTCCATTTAAGATACTTAAGACTTTTAATGGATTTAAATTTGATCAAACTGAATTTAAGACCAAAGGACCCATGTGGAGACTTACCATGCACATCTTGGAGCCTGGTGTCTCTAAATGAGTTTTTTTTGTTGTTGTTGTTCATGCTGATCTTTCGGTCTCCTACTGCCCAGTTCATCTGAGAAGACCGGCTCAATGGTTAGAGTACAGCCCAGCATCCTAATATATGCCTCAACTGATGCTCCTCCAACAGCAAAACAGCCAACCTATAAGTGTGTCAGGAACATATTTGCACAAAACATGGATAGGTTACAAATAAATTTCATGGGAATGTAGTTTCAGCGTTGAATGAAAAACATGCTTTTGTCAATAAATAAATAAAACAAAAGTAAACAAATCTTAAAGTAAATTACCATCACACATCTGTCATCTTCACTTTGAAGAATCCGCTCTGGTAGCTGCGTCTCATGAAGCCCCAGACCTCCAGACACTAGTTCAGCCAGTATTCCAGTCACTTCAGAAGAAGCAATGGGAAAGCAGTTTGAGAGAAAAAAAAAAAACACAGTATATCAACAACTTCTATGATACACAGCCTTAATTTTTCATAACCCTTAGTGTAGAGTTTCTCAGCTCCAGTCCTCAGGCCCCCTCCCAGAATGTTAGAGCTGAACCAGGTGTTTTAATTAGTGAGACATCTAAAACATTCTGGGAGGACTGGAGATGAGACTATGCCTCGTTTAACATTTACTGCTGCAGCTTAAATAAATAACTTACTTCCCTTTACAAAATAAAAGTTGTGTTAACAGATGCTGTAAGACATGTATTTAATAATGATTTGCCTTTTATTATTAACCTTGATCCAGGAGATTCCATCCTCTGACCTAGATTTAAAAAGGTAAAAGTAAAAATTAAGAGTATGCAACACCTGTCACAGGTAATAATCAGCAGAAATTCATTCTTACCTGATGTGAGCAAACCAAGGAAATGTCCCTCTGATGGGCCTACAAAAAGAGAAAAATGAAGAATGAAAAACATAGCTATTAGGTTCACTAAATATTGGTTGTAATTGGTTTTGTCTTCTTTACTGTTCTACTGGAGAGAAAAAAAGTCCCCCACACCTTGGATGACCTGAGGGTGAGTAAATTAACAGCAAATTTTCATTTTGGGGTGAACTATCCCTTTAAGTGCTGACACACACTGTGTTCAAACACAAACATTACACTCTCACTACTGTGTCTGGTAGGGTTTGGTGGAAAAACAAAGTGAAATATATTTAATAAACTCTTACCTCGGCCGCTCGTTGGTCTGGACGCGCGTTCATGAGACTCGTCGCAGTTCACTCGGACTTATCCAGAAAAACACATCAGTTGTAACGAAAGATGAATAGTGAAATACACATGAAATGAAATCACTACTACTTCTTTTCTCTGAGGTGAATCCGTTGTGTTCGTAGCTAAGTAAAGGATCAGCATCTGTCAACTGTCGACATATAAAGGGAACTCACTGTAAAGTAAGTAAGTTAAGTTACAAGGATTTATATATATATATATATATATATATATATATATATATATATATATATATATATATATATATAATTATTTCTAAGCGTTATGTTTTATGTCTTTTTTTTTTTTTTAGTAATCTTTTATTACTTTCCTCTAAAAGGAAATTTGCACTTAACAAGCCTAAACACAGCGAATGAGAGAGAGATCGACTGATCGCGTGCGATTACCTGCGTCTGTCCTTCAGGCTGAGTCTTGTATATTTGTGAAAACAGGTTATCATGTCCAAGGAAAGCGAAATCTCTGTCTGAGCATCGACGCTCTGCTGGTCAGCTGAGCCTTTAAAATTGGCACTCAAAGTTAAAATGATTTCAACAGCGTGTTTCATTGCATCTCTCTTTGAATGAATCAGCGTTTCTGAACGTGTAGTTGAATGAACGGTTTAAAGACTCACTCAAAGACAGTCTCTTACCGCCACCTTGTGGCGAAACAATGAAACTGCACTGACTGACAGCCCTCTAGAACACGCAGGTGAAATATCAACAGAAAAAGTATCTTGTCGGTCAGATTCGAGGATCAGAACTAACTGTTTTATATATATATGCTAACAATAGACTAACGATCTTATTGTCAGGTTTATATTTTGTTATGTGGACCCTTATTTTGTCATTCTCTTCTGTTTACTTCACTTCCTGTTTCAACGCGATTTAGTTTCGGTTTCATTGGTTTCTGAATATGACCTCCTTACATCGTAACACATACACACAGATTATATATATATGCGGTACTACCGCATACCGCGCTATGGAGACACTCAAAATTACCACAAGGGAAATTCCTTCACCGCGACAGCCCTAAACCCAACTGTATGTCTCTCTCTCTCTCTCTCTCTCTCTGTTTGTGTGTGAATGTCTCTTTCTCTCTGTGTGTGTGTGTGTGTGTGTGTGTGTGTGTGTGTCTCTGTGAGTTTTCAGCCCAACTGTATAGTCTCTCTCTCTCTTGTTTGTATGTGAATGTCTCTGTCTCTCTCGCTCTCTCTCTGTGTGTGTGTGTCTCTGTGAGTTTTCAGCCCAACTGTATGGTCTCTCTCGCTCTCTGTTTGTGAGTGTGAATGTCTCTCTCTCTCTCTCTCTCTCTCTCTCTCTCTCTCTCTGTGTGTGTGTGTGTGTGTTTGTCTCTCTCTCTCTCAATTTATTATTATTTTTTTTTTCATGTAAGTGTGCTTTATTGGCATGACAAACTATACATTTGTATTGCCAAAGCAATTGCAGCTGGGCTGATTACAAAGTGTATATATGTATTAACAGAAAGAAAAGGAATAATAATAATATTAATAGTAATAATAGGCTAATATAAACAGTTATTGAGCAAATAGTACAAAATGAATTACTAATGTATGTAAGTATAAACTAGAAATAAAGGAACAGGCAGATTTACAGATTTATTATAGTCAATAAAAGTAAAAGTAAAAAATAAAAAAAAAAACTTTATTAACCTATATTTTTTTCTACACTGTAAGATCAAGTAAATCTTTGATAAAGGAATTGGGTTGAAATTACTCAAAAGAAATGAAAACGTTCATTCACCTTTAATTTTTTGAGCAATTAGTTCAAAACTGTAATTTTAAGTTTACAGCACTCAAATGCTTTTATTTGTTTTTGGCAGTGCACTCAAATAGTTTTAGTACAATCCCGTCTGACGTCACGCACGTGCTCCGCCCTCAACTAGCTGCTGCAACTTTTTGAAAAGACGCCATGTTGTTGTTGTTCGCTGACTCGCCTCGGAATAAATTTTCTTATTAAATAACTTTGCAACAAACTCGCTCGTATTTTATAAAAAATATCGCAGGAGGGGCTATTGTTGGATCGCCTGTGAGGAGCTTTGTGGGGAAACGTGGAAAGCGGTTTTCTGAAGCTGCTGGTGATGAGCTTCATTGTGTTACCCGCGCAACTGCTGAGTTAACGCGAGCTCCTTCTTTTATTTGTTTACATGTGTTTGTCTTAGCAGTTCATGTGTGTTATGCTTTTGAAAATGATTTGAGCCATTTTATCCCGCTTCCCTAAAGGTCAAAAATCGATTGAATTGATGAATTAACTGTATTTGGATTTTTTTTTTTTTTTTTTTTTTCGTTATCAAAGTCTTGTCTTTTTGCGTCGAGTGTGCACACATTAAAAAGTTTTCGGGTAACAAATCGTAATTACCTCAAAATGGCGGTTTTGAGTCATATATTTCATTGGCTGGCATTGTTGGACATAAAGTACTGATTTTCATAGAGGTTTCACAGTAATTTGATTCACTTTGTTCCAGGAGTTGTACATGTTTGTAAAGACAGGTGTTTATAAATGTATTCAAGTAAAGTTAGTTGGCTCAAACCATACCAGTAAAGCTTGTGTTATTTACCCAAGACATTTGTGTTCTTGCTTATAATTTTACATTTAACAAATCAAATTATAGAGTATAAAGAAATGTTTAAAAGTTTAATGTTTGTATTATGGGATCAAACTAAGCACCATATTTCACATAATGCCTATTAAGTTAAATCACTGATTTGTGTCATGTGCTTTAAATAGAATTTTCCTGGTGTTTTGGCACATATTACAACCTGAGTAACTTCTCAATCTGTTTCTTTTCAGGATAAAAGTGAAGCAGCTGGAAGTTTAGTTTGGTATATTGATGTCCAATTATTAATTTTAATGTGCATTCATTCTATTACAGAGATACTGGCACCTACCTATCACAGAGATCCTGGATCGCTGGCCTGCTTTAAAATGGAGTCACAGGTAAAAATATTTTTCTTAGCACACTTGAAAATATATTTTATATTGAAAGGGACAGTTCACCCACAATTGAAAATTCTGTAATTAATTACTCACCCTCGTGTTCTTACAAACCCGTAAGACCTTCGTTCATCTTCAGAACACAGGTATTCTTGATGAAATCCAAGAGCTTTGTAACCCTGCATAGACGGCAGTGTAACTGAAATGTTCCCAGGCACAGAAATGTAGTAAGGACATGGCTAAAATACTCCATGCTGACGCAGAACACGCATGCTTGGAGCCTTGTTCACAAGCAGAGGAATGCACATGGTGCTCTCCATAATGGTGGAGGATGGTGACTTGGAGAAGAACTGTAGAATAAGGTCATTATTTTTGTTTTCTTCGCACACAAAAAGTATTCTCGTATCTGAAAATTAACGGTTGAACCACTGATGTCACATGGAGTATTTTACTGATGTCCTTTCTATGTTTCTGGGGCTGGGAACATTTCAGTTACGTTGCTTTCTATGGAGGGTCAGAAAGCTCTCTGATTTGATCAAAAATCTCTTAATTTGTGTTCTTACAGGTTTGGGACCAACATGAGTCATTAATGACAGAATTTTCATTTTTGGGTGAACTATCACTTTAAAGTAATAGTTTGCCAAGAAATGAACATTTGTCATTAATTTACTCTCTCTCTGGCCGTGCAAGAAGTAGCTGATGTTCTTTCTTCAGTAGAACAAAAGATCATTTGTAGTTGAACTCTTGGTCCTTGATGATTCATAAGATGCAGCTCAATGGGTGCCGTCACATTGCGTGTCAAAAAAACATAAACAAGCAACAGGAAAGTAATACCCATGGTGGCACAAGAAATCTTGAGCTCCAGACTAGGGATGTGCGGGACTAGTCGACTAAACGGTACAGCTCCTGCTAGTCGACACTGAAAACAGTAGTCGATTACACGAGAGAGAAAAAAAAACATGATTTTATCATTCAAATTACCATAATTTTAACGTTACATTTTAAAACATTTTAAATAACAAATTAAAATAATACGTTTGAGAGATTACATATGAAAATATTTAAATAATACATAATTTTAAAAGTGTGTCTGGGCGGAAACTACATTTTTACCTCAGACCTCGCATGCGTTTTCTTCGTGTCAGTTGCGGCGAGCTCAAAATGACCACGCGAAAGACCAGCAAGGTGTGGGATTATTTTGAATGAGATGGAAACGGAAAAGCTTGTGCAAACTGTGTAAAGTCAAACTGGCTTAAAATAACTACTGGAGTGATGTGTACTCGTATTCAATACAGGCATGTAGCGTTAGCTTAGAGGCTAGCCAAAGCCTGCAAATGTCAATCATGTCATACACTACAACCCGCCGCCGCTGCGGTCTGCGATCCCATCCGCGCGTCTGTTCCTCTAAACGAAGACCCACTTCGGTGGTGGTGCGGGATTTCCAGGCTCTTTTCGAAACTGTCTGTCTGCTTGTAGTTATCTTTCTGCATGCCTGTGACTTCAGTTCCTGCTGAGCGCACTTTTTCAAGTGCGGAATCGCCTCTAGTCCCGTCTTTCACCAGACCACGTTATCTTGTTAAATTCACTGAACAAATGCGCATGATCTGAGTAAGTAAAACGAGCATTGTTTTGTTTTTAGACAATATAGCCAACATGAAGTACATTTTTAAAAGCCGTTTTAATACTATTCCTTGATAAACTTTCCTATTGTTTTTGACTTGTTTTAATATGTTGGCTAACGTTATATGAAAATGAAGAATTCTGTCAGTCTATTCATTGATTTTCCATTTCTGCATTGCTCCAGCCGGTCTGAATAAATAAGCTATACTCTGGTTTATGTTGAGCGTATGCTCTTCTCTTTTTCTTCTTTGTAACGACCGCCTAAAATTAAATTAAGATAACGCGAAGTAAGCATACGGCATAATCGTGACCTATTTTTAGCAGAATTCATTGAGGGATTTGACAGTGTGATTCAAAGATTAAGTATTTCAAGTGTGGGCTGTTATATAGACACGCACAGTTTTTTTTTTTTTTTTTTTTTTTTTTCCTTTTGCCATTTTTGGGGGGTTTCAAGCTTTCAGACTAGTCCACTAGTCGGATACAATACTTCCATTTAAACGACTGTCAAATTAGTCGTAGCGCACATCCCTACTCCAGACTCTGGTTTTCCTGATCATAATGTTATAATGTGTTGTCTACATCTGGTTTTTGACTCACAAAGTGGTGGCACCTATTGACATGAATTTTATGAGTCACTAAGGACCATGAGTTCAGTTGAAAATCATCTTCAGTGTTCTACTAAAGAAAGAAAGTAGCCTACATCTTGGTTGGCCGAAGGGTGAGTAAACTGACAGCAAATGTTCATTTTTGGTTCTTTTTCAGTGTGCCGGGTTTATACTTGTAGTTGACAGTCGAAGCTCAAAATGTTATTTTGCAGTGTTTTTTGCTTTTGTTTTTTAACTGTACACTGTACATATACATTGGCTTAATCGCTTATTAATTTGTATAGATCTGCTCTGAGTTTCTCAAAATTATGAACGTCATCCTGAAGAACCAGAAATAAAGTTGATCCCACAGGACAAGTGTCTGAAGCACTGAGTCAGCTTTCAGGATGTGTGACGCTTCAGGTCAGTGGTTACTCTTCTTAATGGCTGATAAAGAAACTAGGGTTGATTTTGAGTGATTTCGGTTGTGTTGTCATACATACAGACGCTTTAGGGTGATGCATAGTGTTCTGTGGTTGTGCGGATCAGATTCTATGTTAAATCAAGATTTTCACACTCAAGTCTCTAATTCTCACACTGAAGGTAATACTGACGTCCATGTGTGACGAGCTGCTGTCCTCCGGGCTCCCTCCACCTATCTGCTTGAGGATGACTCCAACCTTCTCCAGATGTGGGATGTAAGTGATCGTGTCGCTTAAGCCTATGAGACACGGGGCGACTTTTTGAGCAATTTTGCTGGGCAAAACATGAGACACAGGACACACGACCGATCTAAAGTATCTGGATGGAAATTTGTTGGCCATTCTGAATGGGGAAGTGCCCAAGCAACATTGCTCAAAGTCGCCCTGCCCACCTTTAGAATTTAGAGAGACTGATCACTACAAATGAAAATGTTGCCTAGTCCTCATTTACCCTTTGTTTGCAGAACACCAAAGAATTACTACAATTATAAAGGATATATTCAAAACCTGGAACTACAGCCTGAATGACATCTGAATGGCAGGAGAGATTGTTGGTAACCAAACCGTTTTGGTTTGAACTGGCTTTCATGGAAAAAATACTATGAAAATCAATGCAACCTGAAACTGTTCAGTAATCAACAATCTCACCTTCCATTCAGATGTCATTCAGGTTCTAGTTCCAGGTTTTGAATACAGGCTATCAATTATAATTGTAGTTAACTGTATGGGATATAATGGTTTGGAGTAGATGTAAATATATGTCGCTTATTAGCAGTCAGCCTTTGGAAGTTTAGAGTAACATTACTCTGTTTTTGTCTTCAGGTAGAACAATCTGATGAACCGGACGCTGATGATTTTTTCCTTCATTTCCTCTCCGTCAGTGACAATTCAACAGTTGCCACGTTCTTCGGCTCAGAGAAGACTGAAATTGTACTTTGGGTAACATAGTTAATTAATTCCCCACATTGGCTCATGGATTTGTCACACTTTTTGGACTAACATACGCCTCGGATCTAAGTTCCCCAAAAGAGTTGGACAATACATTTGACTTCCCCGGGCGCTGAAGCAATGGCTGCCCACTGCTCCGGGTGTGTGTTCACGGTGTGTGTGTGCGTTTGTTCACTATTCACTGCTGTGTGTGTGCACTTGGATGGGTTAAATGCAGAGCACCAATTTCGACTATGGGTCACCGTACTTGACAATACGTCACAACTTTTTTCACTTTCACTTTACCCAGAAACTCTTGATGGGTCTGGAGGATGAGAAGCTGAGACCCAGAGCGTTGAGTCTTAAAAATGAACTTTAGTCAGTAGAGTTTCCTCAATGTTTCAACAAAGCTTACAAAGGTACTCTTTTACTTGACATTTCATTTAAACTTTCACTTCTATCACTTTTAGTGCATTGTGTATTTATTTATTTTTACAATATTTGTCTAGTATTGGAGAATGTATTTCCATTTGACAAACAATTTAATGTTGATGTTTTGTTAATGATTTGTGGTTACTTAATAAAAGAGTAACTTGCTTTTAAATTGTCTGTTAACACGTTCTTTTATTTTATTTTGTATTTTAGTTAGTGTATAGTTATTTGTTATTAAAACTATAATGTTTTTACGAAGGTGAACTTAATTGTAATAATGTAACAAAAAATATTTACATCATCTTTATTTAATTTTAATTGGTTCTGTGAACCCAAAAACTCCTTTTAAAATTTACTTGATCAATAATGTTATAGTAACATGTAAGATTAAGTTAATATTAGTTAAAATGACTTGGTAACATTTACATAAAAAAAATTCTCTTATTTCTTTAACTTATAAAATTGAGTTAAAATAACTCAAAAATTTCGATGTAATCAGTTTCAACTTTTATTTATTTTATTTATTTATTTTTGAGTTATATTAACTTACCTGGTTTTACAGTGCATGCATGAATGACCAATTTGGCATCACTCAATTTGTTGCATTTTAATTTACTTTTAGTAAGGCTAATTAAATCACCATGCTGACGTAATCTCAGTGGCCAGATCATTAGCAGCGCTTCTGTTTTTTGGCTGCTAAGTGCTTTCTGATATTCTTCAGCACTGTTTTCAGCCGAACTGTATGGTTTCTCTCTCTCTGTTTGTGTGTGAATGTCTCTCTCTGTGAGTGTGTGTGTGTGTGTCTCTGTGAGTTTTCAGTCCAACTGTATGGTCTCTCTCTCTCTCTCTCTCTCTCTCTCTCTCTCTCTCTCTCTCTCTCTCTCTCTCTCTCTCTCTCTCTCTGTTTGTGTGTGAATGTCTCTCTCTGTGAGTGTGTGTGTGTGTCTCTGTGAGTTTTCAGTCCAACTGTATGGTCTCTCTCTCTCTCTCTCTCTCTCTCTCTCTCTCTCTCTCTCTCTCTCTCTCTCTCTCTCTCTCTCTCTCTCTGTTTGTGTGTGGATGTCTCTCTCTGTGAGTGTGTGTGTGTCTCTGTGAGCTTTCAGCCCGACTATATGCTCTCTCTCTCTCTCTCTCTCTCTCTCTCTCTCTCTCTCTCTCAATATTTTTTATTTATTTATTTTTAGTTAAGTGTGCTAGATTGGCATGACAAAAACTATCTATACTATCCCCCCCCCCCCCCCTTCCTTTATAAACTATATGTATATATAAAAAAAAAAAAAAAATCACCAGCTGCTAAATTCAAATCTGCGTTCGCTAAGCCAGAGGTATGGACGTTTTTAAAGCACTTCGCATTATAACCAATCACATACGATTCTGTTGAGCTCATGAATGCAAGGACCAATCAGAGGCGTTCAGATGAATCATCGCTGAAACAGCTGTTTCGTCACCGCACGCGCTGATTGACTGAATTCTCTCATCAGAAACAACAAAGTGAAGAAGTACGAATGTAAGTAAGATATTAATTTCACAGTGTAAACCGCTTTAGAGATTATTATGACAGTTTTTGAGAGTGCCTGAACTGGCTGGACTGAAGTGAAAATGTTCTTTGATATTGTAAACATTCTTTGCTCTCTTTTGTACAATGAAAGTGTTATAGGCTAATTAGTAACTTACAATGTTGTTATTAAATTCACATTAATTACAAAGTCAGTCGTATTAAAAGTATTTTATGGCATGACACCCATATCTGGTACTTAAGTAAAAAGACGGGCTTTTATGTGTAGTTAATAGATTATAGTATTAGGCTACTTTGCCCATCACCCATTATAGACCAAATAACAATCTATAAAGGTGCAAAATGCATTTACTTACACATATTTGAGAATCGAGATATTTCATGATATATTTTAGAGATATATCGAATAAATAAAACGGCCCTGCTGAAAAAAACAATAGACACGATTACAAAATTAGTAATGGTTTTACTGGTTATAATGGGACTTGTATTGGTTTTACTGGAAACTGTAATGGACCCTGTTGGTCTCTACTGGTAATTGGTCTCCTTCTATTGGTGGCTTGTTAAAACCAATAAATCCTAATGGAATATGTCCTAAAACACACTACAGAAAACCATTTTTTAATGGTGTAGTGTAAACCATTAAAATTTTCTGTGATGGTTTTATTGTTGTTTTTTCAGTAGGGACATAAGCCTATATCAGTTATACAGTGGTATTGTGGCTGCTGTGTGTCACATGACAAGCATGAGAGCCCCACTCCTTTACTCGTGCCACCTCAAAAATAATGAGTGCATGATGCCCCTGACACTACTATACAAAATAATTTGTTAAATAAATGAAACATGATGAAATATTTAATTTAGTTGAAGTTATAGATTACTTCCAGAGATTGCAGTGATACATGACATGGTGAAAAATGACTGAATGAATAATATTTAAAATAGGTTAAGATGAATTTAAAAATTGTGCCCCCTAAAAGCACAAGTGGCCCCTGTCTGGCCCCCCAGTTACTGTGGTCTAGAACCGCCCCTGGTCAGCGTTGAGTTTTTGAGTTTACATCCAAAAAAAAAAAAAAGAGTGTTCGTCTTGTGATGCCTTGGACTTTTATCACTAGAAAACATGTTTAATATGTATTTTTAATATATAATAATGTTTAATAACTGACCACTGCTGTAAGAGGAGGCTGAGCATCACTGCAGCATGGATATGTCGGTGGATAGTACCAATAAAAATCTCGCTGGTCTGCTGGACAGCGATCAAACAAATGATGCATATCAATATTGTCCACTTCTAAAAGTGACAGTTACTATCTCAGCTCATTTGGGAAGGGCCTTGCACTGTTTTGGAGAATGTATTTCCATTTGATAAACAATTTAATGTTGATGTTTTGATAAGAATACAAAATAAAACCAAATACGATTTGTAGTGAAGAAGAAATATGTAGACAAATAAATGAAGTAACCCCACAGCACAACTCTTGAGCTCCGTACTCAGCAGAGCGCGCCGAACAACCAAATCTTGCACTCCACATGAATGCAGCGCAGATAGCGACACACGTTATGTCAAACGCATAACAGCTTTAAATAAGATAATTTTGACAATGAACATTATATGACATTCAAAATAGTTTTGTCCTTCAGTCTGCCTGTGCATTTCTGACGCGCACAGCAAATGCAGACTTGGGCTGAATCTTCGCTATGTTCTCGTTGAGAATGCAATTTCTGAAATTCGTTTCTAAAATGTTACGATACGTAAAGCCTGAGACAGATCGCAGCAGTACAGACCTATAGTAGGCTATCAGTCATCAGGTAACATGGTAAACATGCGCACCGGTATGCTTAGATTTCATATCCGTAACGCATTATTATGTTTGATAAGAGTAAAGAATGGAGATGAGCTGTTGATCATAATAAAAATGGCCATAAGTTGGCTTTGTACAGAAAGGTTCAAGTTAAACAGGGTTTTATTTTTTATTTTTTTGTAAAAAAAAAAAAAAAAAAAAATTTTTCGAAAAAACTTTATTTTTTTCATGGTAAGGATGACTTTTGCATGGAATTACCCTGTTCTTCTTAAAAATATTAATTCTATAAAAATAATGTTTAGCAATTATTTTTAGTAATTTTCAGTCATTTATGTAACGAATGCAGCATTTTTCACATTAATACAGAGATAAAAAACCTATTTCTATAATCATTACATTTATTTAGATATTTATGTTTTATATTTGTTTCAGATTTATATTTGTTGAAATTTGATATTGTTTATATGGTTATCACTGTCAAATTTCATGAATGATAATTTAACGAATAGGCTGCACTTCTGCATTTAAATGCGGCTTTAATTTAATTTTTTTTACTCAAATTATATGAAAGCAAGTAAAGAGGTCTCCCTTTAAAATCACTGAAGTTGTCAATTAAAGAAGCTCTTCTTTTACATCGTGTGAACTTTGTTGATTATAATGAAAGAACTTGAGTTTAAACGGAGGACATTTTATTAAACCGTTAGTTTAATATATTCTTTCTTGTTTTAGTTAGGCTTAAATAATGGGAGCGAAATTATACAGTGCCTCACGTTTTACGAAACTATAGGAAAGAATTCATAAAATACAAAACAATTTCTTAATTAGTGAAGATATCTTTTTCCCACATAGTTCTCTGTCAAAATAAAGGACAGGTAACGAATAAATTATGTGCGTGACAACAATGCATGCTGTTTTATCAAAGGAATTTTAAAATATAAATTAAAAATGTATTTGTGACAAACAGCCTATTAGGTAATGTGAGAATATTGACATTTAGCATATTAATCCATGTCTGTAGCCTATACTGAAATTTAGGCTACCACTTTTAATGCCCCAATGCAAAGTAAACCACCATTTCTTTAAGGTAATATAGGCTATATCACATGATTCATACATATATAAATAATGCTGCACACCTGTTAAATGTTTCAAATCTAAAATATAGGCTACTTAGCGTAAATATAAGCACAGGCTCATAGACTTGACATTTATCCTGCTTGAATTTGTTCTAAATGAGAAACGCACATAACTTCATAAGAACTAAATTTGCATCTGTGAATATGAAATATTTTAACTACAGTGTTTATCTTTCATTTTCCGCCGACTGCAGCCGTCATATTTAACACATTGGCGAGGCAAAGCTGACGGTGATTTGTGGAAATGTGCTTTGAAGGTTTTGCTTGATAACTTGTGGTTAAAGCGCCACTCAGCGGTCAAAAGCTGCAAATGCATTTTGCGGACGGGACGCCCACGACGCTGAGAAGCAAATTTTGGTTGTCCACCTCCTGTAGTTTGGCAGTCCTGATCCAGTCAATTTTTGTCATTTTTGGGTATTTGATTTGTTTTTCTTCACATTTTTTTTTTTGTTTTCAATTTGGATTGCTTTGCTGATTTTTCAAATATGTAATTTATATCATTGTTAGTAAGATTGACACCTTAGTGTGAGCATAGGTGTTAGAAAGTTTAGAAAGTTATCTATCAGCGCTTGTATTTTTTTGGTTGCTAAGTGCTTTCTGATATTCTTCAGAGCTGTTTTCAGCCCATCTGCATCTCTCTCTCTCTCTCTCTTTCTCTCTGTCTCTCTCTCTCAGTCTCTCTCTCTGTCTCTCTCTGTCTGTCTCTGTCTGTCTCTCTCTCTCTCTCTCTCTCTCTCTCTCTCTCTCTCTCTCTCTCTCTCTCTCTCTCACTCTCAGTCTCTCTCTCTTTCTCTCTGTCTCTCTCTCTCAGTCTCTCTCTCTGTCTCTCTCTGTCTGTCTCTCTCTCTCTCTCTCTCTCTCTCTCTCTCTCTGTCTCTCTCTCTCTCTCTCTCTCTCTCTCTCTCTCTGTCTCTCTCTGTCTCTCTCTGTCTCTCTCTCTCAGTCTCTCTCTCTGTCTCTCTCTGTCTCTCTCTCTCTCTCTCTCTCTCTCTCTCTCTCAGTCTCTCTCTCTCTCAGTCTCTCTCTCAGTCTCTCTCTCTCTCAGTCTCTCTCTCTGTCTCTCTCTCTCTCTCTCTCTCTCTCTCTCTTTCTCTCTGTCTCTCTCTCTGTCTCTCTCTCTCTCTCTCTCTCTCTCTCTCTCTTTCTCTCTCTCTCTCAATTTCAGTTCAGTTCAAGTGTGCTTTATTGGCATGACAAAAACTATACATTTGTATTGCCAAACCAATTGCAGCTGGGCTGCTTACAAATAGTGCATATATGTATTAACAGAAAGAAAGAAAGAAAACGAATAATAGTAATAATAATAGTACATGTAGTGCTAAATGAATTCCTAATGTATGTAAGTATAAACTAGAGAAAAAAAAATAAGATAAGGGATTAGACAGATTTACTGAAGCAAAATGTACATCTAAGTAATATAATAGAGTAATAAGGTTTAATATAATCTACACGTGCTGGAAATATCAGATCAGGGCAGATTGAGTGTTTTCTCTTCTATGGTGACAGGCAGACACATATTGAGCAGCAAACACACAGCAGTTCTTGTGTTCTAACAGATACGGCAGTTTCTCCTGGTTTGAAAGAGTTTTAAATGTCGGATGGATCTGCTGTATTTTGTCATAGAACAGTGTCCGTATATCTGTGTATTTGGAGCATTCTGTTCATGGCCGGATTATCCAATGGGCATTATGGGCACTGGCCCAGGGGCCCATGCGCACTTGGGGCCCAAGCGAGGGGAAGAAAAAAAAAATGTCTAAGTACAAATAGCGCGCTTTTTGGCAAACGCTATTTACGCTAGCTCCGCCCAGCAATGTCTGGTTGACACTTGAGATTAAAAAAGCACACATTCAGTTCAACGGCTTCGGTGGAGCAAGCAGTAGCGCTTAAGACTCACAGAACTGTCTCTTGATGCGATCGACCTGGGTTCGAGTCCGCTTTTTGCAAAGCTATAAATAATTACTTACACTCTATGGGCCTCATTCATGAAATACGAGCAGAACCAATGTTTTGTGTAAATCCTTCATAAACGCAGCGCTCGTCACTTTAACTTTTTACCCAGCCGTCCAATCAATGAAGGAGGAGCAGGACAAACGCTGCACCGACCACCCGCCCTACTTGTACAATGACTGAACAACAATAGAGAAGTTATTACTGGTTATTTATACTGCATTATAATATACTGCATTTTTATATTCAGTAATATTCTTCAAAATTAGATACTACTACCCGTGGATATTCCACATCAACCAAATCATCAGCTGGAAAAAAGCTGTGCCACCAAAGCATTCTCAAGCGCCACCAGCTGGCCGTTTTCAGAAGAGCACTGATGATGGACAAGTTAATTGAATATTTATTGTTAGGCATATGACCTATTAGTCTTTTTGCGTTTATGAAATATACTGGAATCAAACCTGAGAAAGGACTCCACAATATTCCACTGTGTTACACGTAACTTACATAGTTGGAATTCATAGGCGGGGATTATGTTTATTGTGAATAAGCGTGCACGCGCGCCCTTACGAATGATTGGAATTCATTAACATACACGTTTAACTATCAAATCTGAAGTTTACTAAGCGTTTGTGAATCCGAGGAGAGTTTTCGGGAAGGTATGTTTTACACGCAGATTACTTTTAATTTACTCACATATTTAGGCAAGTTTCATGAATGAGGCCCTGTGTTATTATTGCATCCAGTTAATGTACAAAAATACTGAGGTGCAAATAATATCTGCCAATATAAAGTATAGATAGCATATTTACTATTTACTCTTATTGCAAAGATTGCTGCTGGTCCAGGAAAGCATTGTTGCAATCATGTGATGTAAATCCTGTATGATAGAGGATGCGATCATAGGCTGTAACCTGTCAGTGTAAATCCTCTATAAGCTAGAGGTATTTCCAGCAAATAGTAGCCTACCCTATAATTCAAAACCTTGATTGTGCTCATTTATGTGTGTGAGACAAGACATTGTGCCCAGGGGCCTCAGAATTCTTAATCCGGGCCTGATTCTGTTAGAAAGTGAACACAATCTCTGCTCCGGTGGCAGCCATGTTTTTCTGTGTCTGCCCGTCTCTATCATCAGCTTGTGTCCGCTGAGTCTGTATCTGGTCAATGTGCTTCTCAATTTCTGATCTGACACTGTGTACAGATACTCTGCCATACTGTACTCTCTCTTTAGGGCCGAATAGCATTGCATTTTACTGTGTTGTTGTGTTTGGGTTTGCCAATGAGTGATGTAACTCTGTTTGATTTGTGCAGTAATCTGATTGATTCTGATGTTGTGATTCAGAGCATCAGTAGATGTTAGTGAAGCATCAGGACTGAAGCTCTGGATCAGCTGAGGGAAGGGGTTGCTTTCTTTGCTCATCTCTCGGTATTGCAGGGCTTTATAATGATATGATTGGGGGTCACTGAGTTTCAGATGTTTCCAGAATTGAATTGCTCTTTTTTGTATCTTTATGATTAGAGGATATTTGCCTAATTCTGCCCTGCATGCATTATTTGTTGTGTGCCGGTGCACGTGTAATATAGTTTTACAGAGTTCTGCATGCAGGGTCTCAAGTGAATGTTTTTCCCATTGGGTGAGATCTTGATTTGGATTTGTCAGTGAACCCCACACCTCACTGCCATAGAGTGCAATGGGCTCAATTACTGATTCTAATATTTTCAGCCAAATTCTAATAGGGATTTCTATAGGACATTGCCGTTTTGTGGCGTAGAAGGCCCTGCGTGCTTTATCTCTCAGTTCTGTCACAGCATGACTAAAGCTTCCTGTAACTGTCAAAGTCATGTTTTCACAGAGTTGTGCATTGTTTCTGTTATAAATTCATATTAATTTGAGTTCATTTATTGTTTAAAGATACTTGACTAAAATGTATGAATGTGATATTCACAGTGTAATAAGTAGAAAATGAGCTCCTTGAAATGTTTAAAGTTAGGGGTTCTTTAAGAAAAAGTTACTGTTGAAGCGTAACAGGTCACATGTTGAGCGCGGGACCATTGCATTATGGGTCAATCTAACATGGATGCAGAGAAACCTGAGTTGTATACAGCCTGAAAAAGAGTTCCTTTATCTGCATGGTCTAAGAGGGCGCACACGGTAACTCATCTTTAAATATGTAGCATTTTGTGTATAATGTTGTTTTATATCAGTTTACGTAAACGATGTTAAGTGTAAATAGCGATGTCATTGGATTCAGATTTGTCGCACATGTTCACTTGCATATCAGCTAACATTTGAATGAGAGACTGAGAAAAGGACTGTGAGAAATGCATATTTTGAACATTATATGCTTTATTTCTTGTAGTTTTCACGGTGTCTGCTGAAAAGAGAGCGACAGAGACACAAATAAACAGCAAAAGACATCTGTATGAAGCGTGGCTATCATTTCATTAGACCAGTGCAGCTACACTTCCAGTGGATGTGATTTTTTAACACAGGTAGTTGTAGTGTGATGTGTGTGCTATCTGGTTAGTGCCTAATGTAAATGTTTGTTGTGTTCCCTGGGATCTGGATCTTTTCTGAAATATCATGATTTTAGTTTTATTCAGGTTGACTGTCAGGGCCCAGGTCTGGCAGTATTGCTCTAGCAGAAGCCCACGCGAGAGGATACGTCATCATCGAACGTGATGGAGAACAGTGATGAGGGTGTTTACAAATGTATTACAAACCAAACCACAGTTCCTTGTGTTGAAATAGAATTTGTTGAGCTACTGTATGGTAAACTGTTGATTTGTTTAAGGTGTAAAGACGCTTGACAGTAACGTTACAGTATATTTGAGATTTTGCTGTAAAAACATGTTTTATTATGTATAGCTAGAAGGAGCTCCAGTAAGCACACGTAACGTTACGTCACCAGAGTGGATTTACATAAACCATATACATCTTAAAGATGATTACTACATGTCTATTTAATATGAGACAGGAAAATATTCTAAAAGAATTGCATATGAGCACATCACAACATGAACAGACATCCGAGTGAGTGATGTGTGTGTGCTATTATGTAGAATTCACTGTTGTCAGCACTGCTTTAGATGAATATAAGTGATGTAAATAAACAAATCTACACAGAGTAACTAAACACAAGTTATCTATTTCATTTGTCCAATAGTATTGTAGATAAATTGAGGAACATTTGTGTTGGAAAAAAGTGAGTTAACACATCAGCAGCTACCTCAACATGTGAATGCAGTATTGAGCAGATAAATCACAGAGGTGACTGAATCTTGTCTGATGTTACAGGGACAGATGAGACACACGTGTGTTTATCCGGTGAAGAGTGAATGATGAAGCAATGCTGCCATCAAAGGCTCTCAGTGAGTACACTACAGACATCAATAAAACATCTTTTACATCTTAAGTTCTAGTTTATTTTTATTAATGTAATTTCAAACATATTATTGCAGCGCTTTTCTGATTCTTGATTGCTGTACATTTGATGAAGAGCTTTTGTGGTGGAGCAGGTGATGGTGGCATCAAAGAAGTCCTGAAACAAAAATATAAAGTAAGAAAAAGTAAGAAATCATTTTGTTACTTCTAATACAGAAATCAAATGACATCGTGTTGTTAAAATGACTGCTTGTGTATTATATTTGTGCATTTATGCAGGATCTGAAATGTCTGCAGACTTGTGTGAGCAGTGAGGATGGAGAAGTCCGCAGCATCATCCTTGAAATGGTCCAGTGCCATGAATGAGACGCTCCATCACTCCACCTGACCTTACTACCTCATCTGGACCAGATGCTGCTGTGGTCTCTTCATCATCAGTGACCCCAGAGTCAGCGAGAACATCTACAGAAAGACCAAAAGACATTGAGGATGTGAGTTTGGTCAAGTTTGTTCTTCTGGTTTCTGTTCATACAACATCAGTCAATGACACCCGAGTTTCAGAAGCTTCAAAGTTTCAAGTTTTACTCTGTTTAAATGTTTTACAGGTAGTGGTGTTCATGGAGAGCAGGCGCACAAATGTTTGGAGCAGACGGAGCGGCAACCAGATTGTCCCGCACATGTTCTCCTGCTCTTGCTTCAAGATTGTGAGGTTCAGGGACGTCATCATGGTCTTCCTCATCCTCTCTGTGCACTCAGACAACAATAGACTCAATGTCCCTTTCTCATCCATGATCAGATTCAGTCTGACTGCAGCAGTGAGGGACGTGATGGACAGCAGAGACAGGTGAAGCTGGATACGGCGGTCAGCTGCAGAACTGTCTCAGCTGTGTTGAGATGCTGTAGATGTGGGTTCACTGCCTGCAAATACATAATTGTTAGAACAATAAGTTTGAATAAAGCTTTGTTTTATGTGTTGTTGACTTGTATATGTACAGTGGGTACGGAAAGTATTCAGATCCCCTTAAATTTTTCACTTTTTGCTATATTGCAGCCATTTGCTAAAATCATTTAAGTTCAGTTTTTTTCCTCATTAATGTACACACATGCACCCCATATTGACAGAAAAACACAGAATTGTTGACATTTTTTTGCAGATTTATTAAAAAAGAAAAAACTGAAATATCACATGGTCCTAAGTATTCAGACCCTTTGCTTTGACACTCATATATTTAACTCAGGTGCTGTCCATTTCTTCTGATCATCCTTGAGATGGTTCTACACCTTCATTTGAGTCCAGCTGTGTTTGATTATACTGATTGGACTTGATTAGGAAAGCCACACACCTGTCTATATAAGACCTTACAGCTCACAGTGCATGTCAGAGCAAATGAGAATCATGAGGTCAAAGGAACTGCCTGAAGAGCTCAGAGACAGAATTGTGGTAAGGCACAGATCTGGCCAAGGTTACAAAAAAATATTCTGCTGCACTTAAGGTTCCTAAGAGCACAGTGGCCTCCATAATCCTTAAATGGAAGACGTTTGGGACGACCAGAACCCTTCCTAGAGCTGGCCGTCTGGCCAAACTGAGCTATCGGGGGAGAAGAGCCTTGGTGAGAGAGGTAAAGAAGAACCCAAAGATCACTGTGGCTGAGCTCCAGAGATGCAGTTGGGAGATGAGAGAAAGTTGTAGAAAGTCAACCATCACTGCAGCCCTCCACCAGTCGGGGCTTTATGGCAGAGTGGCCCGACGGAAGCCTCTCCTCAGTTGCTAGACACATGAAAGCCCGCGTGAAGGACTCCAAGATGGTGAGAAATAAGATTCTCTGGTCTGATGAGACCAAGATAGAACTTTTTGGCCTTAATTCTAAGCGGTATGTGTGGAGAAAACCAGGCACTGCTCATCACCTGTCCAATACAGTCCCAACAGTGAAGCATGGTGGTGGCTAGCATCATGCTGTAGGATCAGAATGAGTCAGACAAAGTTAAGATTCGATCCGAACATTGAAACATGAGGAGCCGAAATTCAGAGAGGATCCCAAGGCTGCAACAGGATGTTCGTCATAAATCAGATTCCTAGCTCCAGCCCTCTGAAGAAAGCAAACCAACAAGCCTCTTTCACAGAACAGCTTGCAACATTAAAACAAAAGGAACACTTATTGATAAGTCCAATGAAGGAAGGAAACTGTCAAATTTGGGGCAAGTAATCAGAACTGCTGATCAAAGATATGGCTGTCACTTGTAAATCTGTGATCAAAATCACGAGCTATAGACTTCATTGGGTGGGTCACCCCAGCTCTCCACATAGAAGACAAAGACGGAGACTGAAATCCTTGAGACCTTTTTAACCTATCTAGTCTTCACAGAACATGTCCTTATGTTCAAAGAACGGTACAGAAACTGCCTTTCACATATAGATGCACCAAAATCATCTTAAAAGGACTTATGAGACTTATCATGTTTATGCATAACCCCATATCATGTATGTAAACCCACACAATTAACTATCATGTTTTAATCACATATTATGTATGTCTTTTTAATAACTAGGGAATATTTTAAAGAGTTAATATCCTTGTGTGGTATGTATGAGTTTGAAAAATCATGCTTTAAATGTTTCTTCCAATCAATTCTTTGTCAAATGTACCATAGTCTTGTTAGAGAAATCATGTCCAAAATTGTACTCTGTAAGAGCGGGAAAATTTGGACCATATGACTGATAAGATAACATGTTAGATTTATGAATGGGGAGGAGAAACATACAACACCACGAGCCAAGATCATTTCTAATTGGTCAAGACGTCCAGATAGGACGGTCTAGAAGCTAGTTTAAATACTCAGGACAGCTCTTAGCTCTTCCTCTGCTTCTCAGATCTCTTCTCTTTTGCCACCGCGTTTCGACGCTGCTCTTTGAGCATGCTCTGGCCTACATGCCAGCTGCTACCACAATGAGAAGTAAAACCACCTAGTCTCGTTACATTCTTTTATTCTTTTACTTTAATTTCTTGTCTTTCTGTGAGAGTTTCGTTAAGTTAAGTTTGCCGTAAAGTCCAGCTCCGACTGCACCCGCCCAAACTTCAACCAGACCAACTCCGCATCAAGAGCCAACGCCCAAGACTTCACTACGAAAGACCACTGAACTCAGCCAATCAGCAACCTCGGGAAACCCCTTTCTCCAAAGACGACAAGGACACAAGGGAATTCCTTAAGGCAACACAAGCAAGTACAACCTCCAGACTTTTGCTGAGTCGGTGCAGTTTAATATAAATTTTAGCCTCATTGAGAAACTCAATGCGAGGGTCAATGATTGATGGTTCAGGTCTATAGGCAATTGCACATATTGCTGTAAACTTGGGATTTCACATTTTCATTCTGTAAACTCATCCTTTCCTCTCTTTCTGCAATGTGTGAATGTGTGTGTTCATGTGTTAGATTAGATTAGTTTACATGTCTTAGGTTTATATAAATAAAGTCTTATTTATATTGAAAAGAGAAGTATCTTGTGTTTTGTGCTTACAAGTTAATTTCTTAAACTGCCGATCTTTTTACTGTGCTATTTAATAGTGTTTTCACTATGTTTTGGATTTTAATATCCAGTGCAGAGTTGATGTTATATGGCTCATTCAGTGACTTGCTGCTGACTCAGTGATCAGCCGTGAAACACCTGAAAATTCCCTATAAAATCATAAATGATTCCCTTTGAGCTAAATTGACTTGTTTCCCTTATATATATATTACTTATATATTTACAATTTTTACAATGCTGTGGGGGTGTTTTTCAGCTGCAGGGACAGGACGACTGGTTGTAATCGAGGGAAAGATGAATGCGGCCAAGTACAGGGATATCCTGGACGAAAACCTTCTCCAGAGTGCTCAGGACCTCAGACTGGGCCGAAGGTTTACCTTCCAACAAGACAATGACCCTAAGCACACAGCTAAAATAACGAAGGAGTGGCTTCACAACAACTCCGTGACTGTTCTTGAATGGCCCAGCCAGAGCCCTGACTTAAACCCAATTGAGCATCTCTGGAGAGACCTAAAAATGGCTGTCCACCAACGTTTACCATCCAACCTGACAGAACTGGAGAGGATCTGCAAGGAGGAATGGCAGAGGATCCCCAAATCCAGGTGTGAAAAACTTGTTGCATCTTTCCCAAAAAGACTCATGGCTGTATTAGATCAAAAGGGTGCTTCTACTAAATACTGAGCAAAGGGTCTGAATACTTAGGACCATGTGATATTTCAGTTTTTCTTTTTTAATAAATCTGCAAAAATGTCAACAATTCTGTGTTTTTCTGTCAATATGGGGTGCTGTGTGTACATTAATGAGGAATAAAAACTGAACCTAAATGATTTTAGCAAATGGCTGCAATATAACAAAGAGTGAAAAATTTAAGGGGGTCTGAATACTTTCCGTACCCACTGTATGTGTTTATTGTGATTGTTACTTTTATTCATTCTTTTACTCAATTTTTTTCTTTTCATGTTTCCTGTTGTTGTCCCAGTAAAACAAAAGGCTTAAACATACTGAATGGTGTTTTATGAAATTCAAAAATTGCCAGTAGTTTCCTGTAAGGGGTACGATTTAGGTGTAGGGTTGGTGTAGGGCGATAGAAAATACAGTTTGTACAGTATAACAACCATTACACATATGGAGAGTCCCTGTAAACCACAAATTCAAGTATGTGTATGAGCGTTTTGGACTAACGTACGCCTCGGATCTAAGTTCCCCAAAAGAGTTGGACAATACATTTGACTTTACCCAGAAACTCTTGATGGGTCTGGAGGATGGGAAGCTGAGACCCAGAGCGTTGAGTCTTAAAAATGAACTTTAGTCAGTAGAGTTTCCTCAATGTTTCAACAAAGCTTACAAATGTACTCTTTTACTTGACATTTCATTTAAACTTTCACTTCTATCACTTTTAGTGCATTGTGTATTTATTTATTTATTTATTTTTACAATATTTGTCTAGTATTTAATTTGCAGAACATTTTCTCAGTTGATTTTCTGGAATGGTATAAGTTCCGTGTGTACAGTACCATGTGTTCATCCACTCATAGAAATGACAGTTTAAAAAAAATCCATCGCTCTATTTTGAAATCTATTCTAGTATAACTTTTATATTTCTAAAGTTACTGTTAGATGTGAATTTTGGAAGTGTTCCTATTTTGGGGAAGTGTTTACAGCTGGGTGATATCCAGATATCCATATTGTCCACTTCTAAAAGTGACCGTTACTATCTCAGCTCATTTCTCAAGGGCCTTGCACTGTTTTGGAGAATGTGTTTACATTTGACAAACAATTTAATGTTGATGTTTTGTTAATAATTTGTGGTTACTTAATAAAAGAGTAACTTGCTTTTAAATTGTCTGTTAACCCGTTCTTTTATTTTATTTTAGTTAGTGTGTAGTTATTTGTTATTAAAACTATAATGTTTTTACGAAGGTGAACTTAATTGTAATGTAACAAAAAATGTTTACGTCATCTTTATTTAATTTTTATTGGTTCTATGAACCCAAAAACTCCTTTTAAAATTAACTTGATCCATAATGTTATAGTAACCTGTAAGATTAAGTTAATATCAGTTCAAATGACTTGGTACCATTTAGTTAAAAAAGATAACTAGATAATATAATTTATAGCTAACTAGTAACTTTAGATAACTCAAAAAATTTCGATGTATTCAGTTTCAACTTTTATTTTATTTTATTTTTTTGAGTTATATTAACTTATCTGGTTTTACAGTGCATGCATGAATGACCAGTTTGGCATCACTCAATTTGTTGCTTTTTAATTTAGTTTTATTAAGGCTAATTAAATCAGCATGCTGATGCAATCTCAGTGGCCAGATCTGTACCAACGCTTCTGTTTTTTTGGCTGCTAAATGCTTTCTGATATTCTTCAGCGCTGTTTTCAGCCCAACTGTATGGTCTCTCTCTCTCTCTCTCTCTCTCTCTCTCTCTCTGTGTGAATGTCTGTCTCTCTGTGTGTGTGTGTGTGTGTGTGTGTGTGTGTCTGTGTCTCTGTCTCTGTGAGTTTTCAGCCCAACTGTATGGTCTCTCTCTCTCTCTCTCTCTCTTTGTTTGTTTGTGTGTGTGTTTGTGTCTCTCTCTCTCTCTCTCTCTCTCTCTCTCAATTTATTTATTTTTTTTTATTTATTTAAGTGTGCATTATTGGCATGACTAAAACTATACATTTGTATAGCCAAAACAATTGCAGCTGGGCTGATTACAAAGTATCTATTAACAGAAAGAAAAATAATAATATATAAAAAGTATTGAGTGTGTAGTGCAGAATGAATTACTAAAGTAAGTATAAACTAGAATTACCAAATAATTACCGAACAACTTGGTCCAAAGTTGAGTAAACTCAAAAAATCTGTGCAGCATGTTGCCTTGAAATTTTAAGTTGAGTCAACTTTTCATTTTTTAGAGTGTAGACTTATTCATTAGATGAACTAAAGTTTTTAAGTTGTTGGTTGCTAGTTGAGTTAACTTAAAAAGTTGATTGTGATAGGTTGCCTTATTTTTTTGAGTTAGGTCAACTTTATTTTATAAAGGGCAGGCACACTACAAATAGTAAATGCAATCGAAGACGTGAAATTTCCATACTGTCCCTGCTGCGAGTATATAACACGTGCTATGTTTTCTGCTAATAGGCCAACATTCAAATCCCCCGGTGCTCCCAATCTGGGCAATTTACATGCGCAAAATATTATAACTTTAATCTCTAATTGCTACACTGAAAACCCTAATAAGTTGACTGAACTAAATTGATTGAGTAAACTCGTTGCCTCAATTTAATTGAGTACTAGAGTCTCCCAAAACTTGCATATTTAAGTTTATTTAACTTGGCGGTTTTGTAGACTATACTTAAATCGTTCAGTTCATCAAACTTGGCGCTTATTTAATGTACTTACACAATTATGTTCACTTAACTTGATATTAATTTCAAGTGTACTTATATATTTAAGTTAACTCAACATGGAAATGTAACAAACTGTTGAATGATGTTCTTATTTTTGACTGCAAGTTTTGTGCACACCAAACTGAAATAAAACAATGAAGAGCATATTTAATCTTTGACTTTTTATTGACAAAATGTCACAATATTAATGAAAATACAGTAAACACTATACTGTAATGGAAATGGGTCATAGCCACACTGTAAAGGTGGTAACAAAATTAACTAGTGCAGTACATCAATTGTACAAATCTATGTACATATATACTTCACTCAAGTATCACAATTATGTTAGTCAACGTAACTATTACATTTGACTGTTTAAGCTTTGTGCACACATAGTAAACTAAAATAAAACACTCAACATATAGTGCCTTTCACCAAAATTTCACAGTATTATAGTACAAACTATACTGTAGTGGATATATTACTGGGTCACAACCACACTGTAAAGGTGGTAACAACAGTAAAAATATCCAACATTAACTAGTGCACTTACATCAATTGTACAATTCTGTGCACTTAATTACACTTTTTATGCCTCACAATTGTTAATGTACCAAACATGTAGGCTAAATATAAGAACTACATTCTTACTACATTTCACCATTTGAGCTTTGTGCAAACACTGCAAATTAAAATAAAACATACTGAACATGTTCAGTGTCTTTGGCCCAAATGTCACAATATTACAGTACAAACTATACTGTAATGTAAATATTACTGGGTCACAACCACACTACAGAGGTGTAACAATGGTAACAACATCCCAAATGAACTACTGCACATCAATTGTAGAACTCTGCATTTAACAATTTAAACATTTTTTTTATTCTTCATAAATGGATAATGGAGTAAATCAAGAGGGAAAAAACCCAAAACAAAGAGTGGTGTTAAAGTATCACAGTCACGTTTCTTAAGCAAAAAGCTGGTTTGCTAGAGTCTGCATTCTAGGCTTGAGAGCATTCTGTCCCATTGACATTCGTACACGCTGGATGAAATCAAACGGGTTGGCAAGTGATTTTGGGTAATTCAGGTCTAGTGCGTAAATCAGACCGAAGAGAAGACAAATTGCCTGTGGGAGGTCCTGCATTTTGTCCATCACCACTTGGCCTTCAAGAATTATTCCAATCGAAGAAGTCAAATGCAAGGAGTTGGGGGGGCTGAAGATCAGTGTCCTCGAATAAGATCCCCACTGGCACATCAAGGATGGTGTTGCGATGATCAGACACCTAGTGAAAAAACAAGTATAAATATAGTATTTTGATCAGAAATCAAAGGTTTATCATCAATGCATGTTTATCAAAATTTATTAAAAAAAGTTTATTCAAAAAAAAAATAAATAAATAAAAAAAATCACTAACCCTAATCCAACATTATACTGACATGTATACATTTGAATTTATGTAAATGTAGATGCTTCCTGCAAAGAATTTGGTATATACTTTTTAAAGTATGCATTATAAATGACATTCAATAAAAAAGTTGGCCACATTTGTATATTAAAAGAATACTTCACCCAAAAATGAAAATGTACTCACACTCAGGCCTTTCAATATATAGATGAGTTTGTTAAAGGCCTTCTGAAGTAACTCAATGGGTTTTGGTGAGAAAAATATTCATATTTACAACTTTTTAAAGTAAAATATCCAGCTTCCGGTGGACCATATTCAACTTACAAAAAAAGTGCAAGTGATGTGACGTATGATGTAGAATGTACCTTAAGTGTTTTGAACTGCGAGAGGTGTTACAGTTTCTTCATAAGTTGAATACGGAAGGCAGTCCGCCAGAAGCTAGATATCATATTTCACTTCATAAAGTTTTAAATATGGATATTTTCTTACCCAAACACATTGAGTCACTTCACAATACCTTTATTAACCCCCTGGAGCCGTGTAGAGCAGTTTTATGATGGATGGATGGAATTTTTTGAGCTTCAAAATCTCATCCCCCATTCACTCCCATTATAAAGCTTAGAAGAGCCAGGATAAATTTTATTATAACTCTGATTGGATGGCTTGAGGGTCAGTAAACCATGGGTTAATAATTTTTGAGTGAACTATCCCTTTTAAGAACAGATGTACTTACTAAACATGACTTGAAGAAAGAAGAGTCATCATCTCCGAGCAAGATAGGCAGTCCTCGAAGAACAAGGGTTCGGACCTCAGTTGGCTGTGCTGACTTTAGAGGAAAACATGAAATTCTATTAATGCCAGAAAAACTCACTATCAATCTATTTTAAGCAGTTATAAGAATATATTATTCAAATTAAATATTAGATTATCTATCATACATAACAGATTACTGATATGAAAATAAGAAATAAATTACATGTTGACAAAATTAAATACTTTTAAAGGGATAGTTCACCCAAAAATGAAAATTCTGTCATTGTTTACTCACCCTAAATTTGTTCCAAACCAAGCAGTTTTGGGGCACCACTGACATGTGCATACTATGAAATTCTATGTGAATGAACAGCACTCTCTCTGCCTTCGATACCATGACTGAGGTGCCCTTGGGCAAGGCACCGAACCCCCAATTGCTCCCCGGGCGCTGGAGCAATGGCTGCCCACTGCTCCGGGTGTGTGTTCATGGTGTGTGTGTGCGTGTTTGTTCACTATTCACTGCTGTGTGTGTGTGTGCACTTGGATGGGTTAAATGCAGAGCACCAATTTCGAGTATGGGTCACCGTACTTGACAATACGTCACTTTCACTTCACTAAAAAGAAATACTAAGGAAGTCAATGCTGCCCCAAAATTGTTCGGTTACAAACATTCCTTTAAAATATCTTCCTTTGTGTTCAGCAGAACAAAGAAATGTATACAGGTTTGGAACAACTGCGGGTGAGTAAATGATGACAGAATTTCCATTTTTGGGTGAACTATACAGTACCTTTAAGTTATGTTAAAGACGACAAATAATTACTGACCTTTATTTGCTGTAAAAAGTTCAATAAGCGCTGACCAGGAGTCCCCCTTCTGGTTTTAAAAAGGTCCATGAACCGTTAACTGTGTCTGTCCAGGTTTTTGTAGAATTCCTGCTTTAGATTTTTGCCCGTAATTCTGTTGAATTCCATGCAAACCTGGGGGGAGACAAGACCAGGTCACATAATCGCATTAGCTTTCACACAGAAATGCTTTACAGGCTAATAAATAATTAGGAAATAATGAAGAGGCTAAGAAAGTGTTGCTTTATCATGTTAAAGGAATAGACCACTAAAAAATGAAAATTGTCATTTACTCATGCTCAAATTGTTGTAAAACTGCATGATTTTATTTCTTTATTTTTAAGGTACAGTTTTTGTATGACCACCATGTTTCAAACGATAATGTTTGAGAAGTTCCCCTCTTTTTGCAGAGTCAAAAATGCAATACTTACATTTCCACATGTCCTTATCTCATGTCACCTATAACAGAAAAGTTGAAAATATTAAGTTTAACAAAGTCGGTGCAAAAACAAAGAAAATTACACTGTAATTAAGATGGTAATCTTACAATGTTATCCAAAATAAACCTAAATGTGCAAATAAAGGTCTCTGGCTCTAAAAAGTGACAATCTTCCTGGAAGATATATCAGATAGATACAGCTATTAAATAAATAAATCACTTTGTAGCTAATTACTGGTGACCAGTGTGAAGATGGTCTGTAATTTCACCATCTATGAAACATCACTAGCCTAATTCCTCTCAGCTATAGTAGCAAAACTAGCAATGTTCTTATAACACACAATTAACCTAGAATCCCTGCTTTACAAATGCAATGTACAAGTCAAAATATGAAAAAAGTCGACTTCTCAATCATACCTTGAGAAAATTATCCTCAAAATATTGTTAATTAATGGCGACACTGACAAAGTTTGCCCGGGGAAAACTAACCCACATGGTCTAACGTTAACGTTAAGCAGTAGCTGCCATGTTCTTTCTCTCACAGAAAAAACGATTAGGCGACTTCATCAAATATGTACACCTCACTGGTAAAATCAGAAATTAAAGTTGTCGTTTCAATAACCATACCATCACAAAATCATTTAAATATCGTTAAGTAATGGCAAGTTTGGCAAAGTTTGAGCGGGAGGAACAACGTTAATTGTTCTCAGAAGTGGCTGCCAAGTTCTTTCCCACAGAAATACACGATTACACTGTGATTAAGTGTAGTAAATAATATGTTTCAGTATTACAAATCAAATAAAGAATCATTTGACATCTCAGTTATCATACCATCGCAAATCCATATCTTTAACGTTACTTGATGGCTATGCTGGCAAAGTTTGACCGGGAATTATGGCTGCGTTGTCTTTTATTATAGAAACGTACAACAAGAATTCAAATAAGCATTTCACTCAAAATAACTTTATATCTACACAATTTTACTTACCGAACATAGAAGAAAAACTTCCGTCTTGAAACTGCAACAGAACAGATGAGGCAAAAGGACCAATTTTGTAATCCACCAATCAGTGCATTAGTTCTCTTGTTGCTAGGCGGAACTCCTTGCATGGCCAAGCACATTAAAGGAAGAACAGCGTAAGCATAGATATGTGAGTTTAAACCTATGCACGTAAGCGCGGGCGCCGCCATTTTAGAATTATAATGTGTCAGATTTCCGGTAAAGCGCTTCCGCTAATAGTAGTTGTATTGTGATCACGTAGTTTTGCGTTCACTGTGCAGATTTTACAGGCTAGTTTACTATATGGACCACAGAAAGACTGGTGTACTTTGTGCAGTGAGGGGGTGTCATAATAGCTGGTTCAAGCGTAAAAAATACCTGCAAGACATTTGTTTTGACCATAATCCACTCACCAGAGCTGAATATGGATGTGAGGCACACTATGATTTGCACGCCCCTCCGAAGGGAGAAGCAGCTCGTCGGCTTTGTTTAAAAGCTTTAAACTTAAAGAAACCACTGAAATTTCCGTACGTTTGCTCTTTCCACTTCGTTGATGGGAGACCCACAGAAAATCATCCATTCCCCGAGAAACGCTGCTCCAGTGAAGACTCCGAGGCGATAAATTGCATCCAAAATAAAAAGTTATATAAATAAATAACAATAATTATATATAAATATATATCCAAACTATGCAACCCAGTGTCACAAAACACTTGTATATGTATTAAAGTTCATTTATCAACTTTGAAAAGTTTCTTCTAAAAAGCTTTTCCTAAATAAAAATAAGTAGCCTAAATTCCCATTATGGTCAATAATAGTAATTGAAGCCATTTGTTTTCTGATAAAAAAGAGAAAAGACCTTGCACTTAAAGGTTGCACACGGTATTAGAATTTTACAGTCAAGAAGACTACGTTTGTGAAAATGACCTATTTTTTTTTTCAAAGGATTAATCATGATTTTGAGCTCACAACACTTGAAATCTTAAGTTTATACATTTTGAAGGTAAATAAATTAAAATAACTCATATTTTTAAGCGATGGGGCCAAAACGCAAAATTTTAAGTAATATTTAGTCAACATTACTTGATTGTTTAAGTAAAGACAACATTAGGGTTTACAGTGTACGACATCTAGTTCTTGTAATTTTGACTTTATTCTCAAAATATTTCGATGTTATTCTCGTATTGCTACAACTTTATTCTCAATATTTTTTTAAATATTGAAATCCCCTCAAAATATTATCTTAGATTTTTGTTTTTAACGTGGCACTAAAACGCCTTCGTATTATCCTATGCCTTTATTCTCAAAATATTATGACTTTGATTTCATATTGCTACGACTTTTTCTCAA
>CM077242.1:34748249-34783249 GCA_039654775.1 Spinibarbus caldwelli
AAGGAATAATAATAATAGTAAAAATAATAATATATATAAACAGTTATTGAGCATGCAAAATGTAGTGCAAAATGAATTACTAATGTATGTAAGTATAAACTAGAAATAAAGGAATAGACAGATTTACAGATTTATTATAGTCAATAAAAGTAAAAGTAAAAAATAAAAAAAAAACTTTATTAACCTATATTTTTTCTACACTGTAAGATCAAGTAAATCTTTGACAAAGGAATTGGGTTTTAATTACTCAAAAGAATAGAAAAAGTTCATTCACCTTTAATTTTTTGAGCAATTAGTTCAAAAATGTAATTTTAAGTTTACAGCACTCAAATGATTTTATTTGTTTTTGGCAGTGCACTCAAATAGTTTTAGTACAATCCCGTCTGACGTCACGCACGTGCTCCGCCCTCAACTAGCTGCTGCAACTTTTTGAAAAGACGCCATGTTGTTGTTGTTCGCTGACTCGCCTCGGATTAATTATTTTTATCAAATAACTTTGCAACAAACTCGCTCGTATTTTATAAAAAATATCGTAGGAGGGGCTATTGTTGGATCGCCTGTGAGGAGCTTTGTGGGGAAACGTGGAAAGCGGTTTTCTGAAGCTGCTGGTGATGAGCTTCATTGTGTTACCCCGCGCAACTGCTGAGTTAACGCGAGCTCCTTCTTTTATTTGTTTACATGTGTTTGTCTTAGCAGTTCATGTGTGTTATGCTTTTGAAAATGATTTGAGCCATTTTATCCCGCTTCCCTAAAGGTCAAAAATCGATTGAATTGATGAATCAACTGTATTTGGATTATTTATTTATTTTTTAGTATCAAAGTCTTGTCTTTTTGCGTCGAGTGTGCACACATTAAAAAGTTTTCGGGTAACAAATCGTAATTACCTCAAAATGGCGGTTTTGAGTCATATATTTCATTGGCTGGCATTACTGGACATAAAGTACTGATTTTCATAGAGGTTTCACAGTAATTTGATTCACTTTGTTCCAGGAGTTGTACATGTTTGTAAAGACAGGTGTTTATAAATGTATTCAAGTAAAGTTAGTTGACTCAAACCATACCAGTAAAGCTTGTGTTATTTACCCAAGACATTTGTGTTCTAGCTTATAATTTTACATTTAACAAATCAAATGTTTAAAAACAAATCATATGTTAAAAGTTTAATGTTTGTATTATGGGATCAAACTAAGCACCATATTTCACATAATGCCTATTAAGTTAAATCACTGATTTGTGTCATGTGCTTTAAATAGAATTTTCCTGGTGTTTTGGCACATATTACAACCTGAGTAACTTCTCAATCTGTTTCTTTTCAGGATAAAAGTGAAGCAGCTGGAAGTTTAGTTTGGTATATTGATGTCCAGTTATTAATTTTAATGTGCATTCATTCTATTACAGAGATACTGGCACCTACCTATCACAGAGATCCTGGATCGCTGGCCTGCTTTAAAATGGAGTTACAGGTAAAAATATTTTTCTTAGCACACTTGAAAATATGTCTTATTAATTAATTACTCACCCTCGTGTTCTTACAAACCCGTAAGACCTTCGTTCATCTTCAGAACACAGGTATTCTTGATGAAATCCGAGAGCTTTGTAACCCTGCATAGACGGCAGCGTAACTGAAATGTTCCCAGGCACAGAAATGTAGTAAGGACATGGGTAAAATACTCCATGCTGACGCAGAACACGCATGCTTGGAGCCTTGTTCACAAGCAGAGGAATGCACATGGTGCTCTCCATAATGGTGGAGGATGGTGACTTGGAGAAGAACTGTAGAATAAGGTCGTTATTTCTGTTTTCTTTGCACACAAAAAGTAATCTCGTAGCTTAAAATTAACGGTTGAACCACTGATGTCACATGGAGTATTTTACTGATGTCCTTTCTATGTTTCTGGGGCTGGGAACATTTCAGTTAGGTTGCTGTCTATGGAGGGTCAGAAAGCTCTCAGATTTGATCAAAAATCTCTTAATTTGTGTTCTTACAGGTTTGGAACCAACATGAGTCATTAATGACAGAATTTTCATTTTTGGGTGAACTATCCCTTTAAAGTAATAGTTTGTCAAGAAATGAACATTTGTCATTAATTTACTCTCTCTCTGGCCGTGCAAGAAGTAGCTGATGTTCTTTCTTCAGTAGAACAAAAGATCATTTGTAGTTGAGCTCATGGTCCTTGGTGATTCATAAGATGCAGCTCAATGGGTGCCGTCACATTGCGAGTCAAAAAAACATAAACAAGCCACAGAAAAGTAATACCCATGGTGGCACAAGAAATCTTGAGCTCCAGACTCTGGTTTTCCTGATCATAATGTTATAATGTGTTGTCTGCATCTGCTTTTTGACTCACAAAGTGGTGGCACCTGTTGACATGAAGTTTATGAGTCACTAAGGACCATGAGTTCAGTTGAAAATCATCTTCAGTGTTCTACTAAAGAAAGAAAGTAGCCTACATCTTGTTTGGCCGAAGGGTGAGTAAACTGACAGCAAATGTTAATTTTTGGTTCTTTTTCAGTGTGTCGGGTTTATACTTGTAGTTGACAGTCGAAGCTCAAAGTGTGTTATTTTGCAGTGTTTTTTTTGTTTTGTTTTTAATTACAGTACACTGTACATATACGTTGGCTTAATCGCTTATTAATTTGTGCAGATCTGCTTCGAGTTTCTCAAAATTATGAACGTCATCCTGAAGAACCAGAAATAAAGTTGATCCCACAGGACAAGTGTCTGAAGCACTGAGTCAGCTTTCAGGATGTGTGACGCTTCAGGTCAGTGGTTACTCTTCTTAATGGCTGATAAAGAAACTAGGGTTGATTTTGAGTGATTTCGGTTGTGTTGTCATACATACAGACTAGGGGTGTGACGAGACACTTATCCCACGAGACGAGACACGAGACTCGGTTCACGAGAACGAGACGAGATTTTTAGACATTTTTAAAAAAAAATCCTCTGAAATATAGGGAAAAATAGTCTTTTATTCAACTGAAATACACAAAATGCAAAAAATGTAGGTGCATTTTGAAATCAACTTGTACTTTATGAAATTAAACTTCTATTTTAATGAATTATATGCAGTAATAAACAACATGTAAACTAGAGCTGCACGATTCTGGATAAATTGAGAATCACAATATTTTTTAAAAAATTTTTTTAAATAAATTGGAGATCACAATTCTCTCACGATTCTGAAAAAAAAAATTAGAAAACTAAACAAAATAACGTAATTTACTGGTGGTTCTTACAAAATTTTCATTGTTTAAGTCTTTTAAAAATATATAATCATTTGAACAACAAAAAAAAAAATTCAATGAAGGAGTCAGTGTCTCACTTCATAAAGACATTCACTATTGGAATCTCTTTGAATGAATGATTCAATGACAAATACTTTTTAGACGGGTTGTCGCCAACTCCTGGTGGAAGAGGATAATTGTTACAATACATACAAGTGTTAAGATACTTTCGTTTTGATCGCTACTGTAGACAATAAGTGTTTTTACCCAAACTATAAACTTTTATCCCAGTACTTCTGTTATTTAAATGTCTGTAACACAGAAATAATGATGTGTGGTTGAAAAGACTGTTTGTGTTGCTCTTTCTGGATCAGCAGCAGCATGAATGCAGATTTGAATGTCTTTAACACCTGTTTCACATCGTAAGCGTCAGTGGAGCGTCAGCAGCGCGTTTTATCGCCGCCCATATCAGCGAATGACAGCGTTCCCAACGGAAGTGTGATGATGGCCGACCCTCTGATTCATCTACATGGGCACAAAACGTGCTTCTCACGATCCACTGACACTCGTGATGTGAAACAGTCGTAATAGACATAGCTGAATCGTTTTCATTCAGGAATAAGATCGTGTGGGTGTTTGAATCAAGATCGCAAGATGGCATTTTTTTAACAATTAATTGTGCAGCTCTAATGTAAACCCTGCAAAACGTTTTGCGAGGATATCGTCACGTTCTCGCGAGACCAGACGGATCTCATGCCACGAGATCTTGTCACATCCCTAATACAGATGCTTTAGGGTGATGCATAGTATTCTGTGGTTGTGAGGATTAGATTCTGTGTTAAATCAAGATTCTCTCACTCAAGTCTCTAATTCTCACACTGAAGGTAATACTGACGTCCATGTGTGCTGAGCTGCTGTCCTCCGGGCTCCCTCCACCTATCTGCTTGAGGATGACTCCAACCTTCTCCAGATGTGGGATGTAAGTGATCGTGTCGCTTAAGCCTATGAGACACGGGGTGACTTTTTGAGCAATTTTGCTGGGCAAAAGATGAGACCCGGGACACATGACCGATCTAAAGTATCTGAATGGAAATTTGTTGCCCATTCTGAATGGGGAAGTGCCCAAGCAACATTGCTCAAAGTCGCCCTGCCCACCTTTAGAATTTGAAAGTCGTGAAGTATTGTCAAGTATGGTGACCCATACTCGAAATTGGTGCTCTGCATTTAACCCATCCAAGTGCACACACACAGCAGTGAATAGTGAACAAACACGCGCACACACACACACACCGTGAACACACACCCGGAGCAGTGGGCAGCCATTGCTCCAGCGCCCGGGGAGCAATTGGGGGTTCGGTGCCTTGCTCAAGGGCACCTCAGTCATGGTATCGAAGGCAGAGAGAGTGCTGTTCATTCACAATCCCCACCTTCAATTCCTGCCGGTGTGAGAATCGAACCGGCAACCTTCAGGTTACAAGCCCAACTCTCTAACCATTAGGCCACGACTTCCCCCTTTAGAGAGACGGATCACTACAAATGAAAATGCCGCCTAGTCCTCATTTACACTTTGTTTGCAGAACACCAAAGAATTACTACAATTATAAAGGATATATTCAAAACCTGGAACTACAGCCTGAATGACATCTGAATGGCAGGAGAGATTGTTGGTAACCAAACCGTTTTGGTTTGAACTGGCTTTCATGGAAAAAATACTATGAAAATCAATGCAACCTGAAACTGTTCGGTAATCAACAATATCACCTTCCATTCAGATGTCATTCAGGTTCTAGTTCTAGGTTTTGAATACAGGCTATCAATTATAATTGTAGTTAACTGTATGGGATATAATGGTTTGGAGTAGATATAAATATATGTCGCTTATTAGCAGTCAGCCTTTGGAAGTTTAGAGTAACATTACTCTGTTTTTGTCTTCAGGTAGAACAATCTGATGAGCCGGACGCTGATGATTTATTCATTCGTTTCCTCTCCGTTAGTGACAGTTCAACAGTTGCCACGTTCTTCGGCTCAGAGAAGACTGAAACTGTACTTTGGGTAACCTAGTTAATGAATTCCCCACATTGGCTCATAACATTCGTCACGTTTTTT
Organism: Spinibarbus caldwelli; assembly: GCA_039654775.1. Classification (NCBI taxonomy): domain Eukaryota; kingdom Metazoa; phylum Chordata; class Actinopteri; order Cypriniformes; family Cyprinidae; genus Spinibarbus; species Spinibarbus caldwelli. Next base: position 34,753,581 of record CM077242.1, read on the forward strand.
GGACTAACGTACGCCTCGGATCTAAGTTCCCCAAAAGAGTTGGACAATACATTTGACTTTACCCAGAAACTCTTGATGGGTCTGGAGGATGAGAAGCTGAGACCCAGAGCGTTGAGTCTTAAAAATGAACTTTAGTCAGTAGAGTTTCCTCAATGTTTGAACAAAGCTTACAAAGGTACTCTTTTACTTGACATTTCATTTATACTTTCACTTCTATCACTTTTAGTGCATTGTGTATTTATTTATTTTTACAATATTTGTCTAGTATTTAATTTGCAGAACATTTTCTCAGTTGATTTTCTGGAATGGTATAAGTTCTGTGTATACAGTACCATGTGTTCATCCACTCATAGAAATGACAGTTTAAAAAAAATCCATCGCTCTATTTTGAAATCTATTCTAGTATAACTTTTATATTTCTAAAGTTACTGTTAGATGTGAATTTTGGAAGTGTTCCTATTTTGGGGAAGTGTTTACAGCTGGGTGATATCCAGATATCCATATTGTCCACTTCTAAAAGTGACTGTTACTATCTCAGCTCATTTCTCAAGGGCCTTGCACTGTTTTGGAGAATGTATTTCCATTTGACAAACAATATAATGTTGATGTTTTGTTAATGATTTGTGGTTACTTAATAAAAGAGTAACTTGCTTTTAAATTGTCTGTTAACCCGTTCTTTTATTTATTTTTTATTTTAGTTAGTGTATAGTTATTTCTTATTAAAACTATAATGTTTTTACGAAGGTGAACTTAATTGTAATGTAACAAAAAATGTTTACGTCATCTTTATTTAATTTTAATTGCTTCTGTGAACCCAAAAACTCCTTGTAAAATTTACTTGATCAATAATGTTATAGTATGTCGCATCAGATCCCTACCTGCCTAATATGCTATTCCCTGATCGATCCTCTGACAGGAACTATACGAATCGGTCAGACAACGTAGAAATTGATTTTGGCGCTTTTTTTTTTTTTTTTTTAGTTCAAGGAGTGCAACGAGACTGGAGTAAAGAGATCAAGAAACAGAAGAAGGAGGAACGTCGCAGGCGTGCCCAGGAGAGAGCTGGGGGATCCAAAGATCATCTTCAAGATGAAAGCAGTTCTGAAGCTGATACGGAAACAAGAAACGATGAATAAAAGGGTTGCAAAGTTAATAAAAGAAGTGATGGAATTGCAGGGTTTTTCAAAGGAGTTACAAATGTTAATGAATGATTTAGAGAAAATGGATTTTCAGTCTCCTGTGTTAAAAGAGTAAATGTCAAAAAAGGGTTTGAGGGTATATCTCATTTTAGGGGCACAGATGTTGAGTGCTCTGTGGTTTTTATCTGCTAGTTGCTTTGCTTATTTTGTAAAAGAGCGGTTAAGAGCAAGGGGATGCATCTCGCAACGTGGGTGCGAGATGGAACTTCTAGCTGAACCGTTACTTAGAATCAGATCACACCTGCTAGAGGTGTTACATTGCGGTTTAAGGTATATGTGCTTAAGCAGGGCTCATAGAAGGTGTCACTATTTTCCCTATATCTGAAAATAGAACTAGACATGCTTACTATCTAGAAGTGATGTTTTTTTAATTTGTATTTTCTCTCTGTTTGAACTTTTGATACTTGTTTGATTCAGCCTCTGTGACAAAGGTCATGCTTCCTGTTTTCAAGGAGGGGGCAGTCGCAGGCATGGGTAGGAGGTTTTATTTGTTATGCAAGGTTATAAAATGCCTGGGAGACCATTGTTCAGGGCCGACAATTCGTGGTGAAGACTTTACTCGCTATTATTTTGTGTTATGTACTTATGAGTTATTGTTTTTTAATAAAACGAAACCATTGTATTGGTGATTCGTTAAATCTTTAAAACAAGGCTCTGAGTGCTTCATTAGTGGTCTGAACTTGACTGAGCTAGGACAGACACTGGGGAAAAGGACCTGAAACTTCCAATCATATCCATCCAGACACGAGGTAACTATACAGCGGTTGATTGTGAACTGTTTATGGATATTAGGATTGTGAATTATATGTTTTAGTCCGTTATGCTGCTGTACAAGCAAAACAAGTAACATGTAAGATTAAGTTAATATCAGTTAAAATGACTTGGTAACATTTGCATAAAAAATTTGTCTTATTTCTTTAACTTATAAAATTGAGTTAAAATAACTTAAAAATTTCGATGTAATCAGTTTCACCTTTTATTTATTTATTTATTTATATTGAGTTATATTAACTTATCAGGTTTTACAGTGCATGCATGAATGACCACTTTGGCATCACTCTATTTGTTGCCTTTTAATTTACTTTTAGTAAGGCTAATTAAATCAGCATGCTGATGCAATCTCAGTGGCCAGATCTGTACCAACGCTTCTGTTTTTTTGGCTGCTAAGTGCTTTCTGATATTCTTCAGCGGTGTTTTCATCCCAACTGTATTCTCTCTCTCTCTCTTGCTCTCTGTGTGTGAATGTCTGCGTGTGTGTGCGCGTCTCTGTGAGGTTTCAGCCCAACTGTATGGTCTCCCTCTTGCTCTGTGTGTGAACGTCTCTCTCGCGCTCTCTCTCGCTCTCTCTCTCTCTCTCTCTCTCTGTGTATGTGTGTGCGTCTCTCTCTGTGGGTTTTCAGCCCAACTGTATGGTCTCTCTCTTGCTCTGTGTGTGAACGTCTCTCTCGCGCTCTCTCTCGCTCTCTCTCTCTCTCTGTGTATGTGTGTGCGTCTCTCTGTGAGTTTTCAGCCTAACTGTATGGTCTCTCTCTCTCTCTCTCTTTGTTAGTTTGTGTGTGTGTGTGTGTGTGTGTGTGTGTGTGTGTTTGTCTCTCTCTCTCAATTTTTATTTGTTTTTTATTTTTTTTATTTAAGTGTGCTTTATTGGCATGACAAAAACTATACATTTGTATTGCCAAAGCAATTGCAGCTGGGCTGTTTACAAAATGTATTAACAAAGAAAATAATAATAATAAAAATAATATATAAAAAGTATTGAGCATGTAGTGCAAAATGAATTACTAATGTAAGTATAAACTAGAAATAAAATAAGGGATTAGACAGATTTACAGATTTATTATAGTCAATTTTTTTTTTAATTAACGTTATTAACATTTTTTTTTCTAAACCGGTTTCAGAATGGTTAAAGTAGGCCTACAGAAGAACCGCAAGAACAGAAACATTAAAATACTGATTCTGCGGGGAGTGAACTAATTGAATTTTTTTTTTTCATTTTTTTTTTTTTTTTTGTTTTTAAGCCCTGGCTGGCATAGTACTTTCTCGCTACAGATGGTATTATTGGGAGATGAGAGGGTCTGGGGTTTTAATGCTGAAGAAAGCTTAACCACTAACTCATGTGAGGTACCTCAGCCTACAGTGTAATAGCACTGCTGTAAGAGGAGCCTGTGCATCACTGCATGGATATGTCGGTGGATAATACCAATAAAAATCTCGCAATGCTGAAAAATACGTCTTGCCATTTAATTTTGAATCCTGTAAGTAGGCCTAAAGCCTGCATTTACAATAAAAAAATCTGAATGATGAAGAAAAGAAAAAAAAATTTAATTCAGCAGTGAAACACAAATACAACTATTAAAACCATTAAAAATGCTTTAATTATAAAATTACCAAATACTTTAATATAAATATATATTAACAATGAACAAATGCACTACAGTATAAACATTAACGCACTTTTTAAACCACAAAGTAACAAGTAAATTATATTTACTGTATATTATATATATAAAAAACATTGTGTCATAATTCAGTTCAGTTCTTATCAAATGGCGTCAGTGCAGTCAAGTCAATAATATTGCTGAATATTAGGTTTCTTCAACTAAGCAAGACAAAAGGCAACAGTGACGAGGAACCCAAACCCAAACAAGACCAGGCTCAGTCAGGAAACCAGTTCTCCTCTGGCTAAACGAATGAACGTGGTGTGATTATTCCAGGCTGCATCACAAGTCAGATTGTAGATTTATATTCAGAATATTTCATCCAACTACTTCTGCTTGAAGAAACATCACGCCAGCAGATGAAGCTGGTAAAAAGGGTCTGTGCAGAGGGTCTGGTTCTCATAGTCTTTGCTGAGGATCTGTGCTGGGGCCATCAATGAGGTCTTCACAGGGATCTGTCATCTAGTTGACATGGTCTCCGCTGACATTCAGGGATGTGTTGTGGTCACTCCTGGGTGCAGCTCCACCGTCTGGATCAGCTGATTACTGTAACCTAGGGATAAGGGTGAGACAGTATATAAGCGACTAATATAAGCACTGATGTCATTCTTCTTACAAATTAACAAGTACATTAGATATTAAGGGAAGTGTTGCTGCTTACCCTAATTGGTGTGGCATAAAAATCCTTTAAGGGATTTGAATTATAGAAATGTGATAGTGTGTCATGTGCATGGAAGGTTAAAGAGATGGGACATTTAAACTCACAGAGTGTGTCTGCCTCCTGAAGTCCACCCTTTTGATCTGCCAGCTGAAGCCACCTCTTCATAGTCCCCTTGACCTCCATTTCAGCAGCATTAGCTTGAAAGGTTTTCCAAATTGCAACCTTGAAATATATGTATAAATATATATTGTAAGACAGTTATTAAATCTTAAGCATTACAGTTTTTTACAATCATTAGGACCAGACCCAGAATTCGCACCTTATATGTTTGATGAATGTTCATGCATAAGTTCATGCAGCAGCTCAGAATTTCGGCAAAAAAATAAAAAAATAAATAAATAAATAAAAAATAAATAAATAAAATTAAAAAGATGTCAGAATACGTATATAAAGTGTTCAGATTAAATTTAAATTTGTTTGCTCATAATAATCCCCACCACAGTAAAATAAGTGATTTTTATCACATCATACTGCATATATTCTAGCGTTTTCTAAATGACTAAATGACTAAATATATTGCTACTACTTTTTCTCAACAATATGGCAACAACTTTATTCTCTTAATTTTGATTATATTCTCAAAATATTTATTTTATTTTATTTTATTTTATTTTATTTATTTATTTAGCGTGGCACTAAAACGCCATGGTAGATCTTGTCTGGGTGTTTAACTGCAGAATGTTAGTCTTGTAGGCTACTGTCATGAATCAGACCTCTGTGGCTCTCTCCGATGGCCACCGGAGGGCACCCTCACCTGAGTATTGACTTTCCCGGACTCCAGTTCCCATAATTCCCGTACCTGGACTAATCACCTGCACAGGTGTTTCCCATTAACTGCCTACTTAAGCAGCGTACATTCTCACCCTCATTGCGAAGTCTTGTTTTGCCCTGGCTGACATTTCTGAGCGTTATTTCTGTATTCTGTGATCTTCCCGTGTATGACCCTGGACTGTTTACCTCTGTGGATTCTCTGCTGCCTACCCTTGTGATATTGCTCTTTGGAACTCCGATTGTGTTGCTGCCTGCCCTGACTCCTGCCCGGTATTGTTTACGTCTCTGCCTTGCCTCTGATATTCCTGACACTGTTGTTTGATCATTGCCTGTTTGACCCTGTCTAAGTTTATTAAAGTGAGATTGCAAATGGATCCACACGCCTCAGACCCTTCATTACAGTTACAGTAGGCTATTTGCCGTCTAGTCATAGCCAATAAAGTATTATGGTTTAATAACATTTTGGCCAGATGAAAGGAAAACTCTCAACGGTTTAAAGAAATGAAAGGTTTTTTTTCAGGTTATATTAAAATGTTTGCTGCAATGTTAAAAAAAAAATGCACTACTATAAAATTGCGATTTTGGGAGGAAAAAAAGATAAGTCACACACACGTCGCATTTTGCATTTAGAAATAATTTTTAACACTATAAAAAAAAAAATTATAGGCTATACCCCTCACTACTCAAATTGTCTAAAGTGAACAGTATTCAGGCTATATAAATGTCAAGCCAAATCGAATTAATTTAAAGTGAAACTAAAGCCCTCTCTCATGCGGCACGAATCCAAAAATTTCCATATTCGCCACATATTGGATATACTTACTTTACTCGCATTTTCGGCCTAAAACATCATTCACAAATAACAACACAGTGAGGCTGTGGTCACGCTGAACGGGACAGATTTTAATGACATTTATATATTTCAGTGATTTTAATAAGAAACCTACAGCTAGCCAATTTAATCATTTCATAATAATAAAAAATAACAATCTTTATTTTCTAGCGCCTTTAAATGTTACATCTCAAAGCGCTTTACATAAACAAAGCATCAAAATACACCATTAAAGATGATAAAATGATCAAAAAGAGGAGAAATACACTCGAAACACTTGAAAATAAAATATGGAAATAAAATAATTTTCAACTAAAATAAATGTAAAAAATTATTCAGAGCAGCACCATGGCTCTGACAAAATCCAAAAGATAAAATAAAAATAAAAATTACTGCCACATTTTTAGAAAATAATTGTTTATTTATTTGGTATGAAATATTTGTTTTGGCACACCTGACTGAGTGGCATTGTTCTAATTCTGACATGATAAATTAGCCTTGGACGAGCGCTCCTGCACATGACCACTTCTGCATCACTCAATTTATTGCTTTTTTAATTTACTTTTAGTAAGACTAATTGAATCAGCATACTGAGTATAGCCCATAGTAGCCTACATATCGACAACGCATGCGGAAAAAGCAATAAAGTGTGCATTTACGAATGATGAACACGTAAATGGGGTTTACAAGTCCTTTTTACTGAATATTTGTGAGTTAGCATATATTTTAAACGGATATTCTAATATAGACTGTTTTATGTATTAAACTATCAGACACTGTCAGAAAAAGAATTCTGATCAAAAGCAGTCTGATCTGGGGATTATTTGATGTTTGATTCATCGGGTTCCCTCTTACGTCATACTCCGGGGTTCCCTCAGGCATTTATGCACATGCGCACTCCTCAAAAACGGCGTGTATAGAGGACATGCAGAAATACATAGATTAAAATGCTTTCATATTTACATATAATGGAAGATATAGATTGTATCGCATGTTAGCTTGTTTAATGTGCTCAAGAGCATAATTTATATAAGCCCACATGTCTTACTAGCAAGAAACTATTATTCTAACCGCAGGTAGTGAGCTGTAGTTCCAACCACGTAAGTTTGCGAATGTTAGTTTGAACTATGGTTTCGGGAAACACCGAATCATTGGACTATCCCACATACCAAATGTTTTCTGGCCCAGCACCGGGCCAGACAATCACTTTTCTCTCAGCCCAAGTACAGCAAAGAATGACGGCCCTGAAGTGGCCCAGAACCGGATTAAACACAAGGGCCACACACGGGCCACAACCGGCCCGAATCTCAGCCAGTATTCACCCTTAACTGGCCCAAAACATGTTTTATTATTGTTACCAATTCAGCCTTAAGTAAACCAGAATCCCCAAATCTGAGCCACACCTTTGAGCCTTATATAGCCCAGATCCAATACAGAATCTTATATTTGATATTATTGCATTTACTATAATCGCCATTATTCATTTTTTGAAATGTTTTGGTAATGTACACACAAACTATGGCAATAAAGTACATTAAACTGAATAGAAAATCAGCCTTAAAATTCACAGGTCATGTAACTGTGCAATAAAAAACGTATTGCATTGAATTTTTTTTTTTTTTTTTTTTTACGAAGAACAAATCAACCAAAATAGAGTGAGTGTATAAATTATAAAGTCTATAAGAAAAACGTAACAGACAGACACTTAGACACGTAATCACAAGAATTTATTGCAGAAATGTCAAAGAGCAGCACCACAGTAGTCCAAATGACGATGCGCTGCAGTCGCGGTCCTCTCTGGCGGAATATAATAGTTTAGTGTGAGGAGCAGGGCATAATTTAAGTTGTTAAACGCTGAAAATACTGTGCCTATCAACCCCGTGAGGGCGAGCGTTTCTTATTCAAAACACGCATCGCCAGAAACACGGCATGTCGCAATCTATGACGAAACCGACCAGAGCCAAAGAGCGTTTGATATCGCTGCCGTAAAACTTGTTGTAAAACTGCTTAACGGCAAATTTTTTAATTGTTACTATAGCTATAGAGAAATCATCACATGGATACCGAGGATTTAAAAAAAAAATAAAAAAATAAAAAATAAATAAATAAATAAATTATGATCATTTTATTTAACGCTTGTGCATGACAGCATATTAATAAAATTATGTGCCCCATGGTAAACCAAATAAATATAACATGATAATGATTAAATGATCTCTCTCTCTCTCTCTCTCTCTATGTAAAGATTCTAAGATTATTTGTACTGAGAATAATAATATATAATCAAATTAAGTGCCGTTTAATGCAGTTGACTGATTTACTGATTTGTTTTATTTTGAAATGATCATGTTGACAGCAAGCAGTGTTGACCCAGATCCAGCCCACATCTGACTTGCTATTTCAAAGATTAAATTTAAACAATACTACACTTAATTAAAATTACTGTGATCATTTTATCCTATTTTATTTTTCACGGGTCTCATAATATGCTGTCAGGTCACTGCCTGATCTGGGCCACACTCCTCCCAACAATTGGCCCTCATATTGTTTGCTGTGATCCACGCCGTGCCATCACTGCCACACATGACCCAGCTCTGGCTGAATGGGTACATGCCATTGCCGACAGGAGGCCAGCAGTGCCAGCTTGAGGCCACATTTGGGCCAAGTCCGTTTGCTATGTGCGATGTTGGTAAGGACGGAACTTGGGACCATAGTTGGCTAACAATGCTTTTGGGAAACGCTCCCGAGCTGGCCGTGGTGTTTAACTACAGAAAGTTGTTCTTTGCGACACCTGGTGGATATTGTGTGAAGCACAATGATGTTAAAAAAAATTAATCTTAAAAGAAAAAATAAAATAAAAGAACGGGTTACAGCTGCTTTGAAGCTATGTATTGTTAAAAGTGTTTGTGTGTGTGTGTGTGTGTGTGTGTGTGTGTGTGAGAGAGAGAGATTTTGCTTCAACACCTATATATACGTATGTTGAACATTCCCTATTCAGGATAATTCACTGCATCTTATCTGTGTTCAGCAGGTTTTTTATTTTTTATGTAAGTGTGCTTTATTGGCATGACAAACTATACATTTGTATTGCCAAAGCAATTGCAGCTGGGCTGATTACAAATAAATAAATAAGATAAATACAAATAAATAAGAAATAAAAGGAATATTAATAATATCAATAATAATAATAGGCTAATATAAACAGTTATTGAGCATATAGTACAAAATGAATTACTAATGTATGTAAGTATAAACTAGAAATAAAGGAACAGGCGGATTTACAGATTTATTATAGTCAATAAAAGTAAAAGTAAAAAATAAAAAAAAAACTTTATTAACCTATATTTTTTCTACACTGTAAGATCAAGTAAATCTTTGACAAAGGAATTGGGTTGTAATTACTCAAAAGAATAGAAAAAGTTCATTCACCTTTAATTTTTTGAGCAATTAGTTCAAAAATGTAATTTTAAGTTTACAGCACTCAAATGATTTTATTTGTTTTTGGCAGTGCACTCAAATAGTTTTAGTCCAATCCCGTCTGACGTCACGCACGTGCTCCGCCCTCAACTAGCTGCTGCAACTTTTTGAAAAGACGCCATGTTGTTGTTGTTCGCTGACTCGCCTCGGATTAATTATTTTTATCAAATAACTTTGCAACAAACTCGCTCGTATTTTATAAAAAATATCGCAGGAGGGGATATTGTTGGATCGCCTGTGAGGAGCTTTGTGGGGAAACGTGGAAAGCGGTTTTCTGAAGCTGCTGGTGATGAGCTTCATTGTGTTACCCGCGCAACTGCTGAGTTAACGCGAGCTCCTTCTTTTATTTGTTTACATGTGTTTGTCTTAGCAGTTCATGTGTGTTATGCATTTGAAAATGATTTGAGCCATTTATCCCGCGTCCCTAAAGGTCAAAAATCGATTGAATTGATGAATCGACTGTATTTGGATTTTTTTTTTCTCGTTATCAAAGTCTTGTCTTTTTGCGTCGAGTGTGCACACATTAAAAAGTTTTCGGGTAACAAATCGTAATTACCTCAAAATGGCGGTTTTGAGTCATATATTTCATTGGCTGGCATTACTGGACATAAAGTACTGATTTTCATAGAGGTTTCACAGTAATTTGATTCACTTTGTTCCAGGAGTTGTACATGTTTGTAAAGACAGGTGTTTATAAATGTATTCAAGTAAAGTTAGTTGGCTCAAACCATACCAGTAAAGCTTGTGTTATTTACCCAAGACATTTGTGTTCTTGCTTATAATTTTACATTTAACAAATCAAATTATACAGTTTAAAGAAATGTTTAAAAGTTTAATGTTTGTATTATGGGATCAAACTAAGCACCATATTTCACATAATGCCTATTAAGTTAAATCACTGATTTGTGTCATGTGCTTTAAATAGAATTTTCCTGGTGTTTTGGCACATATTACAACCTGAGTAACTTCTCAATCTGTTTCTTTTCAGGATAAAAGTGAAGCAGCTGGAAGTTTAGTTTGGTATATTGATGTCCAGTTATTAATTTTAATGTGCATTCATTCTATTACAGAGATACTGGCACCTACCTATCACAGAGATCCTGGATCGCTGGCCTGCTTTAAAATGGAGTCACAGGTAAAAATATTTTTCTTAGCACACTTGAAAATATGTCTTATTAATTAATTACTCACCGTCGTGTTCTTACAAACCCGTAAGACCTTCGTTCATCTTCAGAACACAGGTATTCTTGATGAAATCCAAGAGCTTTCTAACCCTGCATAGACGGCAGTGTAACTGAAATGTTCCCAGGCACAGAAATGTAGTAAGGACATGGGTAAAATACTCCATGCTGACGCAGAACACGCATGCTTGGAGCCTTGTTCACAAGCAGAGGAATGCACATGGTGCTCTCCATAATGGTGGAGGATGGTGACTTGGAGAAGAACTGTAGAATAAGGTCGTTATTTTTTTCTTTGCACACAAAAAGTAATCTCGTAGCTTAAAATTAACGGTTGAACCACTGATGTCACATGGAGTATTTTACTGATGTCCTTTCTATGTTTGATGTCCTTTCTAAGCCTATGAGACACGGGGCAACTGGATGGAAATTTGTTGCCCATTCTGAATGGGGAAGTGCCCAAGCAACATTGCTCAAAGTCGCCCTGCCCACCTTTAGAATTTAGAGAGACGGATCACTACAAATGAAAATGCTGCCTAGTCCTCATTTACCCTTTGTTTGCAGAACACCAAAGGATTACTACAATTATAAAGGATATATTCAAAACCTGGAACTACAGCCTGAATGACATCTGAATGGCAGGAGAGATTGTTGGTAACCAAACCGTTTTGGTTTGAACTGGCTTTCATGGAAAAAATACTATGAAAATCAATGCAACCTGAAACTGTTCGGTAATCAACAATCTCACCTTCCATTCAGATGTCAATCAGGTTCTAGTTCCAGGTTTTGAATACAGGCTATCAATTATAATTGTAGTTAATTGTATGGGATATAATGGTTTGGAGTAGATGTAAATATATGTCGCTTATTAGCAGTCAGCCTTTGGAAGTTTAGAGTAACATTACTCTGTTTTTGTCTTCAGGTAGAACAATCTGATGAACCGGACGCTGATGATTTTTTCCTTCGTTTCCTCTCCGTTAGTGACAGTTCAACAGTTGCCATGTTCTTCGGCTCAGAGAAGACTGAAATTGTACTTTGGGTAACATAGTTAATGAATTCCCCACATTGGCTCATGCATTCGTCACACTTTTTGGACTAACGTACGCCTCGGATCTAAGTTCCCCAAAAGAGTTGGACAATACATTTGACTTTACCCAGAAACTCTTGATGGGTCTGGAGGATGGGAAGCTGAGACCCAGAGCGTTGAGTCTTAAAAATGAACTTTAGTCAGTAGAGTTTCCTCAATGTTTGAACAAAGCTTACAAAGGTACTCTTTTACTTGACATTTCATTTAAACTTTCACTTCTGTCACTTTAGTGCATTGTGTATTTATTTATTTATTTTTACAATATTTGTCTAGTATTTAATTTGCAGAACATTTTCTCAGTTGATTTTCTGGAATGGTATAAGTTCCGTGTATACAGTACCGTGTGTTCATCCACTCATAGAAATGACAGTTTAAAAAAAATCCATTGCTCTATTTTGAAATCTATTCTAGTATAACTTTTATATTTCTAAAGTTACTGTTAGATGTGAATTTTGGAAGTGTTCCTATTTTGGGGAAGTGTTTACAGCTGGGTGATATCCAGATATCCATATTGTCCACTTCTAAAAGTGACTGTTACTATCTCAGCTCATTTCTCAAGGGCCTTGCACTGTTTTGGAGAATGTATTTTCATTTTACAAACAATTTAATGTTGATTTTTTGTTAATGATTTGTGGTTACTTAATAAAAGAGTAACTTGCTTTTAAATTGTCTGTTAACCCGTTCTTTTATTTTATTTTTTATTTTAGTTTGTGTATAGTTATTTCTTATTAAAACTATAATATTTTTTACGAAGGTAAACTTAATTGTAATATAACAAAAAAATGTTTACGTCATCTTTATTTAATTTTAATTGGTTTTGTGAACCCAAAAACTCCTTGTAAAATTAACTTGCTCAATAATGTTACAGTAGCATGTAAGATTAAGTTAATATCAGTTAAAATGAATTGGTAACATTTACATAAAAAAAATTCTCTTATTTCTTTAAATTGAGTTAAAATAACTTAAAAATTTCGACGTAATCAGTTTCAACTTTTTATTTATTTATTTTTTTGAGTTATATTAACTTATCTGGTTTTACAGTGCATGAATGAATGACCACTTTGGCATCACTCAATTTATTGCTTTTTAATTTAGTTTTAGTAAGGCTAATTAAATCAGCATGCAGATCTCAGTGGCCAGATCTGTACCAGCGCTTCAGTTTTTTGGCTGCTAAGTGCTTTCTGATATTCTTCAGAGCTGTTTTCAGCCCAACTGTATGGTCTGTCTCTCTCTGTTTGTGTGTGAATGCCTCTCTCTGTGTGTGTGTGTGTGTGTGTCTGTGAGTTTTCAGCCCAACTGTATGGTCTCTCTTGCTCTGTGTGTGAATGTCTCTCTCTCTCTCTCTCTCTCTCTCTATCTCTCTCTCCCTCCCTCTCTCTCTCTCTCCGTGTGTGTGTGTCTCTGTGAGTTTTCAGCCCAACTGTATGGTCTCTCTCTTGCTCTGTGTGTGAATGTCTCTCTCTCTCTCTCTCTCTCTCTCAGTCTCCCTCTCTCTCTCTCTCTCTCTCAGTCTCTCTCTCTCTTTCTCTCTCTCTCTCTCAATTTCAGTTCAATTCAAGTGTGCTTTATTGGCATGACAAAAACTATACATTTGTATTGCCAAAGCAATTGCCGCTGGGCTGCTTACAAATAGTGCATATATGTATTAACAGAAAGAAAGAAAGAAAGAAAACGAATAATAGTAATAATAATAGCATGTAGTGCAAAATGAATTCCTAATGTATGTAAGTATATAAACTAGAAAAAAATAAGATAAGAGATTAGACAGATTTACTGAAGCAAAATGTACATCTAAGTAATATAATAGAGTAATAAGGTTTAATATAATCTACACGTGCTGGAAACATCAGATCAGGGCAGATTGAGTGTTTTCTCTTCTATGGTGACAGGCAGACACATATTGAGCAGCAAACACACAGCAGTTCTTGTGTTCTAACAGATACGGCAGTTTCTCCTGGTTTGAAAGAGTTTTAAATGTCGGATGGATCTGCTGTATTTTAGCATAGAACAGTGTCCGTATATCTGTGTATTTGGAGCATTCTGTTAGAAAGTGAACACAATCTCTGCTCCGGTGGCAGCCATGTTTTTCTGTGTCTGCCCGTCTCTATCATCAGCTTGTGTCCGCTGAGTCTGTATCTGGTCAATGTGCTTCTCAGTTTCTGATCTGACACTGTGTACAGATACTCTGCCATACTGTACTCTCTCTTTAGGGCCGAACAGTTAGGGTTTATAGGGTTAGGGTTAGCATATAGTGCTAAGCTATAGTGCATATAGTTTTATGCACGTGTAATATAGTTTTACAGAGTTCTGCATGCAGGGTCTCAGTTGGATGTTTTTTCCCATTGGGTGAGATCTTGATTTGGATTTGTCAGTGAACCCCACACCTCACTGCCATAGAGTGCAATGAGCTCAATTACTGATTCTAATATTTTCAGCCAAATTCTAATAGGGATTTCTATAGAACATTGAATAAAACTAAAATCATGATATTTCAGAAAAGATCCAGATCCCAGGGAACACAACAAACATTTACATTAGGCACTAACCAGATAGCACACACATCACACTACAACTACCCGTGTTTGAAAATCACATCCACTGGAAGCTTTAGTCATGCTGTGACAGAACTGAGAGATAAAGTTCTATAGAAACATCTTAAAGACAAGTACTACATGTCTATTTAATATGAGACAGGAAAATATTCTAAAAGAATTGCATATGAGCACATCACAACATGAACAGACATCCGAGTGAGTGATGTGTGTGTGCTATTATGTAGAATTCACTGTAGTCAGCACTGCTTTAGATGAATATAAGTGATGTAAATAAACAAATCTACATAGAGTAACTACACATAAGTTATCTATTTCATTTGTCCAATAGTATTGTAGATAAATTGAGGAACATTTGTGTTGGAAAAAAGTGAGTTAACACATCAGCAGCTACCTCAACATGTGAATGCAGTATTGAGCAGATAAATCACAGAGGTGACTGAATCTTGTCTGGATGTTACAGGGACAGATGAGACACACGTGTGTTTATCTGGTGAAGAGTGAATGATGAAGCAATGCTGCCATCAAAGGCTCTCAGTGAGTACACTACAGACATCAATAAAACATCTTTTACATCTTAAGTTCTAGTTTATTTTTATTAATGTAATTTCAAACATAGCTATTGCATCGCTTTTCTGATTCTTGATTGCTGTACATTTGATGCAGAGCTTTTGTGGTGGAGCAGGTGATGGTGGCATCAAAAAAAAAGAAAACCTGAAACAAAAATATAAAGCAAGAAAAAGTAAGAAATCATTTTGTTACTTCTAATACAGAAATCAAATGACATTTTGTTGTTAAAATGACTGCTTGTGTATTATATTTGTGCATTTATGCAGGATCTGAAATTTCTGCAGACTTGTGTGAGCAGTGAGGATGGAGAAGTCCACAGCATCATCCTGGAAATGGTCCAGTGCCATGAATGAGACGCTCCATCACTGCACCTGACCTTACTGCCTCATCTGGACCAGATGCTGCTGTGGTCTCTTCATCATCAGTGACCCCAGAGTCAGCGAGAACATCTACAGAAAGACTAACCACGTAAGTTTGCGACGCTGATTGCGAATGTTAGTTTGAGCTATGGTTTCGGGAAACACCGAATCATTGAGCTATGTTGGTAAGGACGGAACTTGCGACCATAGTTGGCTAACGATGCTTTTGGGAAACGCACCCGAGCTGGCCGTGGTGTTTAACTACAGAAAGTTGTTCCTTGCGACACCTGGTGGATATTGTGTGAAGCACAATGATGTTTAAAAAAAAAAAAAAAAAAAAAATTGAATCAGAAAAAACTCCCAGGAGCTCCGTGATCACGCGTGGCGAACTGAAAAAAGACGCAATCTCAGTGGCCAGATCTGTACCAGCGCTTCTGTTTTTTGGCTGCTAAGTGCTTTCTGATATACTTCAGCGCTGTTTTCAGCCCAACTGTATGGTCTCTGTCAATTCAATTCAATTTCAATTCAATTAGCTTCATTGGCATGACAAAAGCACATTTTGCATTACCAAAGCATGCATAGGAGAAGAGAACATATACAACAGTGTAATTTGGAACAATATAGCAATTGAAATAACATTTGAACAAGTAATATTAAAAGAATGACATTAAAACATATGGATACATATATGATATAGTAAAGGTTGTGTAAAAGATTATTTATGTGTTATTTAACTAATAACCTGAATAACTGAAATCATGTGGTTGGTTTGGTGTGAGTTAGCCATATATTCACTGGATATTGGTTTCTTGGCTGTGGCTGTCTCTCAGGAGTTGGCAGGCTGCTATAAATCTTGCAGCTATATTTGCACATTCAGATTTTTCACCAAGAATGAAGGTGAGTTTTTTAGATGGGGTACAATTATTAAATTGGGGAAATATTTTGTTTATTTTGGGATAGTAGAGGTTTCTGATGTACTTTGGGCACTCTGTGAGGAAGTGCAGCTCTGTTTCGATCTCGCCCAGACTGCAGTGGGAGCAGATTCTGCAGTGTGTGTGTCGGCCCGTCTCTACGGCCAGTCTGTGCTCGCTGTGTGTGTGTGTGTGTGTGTGTGTGTGTGTGTGTGTGTGTCAATTTTAATTGATCTTTTTATGGCATAGAAAGCCCTTTGAGCTTTCTCTTTGAGCTCCTTCACAGCCAAGGTAAAGTTACCTGTTGGAGTAATTTTTAGGCCGAGGTTAGTGTATGTTTTTGTGGTTTCAATGGTTCTGTGTGATAGTGTGAATGTGTGTGTTAGTCCCTGAGGTCTGGAGCTCTCTCTCTCTCTCTCTCTCTCTCTCTCTGTCTCTCTCTCTGTCTCTCTCTCTCTCTCCCTCTCTCTCTCTCTGTCTCTCTCTGTCTCTCTCTGTGTGTGTGTGTGTGTGTGTGTGTGTCTCTCATTTTATTTTATTTTATTTTTTTTTATTTTTATTTTTTAATTTAAGTGAGCTTTATTGGCATGACATAAAAAACTATACATTTTCATTGCCAAAACAACTGCAGCTGGGCTGATTACAAATAGTGTATATGTGTATTAACAGAAAGAAAAATAATAATAATGATAGTAATAATAATAATAAATAAAAAAGTATTGCATGTAGTGCAAAATTAATTACTAATGTATGTAAATATAAACTAGAAATAAGATAAGGGAGTAGACAGATTTACAGATTTATTATAGTCTATAAAAGTTTTTATTGACGTTATTAACCTATTTTTTTTTCTACACTGTAAATCTTTGATAAAGGAATTGGGCTGTAATTACGCAAAAGAAATGAAAAAGTTCATTCACCTCTATTTTTTTTGAGTAATTAGTACAAAGAAATGTAATTTTAAGTTTACAGCACTCAAATGCTTTCATTAAGTTGGCTTGAGAAAGCCAACTTACTGAAATGCTATTTAAACTTCTTCTTCTTATTATTAGTGGTGCTTGCCAAAGGCAAGGCATCACTATTGTTATCTTGCATACTTCTTCTTCTTCTTCTTCTTCTTATTAAGTTGGCTTGAAAAAGCCAACTTACTGAAATCCTGTCTAAACTTCTTCTTCTTCTTCTTCTTCTTCTTCTTCTTCTTCTTCTTTTTCTGAGACCAAATTTTAAAATATATCTCCTCCTAGACCTTTAAAGCTACAACCACCAAACTCGGCCCAGACCTTCAGACTGGTCTGACTCGTGTTGCTATATCTTTTCTAACTGATCCGACTTACGGTTTTCGCAAAAATTACGATGAAAACTGCGAAAAATCCCATAGATTTACATTGATGGAATGTTCAGATGAGTCAAGACTCATCAAACACCAACTGACAAACTTTCAAATCTAAACACACTGAAGCCTATTGGACTCAATTAAGCTTCACTTCTATGTACTATTTCTAATCAATTTAAACTCATTTAAGATTCCACTCTATTTAACATTTCTAATCTAAATCATGCTAGCAACATGCTAGTAACATGCTAGTCACTTGCTAGTCATGCTAGCAAACATGCTAGTCACTTGCTAGTCATGCTAACAACATGCTAGTCACTTGCTAGTCATGCTAGCAAACATGCTAGTCACTTGCTAGTCATGCTAGCAAACATGCTAGTCACTTGCTAATCATGCTAGTAACATGCTAGTCATTTGCTAGTCATGCTAGCAAACATGCTAGTCATGCTAACAACATGCTAGTCATGCTAGCAACATGCTAGTCACTTGCTAGTCATGCTAGCAAACATGCTAGTCACTTGCTAATCATGCTAGTAACATGCTAGTCACTTGCTAGTCATGCTAGCAAACATGCTAGTCACTTGCTAATCATGCTAGTAACATGCTAGTCACTTGCTAGTCATGCTAGCAAACATGCTAGTCACTTGCTAGTCATGCTAGCAACATGCTAGTCACTTGCTTGTCATGCTAACAACATGCTAGTCACTTGCTTGTCATGCTAGCAAACATGCTAGTCACTTGCTAATCATGCTAGTAACATGCTAGTCACTTGCTAGTCATGCTAGCAAACATGCTAGTCACTTGCTAGTCATGCTAGCAACATGCTAATCATGCTAGCAAACATACTAGTCACTTGCTAGTCATGCTAGTAACATGCTAATCATGCTAGCAAACATGCTAGTCACTTGCTAGTCATGCTAGCAACATGCTAGTCACTTGCTAGTCATGCTAGTAACATGCTAGTCATGTTAAAAAACATTCTAGTCACTTGCTAGTCATGCTAGCAACATGCTAGTCACTTGATAATCATGCTAGTAACATGCTAGTCACTTGCTAGTCATGCTAGTCACTTGCTAGTCATGCTAGCAAACATGCTAGTCACTTGTTAGTCATGCCAGCAACATGCTAGTCACTTGCTAGTCATGCTAGTAACATGCTAGTCACTTGCTAGTCATGCTAGCAAACATGCTAGTCACTTGCTAGTCATGCTAGCAATATGCTAGTCACTTGCTAGTCATGCTGACAACATGCTAGTCACTTGCTAATCATGCTAGTAACATGCTAGTCATTTGCTAGAAACCGCAAAAATCTGTTTATCTGTCTGTCTGTGACTGTTTTTCTGGTAAATTGTAAGGTTTTCAAAAATTTAAAACTTCAAACTTTAAAACTAATTTAAACTTCAAAATAGTTAAAACTGAAAACCTTCAAACTTTAAGCTTTGAAAACTACTTCTAACTTTCTGGCTAGGCTTTTTCAAGCCAACTTAAAGTTTGTCTACGAACTTTACTATCTAGTTAAGTTGGCTTGAGAAAGCCAACTTACTGAAATCCTATTTAAACTTATTATTATTATTATTATTATTATTAGTGGTGCTTGCCAAAGGCAAGGCATCACTATTGTTATCTTGCATACTTATTATTAGTGGTGCTTGCCAAAGGCAAGGCATCACTATTGTTATCTTGCATACTTATTATTAGTGGTGCTTGCCAAAGGCAAGGCATCACTATTGTTATCTTGCATACTTATTATTCTTCTTCTTATTCTTCTTATTCTTATTCTTCTTCTGGACAAAACTTCGGCGCGCTACTCCTCCTGGACCGTTTGTCACAGACCCATCAATGAGGTGTCATATCGACCGGCTCATTAAGGAGAGGTGTGCTATATCTTTTCTAAGCGATCGGACCTACGATGTTCGCACAGCGGACGAAAAAGTGGGCAAAAAAGTCCCATTGACTTACAATGGCGGAATGTTCATGAATTTGAATCTCAACTGTCACTTTCTCACACACACACACACACACACACACACACACACACACACACAGGCCCTTAGGAACCCCTTCTCTCTCTCTCTCTCTCTGTAACTCACACACACTCATTTGACTCATCTTTTAAGTAAGCAATAAGTAATGACCTATGATCTTCATAGCCACACCCTAGCAACCACTTACAGCACCCTAGCAACCACCCCATAGACCTCCATTTAAACAGATCAAAAGGGATATCTTTGGATAGAAATGTCATTTGCTCTTTTGATTCAGAGCAAACAGGACTTCCATCATGCTACACATGCTAGCAGTGAATAGCTACATGCTAATAATGATTAGCTAAGTGCTAAAACATGCTAAATATTCCAACACACACTCACACACACACACACACACACACACACACAGAGTCTGGCATATGTGGTTTACGGGGACTCTCCATAGGCGTAATGGTTTTTATACTGTACAAACTGTATGTGCTATTGCCCTACACCAACCCTACACCTAAACCTACCCCTTACAGGAAACTTTCTGCATTTTTAGATTTTCAAAAAAACATTATTTAGTATGTTTTTAAGCCTTTTGGTTTACGGGGACATAGGCAGTGTCCTCATAAACCACCTTCACGTTGTAGTACCCATGTAATTATACACATTTGTGTCCTCATAAACCATATATACCAGTTCACACACACACACACACACACACACACACACATACACAGGGCCTAAGGAATCATCTCTCTTTCTCTCTGTTTCTCTCTCTCATGGCATAAAATTTCTTAGCCAAATTCCAAATTCTGCAACATTACATGTTTATAACTAACCTGCCTTGTTCTTCTGATGACAAGCTTCCACTTTACTTTCACATTGTGTTCCGTACTTAAACAGATAAACGTTTGTACATGATTGTACAGCCAATGAAATCACACTTTCACTATGGACCTTGTTCACAGACTATTGTGATGAGGCAAATCTGTAATATTCAGGGTTTGTACAAGGTGCTTAAAGTGCTTGAAGTACTTGAATTTGACGTTTTGAAATTTAAGTCCTGGAAAACCCTTGAAAACAGCTATATTTATGAAAAAGTATTTGAAAAATACTTGAAATTTTAAAAGGCAGTATATATGAAATTTTTGTTCATTTTTGGTTTTGATAAAAACAATCTTTTCATGCAAAATTAACAATGCAGTGCATGTTAAATAAATACAGAGCCATTTCACCTGGCTTTTGGGAGCGCATAAGATCTCGCGATACTTCTTGAGGTGAAAAGCGGTCTCACGTTATCAGCATAAAGTTGAGTTTGTGGTAAAACCTTTGATAGTGCTTGCATTATATTATTCAGTCTTTTATTGCATGTGCTGTTTGTTTGGGTTTCATTTGAGAACACACATAAACTCTGACGCGCTTTGTGTTGCGCTGTTATCATTTACAAGCTTGGAGCGCATCTCCATCTCAGCAGCTCGGTCCACAAACTCTTCCTCTGCATATGCTGAGTTTAGGATGCTTAACATTCATCTGGGGGAAAAAAAGTGTGTCTGTGTGTGTGTGTGTTATCTCACATGGTGTCTACAGTGTCCGAGTTTTGCCACGGCAAGCACCACTCACATTTTCTTCAGGAAATGTACATTCTAGTATTGTTATTACTATTCGCCCGGACAAAACTTCGGCACGCTACTCCTCCTGCACCTTTTGTCGTAGACCCATGAATGAGATGTCAAATCATCCGACATATTGAGGAGAGGTGTGCTATATCTTTTATAAGTAATTGAGTGTACGATGTTCGTCTGGTGGATGAAAAAATTTGGGCGAAAAAGTCCCATAGACTTAACACTGGCACAAAATTAATGAGATTATATCTTTGGATCAGGAGGTCACAGAGATTTGGGGGTGGGCTCTTTTGACTCGACCTATCAAGCAGCCAATAAGTACTGACATGACAACTTCATAGCTATGCCCTAGCAACCACTTACAGCACCCTAGCAACCGTAAAAAGACATTAACAAACAATTATTCAGCACCAGAACATTGTAGGAACATGGGGTTGGGCTCTGTTGATTCAGACTGTCAAATAGTCTTTAAATATCATCCATAAACTGTATAGCCAATCCATAGCAACAATTTAGAGTACCTTAGCAACTGAACAAACACATGAATAAGCAATTTCTCAGCACCAGAAAGTGGTATAGATATCTTTTGTTTCGTCTGAAAAACCAGTCTGTAAGAATTACCATGGCGACTGTGCAGCTACACCCTAGCAACCATATAGAGCACCCTAGTGACCGTATAGCAACATAAAGAAGCCATATCTCAGCTCCACAACATCATACAGACATGGGAGTTGGCTCTCTACAATCATGCTGAAGGCTCTACTGACGGCCTAGTGCCGAGTTTTGCCACGGCAAGCACCACTCACATTTTCTTCAGGAAATGTACATTCTAGTTCTTCTTATTCTTCTTCTTCTTATTCTTATTCTTCTTCTGGACAAAACTTCGGCACGCTACTCCTCCTGCACCTTTTGTCGTAGACCCATGAATGAGATGTCAAATCATGCGACATATTGAGGAGAGGTGTGCTATATCTTTTATAAGTAATTGAGTGTACGATATTCGTCTGGTGGATGAAAAAATTTGGGCGAAAAAGTCCCATAGACTTAACACTGGCACAAAATTAATGAGATTATATCTTTGGATCAGGAGGTCACAGAGACTTGGGGGTGGGCTCTTTTGACTCGGCCTATCAAGCAGCCAATAAGTACTGACATGACAACTTCATAGCTATGCCCTAGCAACCACTTACAGCACCCTAGCAACCGTAAAAGGACATTAACAAACAATTATTCAGCACCAGAACATTGTAGAAACATGGGGTTGGGCTCTGTTGATTCAGACTGTCAAATAGTCTTTAAATATCATCCCATAAACTGTATAGCCAATCCATAGTAACAATTTAGAGTACCTTAGCAACTGAACAAACACATGAATAAGCAATTTCTCAGCACCAGAAAGTGGTATAGATATCTTTTGTTTCGGCTGAAAAACCAGTCTGTAAGAATTACCATGGCGACTGTGCAGCTACACCCTAGCAACCATATAGAGCACCCTAGTGACCGTATAGCAACATAAAGAAGCCATATCTCAGCTCCACAACATCATACAGACATGGGAGTTGGCTCTCTACAATCATGCTGAAGGCTCTACTGACGGCCTAGTGCCGAGTTTTGCCACGGCAAGCACCAATCACATTTTCTTCAGGAAATGTACATTCTAGTTATTATTCTTCTTCTTCTTCTTCTGAGACTAAAATTTCTGACTGCTACTCCTCCTAGAGCTTTAACTCTACAAACTCCAAACTCAGCCCAGATCTTCAGACTGGTCTGACTCGAGTTGCTATATCTTTTCTAACTGATCGGACTTACGGTTTTCATAAAAATTAAGATTAAAAATCATAAAAAATCCCATAGACTTACATTGAATAGTCTGAACATTCCGTGAACTCCAACTGTCAAAAATTCAAATCTAAACACACTGAAGCCCATTAGACTCAATTAAGCTTCCCTTCTATGTACTATTTCTAATCCATTCAAACTCATCTAATATTTCTTATCTATCTATCTATCTATCATCTGACTCTATCTATCATCTGACTCTATCTATCTATCTATCTATCTATCTATCTATCTATCTATCTATCTATCTATCATCTGACTCTATCTATCTATCTATATATCTATCTCATCTGACTCTATCTATCTATCTATCTATCTATGTATCTATCTATAATCTGACTCATCTATCTATCTATCTATCTATCTATCTATCTATCTATCTATCTATCTATCTATCTATCTGATATCTATCACACACACACACACACACACACACACACACACAAACAAACAAACAAACATACATTCCCTATTTAACACAAACACACGCACACAAGAAATAGACAGAAAATGTGAAATATATAATATATACACTGCATTTATTCGCATTTGTATTAGCATTATTTCTTAACCCTCATAAGACCTGTTTTTCCTGTTTACACCTGTGTCCTTTGGGGTCAATATGACCCCAAAATTGAAAGAGTAATTGTAAAACATTTATAAATTTTTAATCATACAAATAATATATCATTTTTTTTTTTGTTTACTTCTCATCTATACATTAATGCTGTGTTTTGGGAGAAATGAAGTACTTTTGTACCTGTTTACCACAAAAATCCTCAACTACACCATTAGCTTGCATGTGAAATATTACATTTTTATGAATAAATCTCTTAAATGATGATCTAAATTTAATTTAAATTGTTTCTGGAGATTGATCTAGGTGTAAGGTGTACAATTCTGCCATCTGGTGGTTAGAGAAAAACTTGTAGAAATCAGTTTTTGAAAGAATAGTGTAATGACCATATATATCCAGCAGAGGCCCATAGAGAGCCATTCATTTATAAATTTGAGGGAAGAGGTAAAGACTAATGATTTGATATCATATTTATATTTTTAAATTTATCTTTTATATTTATTTCATATTTATGAAAATGTATGGCTATACATATGTTTGGATTAAAATCCAGTATAATTTTATTTATTTATTTTATTTTTTTTTTTTATATATATATACATATATTTTTAAATGTTTTTATATATATCTGAAAGCCTTGAGATATATCGGAAAGCTAAATGAAGCCTGAAGTTGGTGTAGTTTTGAAGATTTCACTGTTTGAGCTCTGTTGAGAATCTCCATAGGGTTCAATAGGCCCATTTAGTGGCTGAAAATATAAATGCAATTTTTTGTCATTTTTCCCTGCCAGATGGTCTCAGAGACACTCAGTGACCCAGTTCCTGATGGATAATGATGTTTAAAGTAGAAATTGTGTCTTTGTTTTTGTTTGTTTGTTTGTTTGTTTTTTTGGTGAAATTATGTATGCAAATATGCTAATTTCCATAAAAAAAAATCAGAATTTAAGGAAAATGAAATAAAATAAATCACCAAAAATAATAACAATTTTTTTTTTTTTTTTTTTTTTAAATAGATAAAAAAAGAATTTCAGGACTGAAAAAAAATTAACGTTGAATGCCTTCGGGTCATTTGGACCCATGAGGGACACTTTTGTTATAGGTTCGGGAGGGATGGATGAGGGTTTAAACATGCCAAACTAACAATTTATTATTTATGTATGTATGTATGTATATATGTATGTATGTATGTATGTATGTATGTATGTATTTATTTATTTATTTATTTATTTATTTATTATTTAGCCATTTTAGTTGTTTTATCTATCTATATATATATATATATATATATGTATGTATGTATGTATATGTAAGGGATAATCAACGATAATAATAAGGGATAATATCTCTCTGTCTGTCTATCTATCTATCTATCTATCTATCTATCTATCTATCTATCTATCTATCTACCTATCATCTGACACTATCTATCTATCTATCTATCTATCTATCTATCTATCTATCTATCTATCTATGTATCTATCTATCTACGATCTATTTCTATCTATCTATCTATCTATCTATCTATCTATCTATCTATCTATCTATCTGCTAGCAACATGCTAGTAACCTGCTAATCATGATAGTAACATGCTAATCATGCTAGAAAATGCTATTAACATGCTAGTAACTTGCTAGTCATGCTAACAACATGCTAGTAACATGCTAATCATGCCAGAAATGTGCTAGCAACATGCTAGTAACTTGCTAATCATGTTAACAACATGCTAATCATCCTAGAAACATGCAAACAACAAGCTAATCATCCTAGAAACATGCTAGTAACTCGCTAATCATGCTAGAAATATGCTAGCAACATGCTAGTAACATGCTAATCATGCTGGTAACATGCTAGTAACTTGCTAATCATGTTAAAAACATGCTACTAACACCCAAGCAACCACACGGGGGACCGTAGCAACCACAGGGCAACACCTTAGCAACCACACCAAGAATCCTAGTAACCAAATAGCAACACCCTAGCAACCGCCGCGGGTTCTGTAGCAACCGCATAGCAACACCTTAGCAACAAACCCGGGTACCCTAGCAACCGCATAGCAACCACCCAGTGTACCCTAGCAACCACATAGCAACACCCTAGCAACCACCCCAGATACCTTAGCAACCACATAGCAACACCCTAGCAACCACCCCAGATACCTTAGCAACCACATAGCAACACCCTAGCAACCAGCCCAAGTACCCTAGCAACCGCATAGCAACACCTTAGCAACCACTCCAGGTATCTTAGCAACCGCATAGCAACACCTTAGCAATCACCCTGGGCACCCTAGCAACCAAATAGCAACACCTTAGCAACCACCCAGAGTACCCTAGCAACCGCATAGCAACACCTTAGCAACCACCCTGGGTACCTTAGCAACCGCACAGCAAAACCTTAGCAACCACCCAGAGTACCCTAGCAACCGCATAGCAACACCTTATTAACCACCCTGAGTACCCTAGCAACCGCATAGAAACACCTTAGCAACTACCCAGGGTACCCTAGCAACCGCATAGCAGCACCCTAGCAACCACCCCGGGTACCCTAGCAACAACTTAGCAACCACCCTGAGTACCCTAGCAACCACATAGAAACACCTTTGCAATCACTCTGGGTACCATAGCAACACCCTAGCAACCACTAAGCAATACCCTAGCGACCACCCTGGACACCCTAGCAAACACCTTAGCAACCACCCTGTGTAACATAGCAACCACATAGCAACACCTTAGCAACCGCCTTAGCAACCACCAGAGCTAGCCTAGCAACCATCATAGCAACCACTCTAAGTACCCTAGCAACCACCCTGGACACCCTAGCAAACACCTTAGCAACCACCCTGAGTAACATAGCAACCACATAGCAACACCTTAGCAACCGCCTTAGCAACCACCAGAGCTAGCCTAGCAACCATCATAGCAACCACTCTAAGTACCCTAGCAACCACTCTGAGGTCCTTAGAATCATCTATCTATCTATCTATCTATCTATCTATCTATCTATCTATCTGTCTATCTATCTATCTATCTATCTATCTATCTGTCTGTCTGTCTGTCTGTCTATCTATAATCTGAGCCGATCTATCTATCTATCTATCTATCTATCTATCTGTCTATCTATCTATCAAACTTTAAACTTTTAAAACTACGCTAAACTTCAACCTAATTCAGACTGAAAACCATCAAACTTAAAACTTCCCAAACTTTTCAAACTTAAACTTTTTAAACTTCTTAAACTTTTTTAAACTTTTCAAACTTTTTTAAACTTTTCAAACTTTTTAAAACTTTCTGGTCCGGCTTTCTCAAGCCAACTTAAAGTTTTTTTTGACAAACTTTTTTATCTAGTTAAGTTGGCTTGAGAAAGCCAACTTACTGAAATGCTATTTAAACTTCTTATTATTCTTCTGAGACTAAAATTATCAACTCTAACTCCTCCTAGAGCTTTAACTCTACAGACTCCAAACTCAGCCCAGATCTTCAGACTGATCTGAAGTTAGTTGCTATATCTTTTCTAACTGATCGGACTTACGGTTATTTCACTTGCATGTGAAATATTACATTTTTATGAATAAATCTCTGATGTCCTTTCTATGTTTCTGGGGCTGGGAACATTTCAGTTAGGTTGCTTTCTATGGAGGGTCAGAAAGCTCTCTGATTTGATCAAAATTCTCTTAATTTGTGTTCTTACAGGTTTGGAACCAATATGAGTCATTAATGACAGAATTTTCATTTTTGGGTGAACTATCCCTTTAAAGTAATAGATTGCCAAGAAATGAGCATTTGCCATTAATTTACTCTCTCTGGCCATGCAAGAAGTAGCTGATGTTCTTTCTTCATTAGAATAAAAGATAATTTGTAGTTGAACTCTTGATCTTGAGCTCCAGACTCTGGTTTTCCTGATCATAATGTTATAATGTGTTGTCTGCATCTGGTTTTTGACTCACAAATTGGTGGCACCTGTTGACATGAATTTTATGAGTCACTAAGGACCATGAGTTCATTTGAAAATCATCTTCAGTGTTCTACTAAAGAAAGAAAGTAGCCTACATCTCGGTTGGCCGAAAGGTGAGTAAACTGACAGCAAATGTTAATTTTTGGTTCTTTTTCAGTGTGTCGGGTTTATACTTGTAGTTGACTGTTGAAGTTCAAAATGTTATTTTGCAGGGGATCTGCTCCGAGTTTCTCAAAATTATGAACGTCATCCTGAAGAACCAGAAATAAAGTTGATCCCACAGGACAAGTGTCTGAAGCACTGAGTCAGCTTTGAGGATGTGTGACGCTTCAGGTCAGTGGTTACTCTTCTTAATGGCTGATAAAGAAACTAGGGTTGATTTTGAGTGATTTCGGTTGTATTGTCATACATACAGACGCTTTAGGGTGATGCATAGTATTCTGTGGTTGTGCGGATTAGATTCTATCAGGGTGTCTGCGGGTCCTTAAAAAGTCTTAATGTCTTAAATAAAGTTTTCCTAGTAAAAGGCCTTAAAAAGTCTTAAATTCCGATTCAATAGGTCTTAAATATTTTTGGTCACATTACCGCTAAAATGTCTTTTTCAGTCTGACGGACCTAATGACCGCGGTAGTTACTGCGTCATCAGACAGCTAGAATTGCAGTAGTGGAAATGTTAAACTACTGTATGAATGCCAAATGTATTATAAAAACACTTACGGTACATATACAAAAGAGCACTTATATATTACAAAAGAGTATGTTTGGACATTAAATAGTATATTTTATTTTGTATTTCAAATCAACTGCTGAAGACTTTGAACTGCTTTATCACTGGAAACCCACACCAGAGCCCCATTTGCCAGACCCAGTCTGTTTCCACCTCTCACGACAAGGGCGAGGGGTTGGATTTTGGGAGGCATGGTGGCCAAAAATGTAGCCAAAAAAAAAAAAAACATAAATAAATAAAATAAAAAAGATGAAGAGAGTTACATCTGCGAATCTGTGAAAAGAAAATACACAGTGTTTTGTTGGATTACAAATTTATAAAATGGTGAATCTAGGTTCCAATGTAGTAGTACATTGTGTTTTACATTTTGAGGTAAAAATGATGACATTCTAAGAAGATCAAGTCAGGCAGCCCAGGTGTCTGAGACATTAACCTTTTGTCTTTATGCACTTCCTGACCATTGAGTAGGGTCCCAAGTTAAAGCTCAAGGCACAGCTGTGCCTTTGTCTCTATGATAATGTGAAGGTACGGGCGATCCTGTCAGGCTGATTGGATTAGCACCTATGCATTTGAATGACACTGTTATGCTGATGAGATCAGGGCTGGGGAAATTCAGGTAATGGGCTGATTCCTGTACTGCATTTGCATGCTTTGTTTAGATTGTCTCCACCTCTATGTATCCCTCCCCCTTGAAAGGTATAAACTCTACTGTGTTGAGCTATAGTCAGACTTGGATGACTGCAGCGATGCATACCGAGTTCTAAATAAAGAGTAACTTCTGCTTGAAAGATATCCCAACGTCTCCTGGTCTCTGCTTCGAAGAGGAAAAAAAGTTTCCTACAGTTTCAAAAAGTTACAAAGCTGTCAGACACACATGATTTGACTTTACATACTGAGTAATGAATGAATAATGCCATTTACACTTATTGTCGGTTGGTAAAAACATGACGCTTCCGCATCAGCGCTGGGACATCAAATAAATACACAGTCTAACAGACTAGAGTGAAAACAGCTGTGGCCGACTTCTGATTAGCCCAGCCAATAGCCAAAAGGAGTGCAAATAGCTCAAGATGAAACTAAAACTTTGCACAAGGAGCAATGCAAATGACACAGGCTCCTTCTTAGCCGAGGTGCAAATTATTATAATTACCAGTAAGTGCAATCAAAAATATAAACCTCAACGAAAATGCAGAATAGAAATAGGTAGGAAACAAAGTATTCCTTCCTAGAAGCAAGTAAATAATTTAAACAACAGATCTATGAACAAGTATTACAACACTTATGCTCTGCCGTCCGTCTATTCTGGTGACTAATCGGCTTCATACAAATGCCATCTGTTTGGAAACAGCACGGTTGCAACCGGCTGTCATTTAGGCCACGTTTTTGTCATCAGGCACTGTTTTTTTGTACGTTCAAAAATCCATGCAGCACGTTCTCACGAGATCAGCACACGTGCTTACGAGATCAGCGCACGTGCTGACGAGATCAGCGCACGTGCTGACCAGCCTGTGTACACGCAATTACTAATGCTACCTGTCCGGAAATGGCAT
>CM077242.1:34788249-34800749 GCA_039654775.1 Spinibarbus caldwelli
GGGGCCTCGTATCTCCGGCCCCCGGAGGGCTATGGACTTAGGGCTGGCGGCGTCTGACAGGGCTCGTCGAGGTCTGTGAGCGCCCCGAGTTTGGTAAGGTTAGGGCCGGGGTAGGGCGCGTTATTCCCGGTCAAAGTTTGAAGTCCGGGGCCCCCTATATCTCCGGCCCCCGGAGGGCTAGGGACTTAGGGCTGGTGGCGTTGGATAGGTCTCGTCTCGGTCTAGGATCGACCCGAGTTTGGTAAGTTTAGGGCCGGGGGAGGGCGCGTTATTCGCGGTCAAAGTTTGAAGTCTGGGGCCTCGTATCTCCGGCCCCCGGAGGGCTATCGACTTAGGGCTGGCGGCGTCTGACAGGGCTCGTCGAGGTCTGTGAGCGCCCCGAGTTTGGTAAATTTAGGGCCGGGGTAGGGCGCGTTATTCCCGGTCAAAGTTTGAAGTCCGGGGCCCCCTATATCTCCGGCCCCCGGAGGGCTAGGGACTTAGGGCTGGTGGCGTTGGATAGGTCTCGTCTCGGTCTAGGATCGACCCGAGTTTGGTAAGTTTAGGGCCGGGGGAGGGCGAGTTATTCGCGGTCAAAGTTTGAAGTCTGGGGCCTCGTATCTCCGGCCCCCGGAGGGCTATCGACTTAGGGCTGGCGGCGTCTGACAGGGCTCGTCGAGGTCTGTGAGCGCCCCGAGTTTGGTAAATTTAGGGCCGGGGTAGGGCGCGTTATTCCCGGTCAAAGTTTGAAGTCCGGGGCCCCCTATATCTCCGGCCCCCGGAGGGCTAGGGACTTAGGGCTGGTGGCGTTGGATAGGTCTCGTCTCGGTCTAGGATCGACCCGAGTTTGGTAAGTTTAGGGCCGGGGGAGGGCGAGTTATTCGCGGTCAAAGTTTGAAGTCTGGGGCCTCGTATCTCCGGCCCCCGGAGGGCTATCGACTTAGGGCTGGGGGCGTCGGATAGGTCTCGTCGAGGTCTGTGAGCGCCCCGAGTTTGGTAAAGTTTGAGGTTTGCGAGGGCGAGTTACGTCGTTCCAAAGTTTGAAGTTCGTGAGGCCGTATCTCCGGCCCCCGGAGGGCCAGCGAGGTCGGGGAGGCGTCCTCGGAGAGGGGAGGGAGAGCCGTTTGAGGATCCTCGGTCATCTGATTTTTGGGCTCGGGTCGGACTTCCACCCCCCTTCGGATCGCCTCGGCTAGCCGGGCAGGGTGAGGGCCGGCCGGCTAGAAGGAGCGGGATCGAGGGGGGTGGATGAAATGGGTTTTTGTGGAATAACTCGGCTCGGCGGGGGTCTGGGAAGCCGAAACTCGGGGGCCTCTTAGGGGTCGTCGGGCCCGTCCGAACGCGACCGGGCCCGAGTTCCGGGGAGGTCCGGTGCCGGAGTTAGGGGGGCTCGAAGCGTAAAGTTCGGGAGGCCGTATCTCCGGCTCCCGGGGGGGTATCGAGCCGGGGCCGGCGGCGTCGGACGGGGGACGGCGAGGCCTATCGAACGAGCCCCGGGTCGCGGCGATCAGCCGCGGCCCGGGCGAGCGGCGGCGCGTCAAAGTGGCGAGTTC
Organism: Spinibarbus caldwelli; assembly: GCA_039654775.1. Classification (NCBI taxonomy): domain Eukaryota; kingdom Metazoa; phylum Chordata; class Actinopteri; order Cypriniformes; family Cyprinidae; genus Spinibarbus; species Spinibarbus caldwelli. The sequence continues at coordinate 34,789,782 of CM077242.1, forward strand.
GGGGGGCCCGTATCTCCGGCCTCCGGAGGGCTAGGGACTCGGGGCCGGGGGCGTCGGATAGGTCTCGTCTCGGTCTAGGATCGCCCCGAGTTTGGTGAGGTTAGGGCCGGGGGAGGGCGAGTTATTCGCGGTCAAAGTCGGAAGATCGGGGGGCCCGTATCTCCGGCCCCCGGAGGGCTAGGGACTCGGGGCCGGCGGCGTCGGATAGGGCTCGTCTCGGTCTAGGATCGCCCCGAGTTTGGTGAGGTTAGGGCCGGGGGAGGGCGAGTTATTCGCGGTCAAAGTTTGACCTCGGGGGGGCGATATCTCCGGCCCCCGGAGGGCTAGGGACTCGGGGCGGGCGGCGTCGGACGGGGCCCGTCTCGGTCTAGGAGCGCCCCGAGTTTGGCGAGGTTAGGGCCGGGGAAGGGCGAGTTATTCCCGGCGGAAGCGGTCGGATTTCGGGGGGCGATATCTCCGGCCCCCGGGGGGCTAGGGACTCGGGGCCGGCGGCGTCGGATAGGGCTCGTCTCGGTCTAGGATCGACCCGAGTTTGGTAATTTTCGAGCTTTCCGAGGGCGAGTTATTCGCGGTCAAAGTTTGACCAGGGGGGGCGATATCTCCGGCCCCCGGAGGGCTATCGGCTCGGGGACGCCGAAGGGTCATAGGGCCCGCGGAGGTCTACGATCCCCCCGAGTTTGGTGAGGTTTGAGCTTTCCGAGGGCGAACGATTCGCGTCCAAAGTCGGACGAATTAAATGTAAAATTGACGCGCGGGACGGCTAGGTCGACACGGGGGGACCCGCGGCAGTCAGATTTTAGCGTTCAAAACCTAAGTCGATACGTGGGGACCGGCGGAAGGAGCGCAGCCGCGTTCGACACCTAAGGCGACACGGGGGGGCCGGCGCGGGCGAGATTTTAGCGTTCAAAACCTAAGTCGATCGAGGGGGACCAGTGGCGGAGAGATTTTAGCGTTCAAAACCTAAGTCGATCCAGGGGGACCAGTGGCGGAGAGATTTTAGCGTTCAAAACCTAAGTCGATCCAGGGGGACCAGTGGCGGCGAGATTTTAGCGTTCAAAACCTAAGTCGATCCAGGGGGACCAGTGGCGGAGAGATTTTAGCGTTCAAAACCTAAGTCGATCCAGGGGGACCAGTGGCGGAGAGATTTTAGCGTTCAAAACCTAAGTCGATCCAGGGGGACCAGTGGCGGAGAGAATTTTGCGTTCAAAACCTAAGTCGATCCAGGGGGACCAGTGGCGGAGAGATTTTAGCGTTCAAAACCTAAGTCGATCCAGGGGGACCAGTGGCGGAGAGAATTTTGCGTTCAAAACCTAAGTCGATCCAGGGGGACCAGTGGCGGAGAGATTTTAGCGTTCAAAACCTAAGTCGATCCAGGGGGACCAGTGGCAGAAAGAATTTTGCGTTCAAAACCTAAGTCGATTCAGGGGGACCAGTGGTGAGAAAAGCTCCAGGGTGTTCGACCCATGATGTATCCGACGAGGTGCAGCCCTCCCGGCCTCGCCGTGTCGGTCGTGGACCCTGGATGAATTTGGGTCTGAAAAATCTTCTAAGTCGATGGTGCGGGCTTTGGCCAAACATCCAGGGTGGTCGAGGCTCTATGTGAGTCCGGGAAAGGTGCCTCGAAGTCGGCCTCGGGCAAATTTTGCCGCGGTCCTGGTGGTCGAGAAAAATGTAGGAGCCGTTTTTAGGTGGTGTACAGAATCCGGCTGACTCGTTTTTCTGAACCCTTGACCGAGTTCGGACGCCTCTGGCCGGGGTGAGTCGAGACGAAGGCCCCCTCGGATCGGAGGTCGAAAAATTCTCTAAGTCGATCCCGGGGGACCAGTGGAAGAAAGAATTTTGCGTTCAAAACCTAAGTCGATACTGGGGGACCAGTGGTGAGAAAAGCTCCAGGGGGGCTCGACCCAGGATGTATCCGACGAGGTGCAGCCCTCCCGGCCTCTCTCTATCGGTCGTGGACCCTGGATGAATTTGGGTCTGAAAAATCTTCTAAGTCGATGGTGCGGGCTTTGGCCAAACATCCAGGGTGGTCGAGGCTCTATGTGAGTCCGGGAAAGGTGCCTCGAAATCGGCCTCGGGCAAATTTTGCCGCGGTCCTGGTGGTCGAGAAAAATGTAGGAGCCGTTTTTAGGTGGTGTACAGAATCCGGCTGTCTCGTTTTTCTGAACTCTTGACCGAGTTCGGACGCCCCTGGCCGGGGTGAGTCGAGACGAAGGCCCCCTCGGATCGGAGGTCGAAAAATCCTCTAAGTCGATCCCGGGGGACCAGTGGAAGAAAGAATTTTGCGTTCAAAACCTAAGTCGATACTGGGGGACCAGTGGTGAGAAAAGCTCCAGGGTGTTCGACCCAGGATGTATCCGACGAGGTGCAGCCCTCCCGGCCTCGCCGTGTCGGTCGTGGACCCTGGATGAATTTGGGTCTGAAAAATCTTCTAAGTCGATGGTGCGGGCTTTGGCCAAACTTCCAGGGTGGTCGAGGCTCTATGTGAGTCCGGGAAAGGTGCCTCGAAATCGGCCTCGGGCAAATTTTGCCGCGGTCCTGGTGGTCGAGAAAAATGTAGGAGCCGTTTTTAGGTGGTGTACAGAATCCGGCTGTCTCGTTTTTCTGAACTCTTGACCGAGTTCGGACGCCCCTGGCCGGGGTGAGTCGAGACGAAGGCCCCCTCGGATCGGAGGTCGAAAAATCCTCTAAGTCGATCCCGGGGGACCAGTGGAAGAAAGAATTTTGCGTTCAAAACCTAAGTCGATACTGGGGGACCAGTGGTGAGAAAAGCTCCAGGGTGTTCGACCCATGATGTATCCGACGAGGTGCAGCCCTCCCGGCCTCGCTCTGTCGGTCGTGGACCCTGGATGAATTTGGGTCTGAAAAAACTTCTAAGTCGATGGTGCGAGCTTTGGCCAAACATCCAGGGTGGTCGAGGCTCTATGTGAGTCCGGGAAAGGTGCCTCGAAATCGGCCTCGGGCAAATTTTGCCGCGGTCCTGGTGGTCGAGAAAAATGTAGGAGCCGTTTTTAGGTGGTGTACAGAATCCGGCTGTCTCGTTTTTCTGAACTCTTGACCGAGTTCGGACGCCCCTGGCCGGGGTGAGTCGAGACGAAGGCCCCCTCGGATCGGAGGTCGAAAAATCCTCTAAGTCGATCCCGGGGGACCAGTGGAAGAAAGAATTTTGCGTTCAAAACCTAAGTCGATACTGGGGGACCAGTGGTGAGAAAAGCTCCAGGGTGTTCGACCCATGATGTATCCGACGAGGTGCAGCCCTCCCGGCCTCGCTCTGTCGGTCGTGGACCCTGGATGAATTTGGGTCTGAAAAAACTTCTAAGTCGATGGTGCGAGCTTTGGCCAAACATCCAGGGTGGTCGAGGCTCTATGTGAGTCCGGGAAAGGTGCCTCGAAATCGGCCTCGGGCAAATTTTGCCGCGGTCCTGGTGGTCGAGAAAAATGTAGGAGCCGTTTTTAGGTGGTGTACAGAATCCGGCTGTCTCGTTTTTCTGAACTCTTGACCGAGTTCGGACGCCCCTGGCCGGGGTGAGTCGAGACGAAGGCCCCCTCGGATCGGAGGTCGAAAAATTCTCTAAGTCGATCCCGGGGGACCAGTGGAAGAAAGAATTTTGCGTTCAAAACCTAAGTCGATACTGGGGGACCAGTGGTGAGAAAAGCTCCAGGGTGTTCGACCCATGATGTATCCGACGAGGTGCAGCCCTCCCGGCCTCGCCGTGTCGGTCGTGGACCCTGGATGAATTTGGGTCTGAAAAAACTTCTAAGTCGATGGTGCGAGCTTTGGCCAAACTTCCAGGGTGGTCGAGGCTCTATGTGAGTCCGGGAAAGGTGCCTCGAAGTCGGCCTCGGGCAAATTTTGCCGCGGTCCTGGTGGTCGAGAAAATGTAGGAGCCGTTTTTAGGTGGTGTACAGAATCCGGGGGTCTCGTTTTTCTGAACTCTTGACCGAGTTCGGACGCCTCTGGCCGGGGTGAGTCGAGACGAAGGCCCCCTCGGATCGGAGGTCGAAAAATCCTCTAAGTCGATCCCGGGGGACCAGTGGCAGAAAGAATTTTGCGTTCAAAACCTAAGTCGATACTGGGGGACCAGTGGTGAGAAAAGCTCCAGGGTGTTCGACCCATGATGTATCCGACGAGGTGCAGCCCTCCCGGCCTCGCCGTGTCGGTCGTGGACCCTGGATGAATTTGGGTCTGAAAAAACTTCTAAGTCGATGGTGCGAGCTTTGGCCAAACTTCCAGGGTGGTCGAGGCTCTATGTGAGTCCGGGAAAGGTGCCTCGAAATCGGCCTCGGGCAAATTTTGCCGCGGTCCTGGTGGTCGAGAAAAATGTAGGAGCCGTTTTTAGGTGGTGTACAGAATCCGGCTGTCTCGTTTTTCTGAACTCTTGACCGAGTTCGGACGCCCCTGGCCGGGGTGAGTCGAGACGAAGGCCCCCTCGGATCGGAGGTCGAAAAATTCTCTAAGTCGATCCCGGGGGACCAGTGGAAGAAAGAATTTTGCGTTCAAAACCTAAGTCGATACTGAGGGACCAGTGGTGAGAAAAGCTCCAGGGTGTTCGACCCATGATGTATCCGACGAGGTGCAGCCCTCCCGGCCTCGCCGTGTCGGTCGTGGACCCTGGATGAATTTGGGTCTGAAAAAACTTCTAAGTCGATGGTGCGAGCTTTGGCCAAACATCCAGGGTGGTCGAGGCTCTATGTGAGTCCGGGAAAGGTGCCTCGAAATCGGCCTCGGGCAAATTTTGCCGCGGTCCTGGTGGTCGAGAAAAATGTAGGAGCCGTTTTTAGGTGGTGTACAGAATCCGGGGGTCTCGTTTTTCTGAACTCTTGACCGAGTTCGGACGCCTCTGGCCGGGGTGAGTCGAGACGAAGGCCCCCTCGGATCGGAGGTCGAAAAATCCTCTAAGTCGATCCCGGGGGACCAGTGGCAGAGAGAATTTTGCGTTCAAAACCTAAGTCGATACTGGGGGACCAGTGGCAGCGAGATTTTAGCGTTCAAAACCTAAGTCGATAGAGGGGGACCAGTGGCAGGAGGATTTTAGCGTTCAAAACCTAAGTCGATACACTGGGGGGACCAGTGGCAGGAAGATTTTAGCGTTCAAAACCTAAGTCGATCCAGGGGGACCAGTGGAAGAAAGAATTTTGCGTTCAAAACCTAAGTCGATACATCGGGGGGGACCAGTGGCAGGAAGATTTTAGCGTTCAAAACCTAAGTCGATTCAGGGTGACCAGTGGTGGGAAAAGATCCAGGGTGTCTGACCCTCGAAGTGTCCGAGAAGGGCGACCTTTTTGGGCCTGCGATTTTGGTCGTCGACCCTGGAGGAATTTTGGCCAAAAAAAAACTCTAAGTCGATGGTGCGGGCCTTGGCCAAACTTCCAGCGACCCGGACCCCCCTCGAGGCTCTAGCTCAGGCCGGGCGAGGCGCCTCGAAATCGGCCTCGGGCAAATTTTGCCGCGGTCCTGGTAGTCGCGAAAAATGTAGGAGCCGTTTTTAGGTGGTGTACAGAATCCGGCTGACTCGTTTTTCTGAACTTGAATCCGAGGTCTGGCTAGGGTTGGTAGGCACGGCCTTCCCTGCTGGCACCCCTGGGACTTTTCTCCCATGTGCCTGGCGAAAGTGACAGAGTGGAACACGTTGCGCGCCCGAGCTAGGACCCTTCCCGGCCTCAAAGTCAGGTCGCTATGGGATGAGGTTACCTAAGGGCCAGGCGAGAACTCGTTGCAGAACTGGGGTTGCTACGCCTGGTCCGAGTTGACAAGCGCGCACGATGCAGGGTCCCCCTGACCCGAACTGTTCTTGAGAGACACAGACGGCCCGTCTAACACAGAGGTCCGCTACCGGCGGGCGGTTTGGGGTGCGGCTCTGAGCGTCCGAGAGGGGTGTACCATAACTGGTCCACCCCTCTCGGCGCTAAGAGCGAACCCAAACAGCCTCGCAATGCAATCAAAGGCAGAAAAAACAGCCTCGCCTACGGGTAAGAAAGCACTGCCTCGCCTACGGGCAAAAAACAGCCTCCCACTACGGGCTGATGGATTGCAGAAGTCTCGGTGTGCGGGCGTTTGTGAACCAAGAAACAAACAAAAACATGCCTCGCTCGGTGCGCCACCGCACTCCCTCCGTACCTCCGTGAAATGCTATTTCCTGTTATGCAGATGGGCTTCTGCCGTTGGAGCGGGTACTCTGAACTCAGCCGATGTTCTCAGTGATGCCCACGGCACACGCACACTCCTGACTCAGAGGGCCGCCGCACGTCGCTCTGCGAGCGGACGCGCTGGCGTGGGACGCGAGGGGGGCTCTCCGGGGCTCCCCCCTCCCGCGCGTGGTGCGAGACACCACGGAAAGGCCGAGGGCGATGATGGTTTATCTGGTTGATCCTGCCAGTAACATATGCTTGTCTCAAAGATTAAGCCATGCAGGTGTAAGTACTAACGGACAGTACAGCGAAACTGCGAATGGCTCATTAAATCAGTTATGGTCTCTTTGATCGCTCCACACGATACTTGGATACCTGTGGTAATCCTAGAGCTAATACATGCTAACGAGCGCCGACCGGCCGCCCACCCCCCTCTGTGGGGGAGGAAAGCTAGGGACGCGTGCATTTATCAGATCCAAAACCCGCCCGGGTAAGGTCGGGGCCTCCGGGCCTCGCACCCCCCGGCATACTTTGGTGACTCTGGGTAACCTCGGGACGATCGCGCGCCCTCCGCGGCGGCGACGTTTTCATTCGAGTGTCTGCCCTATCAACTGTCGATGGCAGTTCAGGCGCCTACCATGGTGACCACGGGTGACGGGGAATCAGGGTTCGATTCCGGAGAGGGAGCCTGAGAAACGGCTACCACATCCAAGGAAGGCAGCAGGCACGCAAATTACCCACTTCCGACACGGAGAGGTAGTGACGAAAAATACCAATACAGGCCTCGCAAGAGGCCCTGTAATTGGAATGGGCGCATCCTAAACACATGGGCGAGGACCCATTGGAGGGCAAGTCTGGTGCCAGCAGCCGCGGTAATTCCAGCTCCAATAGCGTATATTGAAGTTGCTGCAGTTAAAAAGCTCGTAGTTGGATCTCGGGAGTGGGCTGGCGGTCCGCCGCGAGGCGACCACTGCCTGTCCCAGACCCTGACTACCTGCGCCCCCCGGATGCCCTTGGCTGGGTGTCCGGAGAGGGGCCCAGTGCGTTTACTTTGAAAAAATTAGAGTGTTCAAAGCAGGCCAAAGTCGCCTCTGAATACCACAGCTGGGAATGATGAAAAAGGGCTCCGGTTCTATTTTGCTGGGTTCATGGAACCCGGAGCCATGATTAAGAGGGACGGCCGGGGGCATTCGTATTGCGCCGCTAGAGGTGAAATTCTTGGACCGGCGCAAGACGAACTAAAGCGAAAGCATTTGCCAAGAATGTTTTCTTTAATCAAGAACGAAAGTCAGAGGCTCGAAGACGATCAGATACCGTCGTAGTTCTGACCGTAAACGATGCCAACCCGCGATCCGGCGGCGTTATACCCATGACCCGCCGGGCAGCGTACGGGAAACCAAGAGTCTTTGGGTTCCGGGGGGAGTATGGTTGCAAAGCTGAAACTTAAAGGAATTGACGGAAGGGCACCACCAGGAGTGGAGCCTGCGGCTTAATTTGACTCAACACGGGAAACCTCACCCGGCCCGGACACGGAAAGGATTGACAGATTGAAAGCTCTTTCTCGATACTGTGGGTGGTGGTGCATGGCCGTTCTTAGTTGGTGGAGCGATTTGTCTGGTTCATTCCGATAACGAACGAGATTCCAACTTGCTAAATAGTTACGCGGCCCTGGAGCGGTCGGCGATAACTTCTTAGAGGAACAAGTGGCGTTCAGCCACGCGAGAAGGAGCAATAACAGGTCTGTGATGCCCTTAGATGTCCGGGGCTGCACGCGCGCCACAATGGGCGGATCAGCGTGTGTCTACCCTGCGCCGAGAGGCGCGGGTAACCCGTTGAACCCCGCTCGTGCTCGGGACTGGGGATTGAAACTATTTCCCATAAACGAGGAATTCCAAGTAAGCGCGGGTCACGAGCCCGCGCTGATTAAGTCCCTGCCCTTTGTACACACCGCCCGTCGCTACTACCGATTGGACGGTTTAGTGAGGTCCTCGGACCAGCCTTCGCCGGGGCTCCTCGCGGGCCCTGGTGGGGTGCCGGGAAGACGATCGAACTTGACTGTCTAGAGGAAGTAAAAGTCGTAACAAGGTTTCCGTAGGTGAACCTGCGGAAGGATCATTATCGGGCAATGAAAGGCATTTCCAAGAGAGACCGCCCGTCGAGAAACAAAAGCCCCCGTGAGGTGGACACGGGGGCCAGGGTCTACGGCCGAGGGCGACCCTGCAAAAAGCCGAATGGCATTGACATGGCATCCAAGGAAGGCAACGGCGTGAGCCCCGTGCTTGGTGCACACGGAGGCCGACGCCTTACAAAGTCCCGTGTGGTCCCAGCGGGCGGGGGTCACCGCGAGCGAGACATAGCGGACCCCTAAAGGTGCTGCGGCATCTCAGGAAAGCAACGGCGTGAGCCCCCGTGCTTGGTGCACACGGAGGCCGACGCCATAAAATCCCGTCCTGTCTCGACGGGTGGGGGTCACCGCGAGAGTGACATAGCGGGATCCCCTAAAGCTGGAACGGCTTGGGCAGGGCAATGTCATTTACCGAGAGTGTCCGATGTGAGAAACACAAGCCCCCGTGAGGGTGACACGGGGGCCAGGGTCTACGGCCGAGGGCGACCCTTTAAAAAAACCGAATGTTCTTAGCATGGCATCCAAGGAAGGCAACGGCGTGAGCCCCGTGCTTGACGACCACGGAGGCCGACGCCTTACAAAGTCCCGTGTGGTCCCAGCGGGCGGGGGTCACCGCGAGCGAGACATAGCGGACCCCTAAAGGTGCTGAGGCATCTTAGGAAAGAAACGGCGTGAGCCCCGTGCTTGGTGACCACGGAGGCCGACGCCATAAAATCCCGTCCTGTCTCGACGGGTGGGGGTCACCGCGAGAGTGACATAGCGGGCCCCTAAAGCTGGAACGAGGGAAATGTCACTGAGAGAGACTGTCGTGAGAAACACAAGCCCCCGTGAGGGTGACACGGGGGCATGGCAAAGGCAACGGCGTGAGCCCCGTGCTTGACCACCACGGAGGCCGACGCCTTACGAAGACCCGTGCTGTCCTAACGGGCGGGGGTCACCGCGAGAGAGACATAGCGGGACCCCAGAGGTGCTGAGGCATCCTTAATAAGGGAGCGGCGTGAGCCCCGTGCTTGACGACCACGGAGGCCGACGCCTTACGAAGACCCGGGCTTTTCCTAACGGGCGGGGGTCCCGCGAGCCACGGCGGGGCCCTGACGGTTTTAACCAGAACGTCGTGAGCATCCAAAGCCCCCGCGAGTGGCACGCGGGGCACACCGAAACGTCCCTTCGGCGCTTTCCTCCCCTCGGGGAGGGGGCGCCGCCCCCGACGGGTACCCTGCTGGCCCGGCGTCCTGCCGGGACCGTGGGTTTAAAGACCCCCCGTAATAGGGGGCGCCCGTCCGGGGTTACGACCCCGTTGTTTTTTCCAAACTGGTGCTGTTGGGCGGTCCCCACCCTGGAGCGGTGCCGGGGCTTGTGAGTCCGAGGACTCGACGCTTCACGGAAGCGAATGAGTGTCCCCTCTGGTGCGTGGCATGGGGACACGGAGGCCTTGGGCAAGCCTCCTGAGCAAATGCAGAACCGAAGAGCCAAAGAGGCTCGCTGGACTCGACGCTTCACGGAAGCGAATAATGAGTGTCCCCTCTGGTGCGTGGCATGGGGACACGGAGGCCTTGGGCAAGCCTCCTCTGCAAATGCAGAACCGAAGAGCCAAAGAGGCTCTCTGAGGGAACGAAAAACTTGACTATCATTCTAAAGCTACCTATGCTTATACGGGGTCCTCCCTACGGGGACGGGGAGGGCACCCACCCTGGCTGTCTTTACTCAGGGCGATGTCCTCTTCACTGAAGCGAATAACGAGTGTCCCCTCTGGTGCGTGGCATGGGGACACGGAGGCCTTGGGCAAGCCTCCTCTGCAAATGCAGAACCGAAGAGCCAAAGAGGCTCTCAAAGGGAACGAAAAACTTGACTGTCATTCCTAAGCTACCTATGTTTTTATACGGGGTCCTCCCTACGGGGACGGGGAGGGCACCCACCCTGGCTGTCTTTACCCGGGCGATGTCCTCTTCACACGGAGGCCTTGAGCAAGCCTCGCCGGAGCCGAGAGCCCGGCTGTTGAAACACGGACTAAAGCACTTTCCTATGGGAGAATCCTACACTTGAGAGACGCACACTTTGAAAACGAAACACAGACCTGAGAAAAAGAGCCAAAGCGCTCTAAGGGCGATGGGAGAATCCTGCACTTACAGAGCCGCGCACGTGCTTAGTCCTCGGCGTGACGCTCTCCCCTCTGAAAGCAACCATCGATAGCGCGCCCTTCGCCGCTCGCCTCGGCGCCCCCCTGTAGCGGGGGGGAGGTCGAACGCGAGTAGGGGTTGGTCGGGTGATTCGCTCTGGGATGTTACTAAGGGGTAAGAGAGTAACAGCGTCCGAGGGCCTGGGCCGGGTTGCGACTTTGAAAACGAAACACGGACCTGAGAAAAAGAGCCAAAGCGCTCGAACAGCGATATACGCCTCTACGCTGTGATACGAAGGGGCCCTCCCCACGGGGACGGGGTGGGCTCCCTTAAGAATGTACGGTTGCTGTCCCCGGCCCCTCTGTGTGTGAACACTATGGCCAAGCGCCTCAGGGCGAAAAGAGTACAACTCTTAGCGGTGGATCACTCGGCTCGTGAGTCGATGAAGAACGCAGCAAGCTGCGAGAACTAATGTGAATTGCAGGACACATTGATCATCGACACTTCGAACGCACTTGCGGCCCCGGGTCCATCCCGGGGCTACGCCTGACTGAGAGTCGCTTTCCTATCGATCGGGGCCTCCGGGTCCCGCGGCTG